>JAXQQM020077222.1:0-14380 GCA_034641835.2 Pinus albicaulis
TGTTAGCCCCCTATAATTTTTGACAAGCAAAGTAAGGGGCTAAGTTGTTTTTGAAGCCTTCAAGGAATGCATCTCCCCTGAAGACACATCATCCTTGAAGCCTTTTCATGTTCCCTGCCCTCGATAAATTCCCTCTGCTGACTCCCTCTTTAAAGTCCCACTGATGATTGAAAAGTGTGCTCCGAAGGCCTGCATTTGCCCCTCGTATCCCTGCAGAATACCCCATTTTAACCCTTTATTCCCCATTGTCAAAATTCCCCTCTAACCTTTCTAAATCATACACATGCCCTTTTAAACCATTCCTACACCCTTGGTTTAGCCAAATTTCCTCTTCTTCCCTCTGTCGTTACCCATTTTCGGCCTCAAATTTCATTAAAAAGGGCCGAAAAACCCATACTCTGCACATTGTGGTCTTATCCCCCTACGGCCCTAGCCCCCTAACCCTTTTCCCCACATGACCAAATGCTGAAACCAAGCGCTAGCCCAAAGAGCGCTTATCTCATTTGGTTATCGGGAGCAGTTTCTGTCGTTGATCTACACAGATTGGACGGCGATCGCGGCTCCCGCAACTCCCACTGTTCACAGTCCACCCCTCCGATCGTGCCATCTTCGTCCGTTTAGCCGTTGATCTGACGGTCCAGAATGCACCTGCCCCTGTGGTCCCCTCCTGCGTACTATTCCAAAAACCACCGGTTTCTATCACACCGCCTTCAGGCAGTAGGCGGTATTTGTTTCTTGGGAGCGATTCCATACATCGAGCGACGCGTGGCACCGGTACGATTGGAAAACCGCCACTCCATCGCGCATTAAATTTCGGCAACAAACGTGGCTCAATATCGATGTGCGCCATCCGATCTAGAGCATTTAATCCAACAGCGATTGCTCCGCAAAGCTACGCGGGAGTTAGCACGGGGAAGCCGTACCCTCGGCCCACTATCCATTGCCCTCTGGCGCGTCCTCAGCCGTCGATCTCCTCTTGAGATCGGACGGTCCAGATTTGATTACCCCTGCCGTTGACCATCCCATCATCTCCCGGACCCGACACGTCACCACTCCACGTGTCTCCATCATACATCTGCCCGCCCCCATTATATATGTTCATTCCGCAGTCAAACATTCTTTTTTTACGTTAAACTTCTATGCACTTTGCTAACCTTCACCAGAACATTTCTCCACCATTCCTCTGCATTTTCCGCCTTTCCTCCGCCGTCCCACTATCATCCTCACAGTCACTCACACCATCCGACCCCATGCATTTTTTTCTTAACAGTTTTCATGTTTTTGCAGGGTTACAAAGAGGCGGAAAACCGCCATGGTTCATATGTACTATTGTAATGGCGAGTTGCATAGAGAAAGTTGGATTTGGAAGCTGGTACTACAAGAAATGTCCGGAAATATGGCAGCAACATAAATATTATCAAAGGGCAGTTCAATCTCCGCGAAACCTATCTGGCACCATTAAAGCCCAAATTTTGCAGATTACGACATTTATGAAGCGACAGAGAAATACCAGCTAATGACCAACGAGCTCAACGTTCAGTATTGAAGATCTTTGAGCCTTAATACAGTGGTTTATAGGCAAAGCACCAGATTAGCAATGTCATGGATCACACAGAGGGTACAGCATGCAGAAAACCATATCATTGGGGTTTTCACATCAGCAGAATGTTTCTTCCTGAGCAAGGACATGGTACACATAGAGTTTCAATCTACGTTGTGTCCAAGTGAAGTTTTCCTCCCTACAACAGTCATGTGCTATCAGCAGCATTTGTTGCACAGTATGGCAGATCTTAGCTTCATGATTCTACGTTTTTTGTTTAATTCACCAGAAGTACTACAAAGTACTGCAACCAAGGTACATCAGAGACATACCAGAGTAAATGGAAGCCTGGAGAAGACCACTCTTTCACCCAAAAGAGTGCCAGAGATAAATACATAGAATTTATACAGAGTAGGCTTCGGCCTTCTTCCTCTTCTGAGTTCTTAATGCTGCATTTAGTTTTTCACCTACCTTCTCCGCTCCACTGGAGCTATAAATTCATGAAGAAACTCATTGTAAAGGTTGTTGATCAGTTATCAGAGAATTGCAAGTAGTTTCTTTTGAGACACGGTCTCTGTGTAAAGTTGTAAGATAGGCTGAGGAATATGATTTCAAACTGAATATTCAGCTATTGGAAATGTTGTACTTGACTGCTATTGTTATTTAATATGACAAGCACATTTCTTTGGATCCTGATCTAAAGCAATGGTGATGTTTTCCTATCTTTGTGTTTCTTTTCATTTCATTCCGTTTCTATTGGCTTGCATCAGAATATTTGCATAGGATTTACCCTTGTTAGGTACCCTATGTTTCTGCTCTCCTTGCCTTTGATGTTTTCTACTAAATGTGTTATCTAAGAATTTATTTCAGTTAATTTAACCAGTGTGGTGGATGTTATTGCCTGCTCTTTGATGTATAAATTGAATGAATTAGTTCTTGGATGTTCTGGTTGGGATTTAGCTGGAAGATTTGGGAACACTGGGGATTAGAGTTAGCCATGTCCACTAGGATCCTTGTGCGACCAGCTGGTCTTTAACTATGCATCCTGAATCTGTGTTGTCTCCTCCTCTCCTACCATTCCATATCACACTATCATCTTTAAGATCCAATGTTTTAGATGACTAGCCCAACTGAAAGCCTGCATATTGATTAGCAAGAAAATCCTTTCCTGACTCCATTGCCCAATGGTTTTGAATGCTCCCTGGAATACTTCACCTCTGCCTAAAACCCTCTTTGCTCATCTTTGTCTTACATTGAACCCTTCTTTCCTAAAAACCAGCAACCAAACAAACAAACCCTGAGCCTTATAACTAGCCTAACATTTTAACACTGAGTTTCAAAGTCATATACCTTTGACATATCATAGAGAGATCCCTCTCTGGACCTAGGAGGGCTAGATCCTGAGGTCTGAAAGTGGTTTGATGTTGTCTCATCTTTTGGTCTTGCCAATCTGGCCAAAACATGGGAACCCAAACATAATGGCGACTCCACTGGGGACATTCTGAGTATTTCTCACCTTCTACATCATAAGAGCCTCAGAAACCTACAATCTCTGTTTAGGTTGGCAGTTAAACACTCCTATTCATAGATCAACCTCTATACCATTTTTTGTTTCCCCCCACACTCTTAGACAGAGTTTGGAAAGGGCCAGGTAGCCTCCAGGTCTCACACTCTTTAGAGGTGACATATCTGGTAAAAGCCCTCCCAGTCAATCTCTGGTTAGATTTTGTTGTGTTTTCAAGATATCCTTGAAAAGGGACATCTCATAAGCACTGTGTTAGACAGTGTACCCTCCAGGAGCATCTTAAACCCTCCACCTGGCGACTCCCTAATTCCTAAATGATTTGAAGACTCCATTGGTGATCAGTAGGCCTGTTGATTATCTTGGTTTCACACAAGACTCCACTGGGAGACCAGCCTCCATAACAACATCAACCACAGTAGAAGTAACAAGTAGGGTTAAGCTGCTTGGTTAGAAAACAACATTCTGGCTTCAAGAACCATTCATACAAGAGCTTATCCTAACCCAGACCCACCTGAAATAGTTGACAACCCTGAGAGCATCCTCAAGGGATCTCCTACACCTAAACAATCAACTATTTCTAGCCACATCCATAGAGCTAGCTCTACACCAGAAAACTTTACAGCTCTATCGGACCCACTTTTTGACCTAGGCACTCAAAGTAGCTTACCAAGAACTAGGTCATTCAGTGTTCTAGACCAGCCAGACCTCGAGTTTCCTGTTTCACCACCTCAAAGTGGTAAGCACCTTGGGAATAAACAGACCCCTCCATCTACACCTCCTGATATATACTTCATTCAAAACTTGGGGCTCAGTCACCCTATATCTGCTCATCAGTCTTCCGCTGGTCACAATATCCCTGTCATCCATATACCAGCTGCCCAAGTCAATCCTTTACCTCATCAAAACATCATCATGGCAGCCTGGTATGCACCTTTGGTTTTACCCCAGCCTCTAGTACCTTTACCCAATGATTATCAATCAAAAATCCCACACTTCACTGCCAAAGAGTCTACCACAGCACAATACCATGTAGATAGGATGGAATATTCTTTTGACTACATGGAGATAGATGATGATACGGTCAAAATGAGAATCTTTTCCCAGAACCTAGGGGGTGATGTGAAGAAATGGTTTAAAGGCCTACCTCTGGGTAGCATTAATGATCTTCCATCTCTATATCAGACTTTCATAAACAAATGGGAGGTTAAGGCCAACCCTCGCCAGCTCCTAGCAGAATATACGAACCTTAAAAGAAACGTAGGAGAGAGTGTCCATGATTACACAACGATATTTAACAGCATTTACAATGCTCTTCCTCCACACATGAAACCTCCCCAAGGTATGGCTCTAGCAAAATACCCTGAAGGCTTTGATGTTGACATGGCCTACAAGCTTAGGGAGAGAGATTACAACACGTTGGAAGGCATGCAAAAAAGGAGCAGTGAGTGTAGAGGCTAATCTGATTGATAAAAGAGCAAGATTTAGATCAGAGAAAAGGGTAACATATAGAGATGACAATGTAGCTTCCATGTCTGACCCAAATTATGACCGCATGTCCAAAAACATGGAAAAGTTATACCAAATGATGGAAAAAATGGTTGTCACAGTTAGTAACCAAAACAGAAATCAAAACCATAACCAGAACCAAAACTTTAGAAGAAACAATGCCACTCCCAACAGACAAAGAGAATCAGATCGGCAATTTATTCCCCCATTCCAAGAGAACTTTCTTGATGAAGGTGAGGGAATCATAGAAGAGTCTAAGGGAACCACAATAAACATGTTTGAAACAAAATATTCAATCCATAACTGTTACACAGAAGAAGATCACTCCCCACCCTCTTATTGGGACGAGGAATGGTTAGAAACTGAGGATTACAGGTTAGGATTTGAAAATGCCATGATGCAGGTCAGAGAACAATATGAACTTAGAAGCAAAAAGAGCCAAGAAACTACTAAACCAAAAGCTTCTAAAGTCACCATCAAGAAAGGACCTGAGAAAACTTCTAAAGCAACTGCTGAAAGTAACAAATCAACAGCTGAGAGTTCTGGAAAGAACAAAGAAAAAGACAACCAAAACGTTGATACACAAGGTAAACCAACTAGCAGCACTAGCACTGCAGTTAGTGCTCCTAATAAAACTATCACAAACACTGTACATAACGAGAATCAGCACACTGATTCAGCCACTAAGGCAGTGGCTAACAAAACAGAGTTGAACATTCCAAAGAGTCAGTCCACTTTCAATTTGGAGAGTGAGATTGCAAAAATTAAAATCTTTGTCCCACTCTCTGAGCTAGCCACTCAGGATGTATATAAAGGCCAAATTTTTAAGGCATTAAATTTAGGTGAGAGCAATGAGACTGTAAATCTGAGTGATGATCAACCTGCCCTTCTGTTTGGTCCAAAGATAGAAGGAAAGTTTCAAGAAGTGTTAGTGCTACCTTTCTATATCAGTCTTAATGTCCATGATAAGATTATCCACAATGCAATGCATGATTCTGGGGCATCACACAACCTGATGCCTAAAGTAGTGATGGAAAGATTAGGCCTAGAGATAACCTGTCCCTATAAATACCTATATTCATTTGACTCTAGTAGAGTAAATTGTCTCAGCCTGATCAAATATTTATGTGTGAGCCTTACCCAGATTCCAGCAAAATGTATGGTCATGGATGTTGTTGTGGCAGATGTGCCACCCAAGTATGGCATGTTATTATCAAGATCATGGGGAGCCAAGCTGCAAGGGACAATGCAGATGGATGGGGCTTATGCCACAATCCCAATCTTTGGCAAACTTAGAAGACTGTACAGAGAGGCACAAATGAAATTCCTGGTTAGTAGCCCCGAAAAGCCTGAAAATTCACCTTTATACTCTGTACATACAGACCTTGACTCCTTTATCCTTTGTAATGATGAATCCTCAGAGGGGTCAGAGCCCCAAAACAGAGATACAAACAAGGAAACAGAATCCATGGACCTTAACATAATGGCTACTCTAGACTCGGAGGAGAATGATGTAGAAAACTCAGAATAGTGCACTGAAACAAAAACTCAAAGTGAACCAGAAACAAAACCCAATCAGCCAACTAGTCACCTCTCTAATTTCCACACCCATGAAAAAAAACAAAACAATCCACAGGCTAGTGCAGCTCCTATAATGCAACCTAATGGTGAACTCAACTGTAGGGAAGGAAGTGATGATAAAACGAAAAATGAACTGTTGTGGGAGATGAGTTTTGATGGGTCATGCACCAAGAGAACATCTATATCAGGAGTGTGGGTACATAACCCAAAGAGTGATTACGCAGAGAGCCATGCCTGCAACCTGCACTTCAAATGTACAAACAATATTGCAGAATATGAGGCTCTTATCCTAGGCTTAACTCTGTTGAAAAAACTAGGAGCCCGTAGGATAACTGTGCGTGGGGACTCTGAGCTGATTATCAAACAGGTGAATGGTGAATACACAGCGAAACATCCTAGACTGAGAGCCTACGGGAATGACACTACGGATTTATTGAAAACGTTTGTTGAATACGAATTAGTGTTTGTTCCCAGGAGTCAAAATGTCATTGCAAACGGATTAGCTTGCTTAGCTAGTTCATACCGTAAGACTCCAAGTGACCAACAGATCATCATTCAGACCAAATTCAGACCTGTAGTGCCGGACAATGAAAAATATTGGCAGGTCTTTGAGGGTGATAAACAGATTGAAGATTTCCTGGTAGGCAGAAAGGAGTTTGAATTTTCTGATTCAGACTCCAAATCTGACAGTAGTTTCCTAAGTGAAGAGTCCTCATATGAGGAAGAGACACCCTGTAACATAGAAATAAACACTTTAAACGAACAGATTGGAAATCCAAACGAAGAATGTGAAAACGCAGATAGTGAAGAAGTAGAGGTGTTGCAGGCCAAAGATCAGAACATACCTCGAGGTCTAATACCTTTAGAAGACCTTTTTGACTTCGATGATGTAGAAAAAAAAGCCCACTATAGAGCATGCAGACTCTGATGTCGAGGAATGCAACATAGGCACTGAAGATAAACCCAAGATGACAAAATTGGCTAAATCCCTTCCTGCAAACATGAAAAAGAAATACATTGACCTGTTCAAGGAATTCATTGATGTGTTTGCTTGGAGTTATGAGGACTTAAGGGTTTATGACACAAACACCATACAGCACAAGATACCCTTGAAAGAAAATCAGAAGCACTTCAGACAAAAACTTCGCAGAATAAACCCAAAACAATTACCTGCAGTGGAAAAAGAGATTAAGAAGATGTATGAGGCAGGTATAATTGTGCCTGTGAGGTTCTCTGATTTGGTATCAAACCTAGTGGTTATGAGAAAGAAAACAGGGGAGATCAGATTGTGCATAGATTTCAGAAATCTTAATAGAGCCTCACTCAAATACAATTACCTTTTGCCAAAAATGGAACATATTCTTCAAAGAGTAGTAGGCTCTAAAAAGGATCTCCCTGCTAGACGGTTTCTCAGGTTACAACCAAGTCTTAGTAATCCCAGAAGATCAACTCAAGACAGCCTTTACCACTCCATGGGGCACCTTTATGTATGTGAAGATGCCCTTTGGACTGATGAATGCTGGTGCAACCTTCCAAAGAGCAATGGACATAGCTTTTTCAGATGAAATAGGACACTTCATTGTCATCTATCTAGATGACATAAAAGTCTACTCCAAGACCGAAGAAGAACACCTAAAACATCTAAGGAAAGTGTTCGAAAAATGTAGGAGGTTTGGTCTGTCATTAAATCCCAAAAAGACTGTATTTGGGTTGCAAGAAGGAAAACTTCTTGGCCATATCATATCTAAGAAAGGGATTAGGATAGATCCACAAAGAGTTGAGGGAATACTACAAATCACACACCCAAGAAACATCAAAGAGTTACAGTCCTTCATTGGGAAAATAAACTTCCTAAGGAGATTTATTCCCAACTTAGCTAAACACCTTAAAAATATGACTAGCATGCTGAAGAAAGGTGTAGGATTTAAGTGGACTGTTGAAGCTAAGAAATCTTTTGAATCAGTAAAACTTGCACTCACCCAGGCTCTTGTCCTAATCAGCCCAGATTTCTCAAAATATTTCCTGATTTTTTCATTTTCCTCCAAGCATACAATAGCTGCATTTCTACTGCAGAAGAATCCAGAGGGAATGGAACAACCCATTTCTTTCTTCAACAAAGCGCTCAGGGATGCACCCTTGAAATAAAACATAATGGAAAAATAGGCCTACGCTCTGATTAAGGCCTTGAAAGACTTTAGGGTGTACATACTGCATTCCCACACCATAGCCTTTGTGCAAAATATAGTGGTTAAAGACATATTGTCCCAAGGCCCAGATGGGAAAATGGGCAAATGGATTGTTGTGATCTTAGAATACGACCTTGAGATAAAACCCACCAAACTGGTCAAAGGTCAGGGCTTAGCTCAACTAATGGTTGAATCAAATCTACAAGCCCTAGACATTAACATGGTAGATGCCTTGGATGAGCACCATGGATTGCCTGATCCCACTGTTGAGGAAAATTTTCAGAGCTCTCCTTGGTATTTTGACATTATGTATGTGCTTACACACCTCAATGCCCCTCCTGAACTATCAAAGACCAAGGCCAGATTCTTAAAACTAAAAGCCAGAAGCTACTGCATATTGGATAACTGCTTATACTGGAAGAATCCAAACAGCCTATTGCTTAAATGTTTGCTTGAAAATGAGGCAGAGAGGACTAAACAAGAATTCCATGCAGGAGAGTGTGGAGGCCACCTGAGCTGGAAGGCCACTACAAAAAAAATACTCAGAGCTGGCTACTATTGGCCCAAACTCTTCAATGATATCCATAAGATGATAATTTCCTGCCACAAATGCCAGATTTTTGAAGGCAAAAGAAAACTCCTCCCCTTACCTCTGCAACCCATCACTGTTGAAGGACCCTTTATGCAATGGGGCCTAGATTTCATAGGGTAATTTCACCATGCTTCTTCTACACAACGCAAATGGATCCTAACAGCCACAGACTACTTCACTAAGTGGATAGAGGCCATACCTACTAGGAATGCCACATATTCAGTCATCGTTAGGTTCCTAGAAGGTCATATCCTCTCTCGGTTTGGTTGCCCGAGGAAAATAATCATTGATAATGTTGCTGCTTTCGGATCCAAGAAAATGGTTGATTTTTGTCACAGGTATCAAATAGCACTCGGTCATTCAAATACCTATTACCCTCAAGGTAATGGATTAGCTAAATCATCAAACAAGAGCCTGGTGATCATCATCAAAAAGCTGCTGGAAGAGAACAAAAGGTCATGGCACAACAACTTAGTACATGCTTTGTGGGCTGACAGGCTTACAACAAAGAAATCCATTGGCATGTCACCATACCAACTTGTCTATGGAACAGAAGCAGTGTTTCCTACCAGCCTTGGGATACCAGTGACCAAACTTGTTCAAGAGATACAAACAAAAGAACACAGCATGGTGAGGAGAATAAACTAGACAATTCATCTCCAACAAACAAGGGAAGAGGTCTATAACAGAGCTATCAAGGTTCAGGAAAATATCAAGAAGTTATTTGACAAAAGAAATAAGGCCTTTGATTTCAAAATTGGAGATAAAGTTCTAAAGTGGGACTCAAGGAGAGAGGACAAAGGAAAGCACAGCAAGTTTGACAGTTTGTGGCAAGGTCCCTACATCATCCAGGCCACTGTGGGTGCAAATTCCTTTTTTCTACAGGAGTTAGATGGTACAGAGCTATTTGGGGGTCCTTTCAATGGCAAGATGCTCAAACACTACTTCTTCTAATTTCAAATTTCCAGTTTCCATGTCCATTGTACATACCATTGCAGTGTTTTGTTTTCAAGAAAAAGAGAAAATGTCCCAAAAAAAAAAAAAAAACGGAAGGGAAAGGTTCAGACATGCTCAAAACATGAACCTCTGAAGTGCAAAGATTGGCTCTAACATGATCAAAACCTGAGCCAAATAAAGTAAAGATAGCTGGTTCAAACATGCCCAAAACCTGGACCAGCAAAGAAGAAGAAGAATCAGCTCTAACAAGCCCAAAACCAAAGCTGAAATGAAGAAAAGAAAATTACTCTAACAAGCTCAAAACTTGAGTCACTAAGAAAGAAGGATGCTTCAAACTTCATATTTCAAGCCTTCAAAGTTTTGATTTCAGTTTTTCCGCAAGCTTCTGTCCATGTGCAACTGTCTTTATGCCTTGGATCCACAGCAAACTAGACTGTCTAATCCTAGTTTGACTTTTTTAAATTTCTGTCGTAGAAAGTAGAGAAGAAATATGTTGGACAGTTTAATCCCCGCGGGTGTTAGAATAGGTAGAGAAACATGTGAGACCAACAGTTTAATCTGGTCTCATGGAGAAATAAGGGTAGATCTAGAATAGTTTTATTTTATGTTTATAAAATAAATGATGTAAAGGGTCTGCTAGTCCAAATGCACCCTAGAAGAAGAAAAAATGCTAGGATTGTAGGATGGGTAGGTAGATTGATTGGGAAAGTTTTTCTACTAAATTGATGTCTTCACAATTGTGGCAGCTGAAAATCAAAGAAGAAGGTGGCTCAAGCAGCAGGCATCTGGCCTACTCCAAAGATCATTTCTGAATTCATTAGGGGAATTTTGAGGTCTAAAATGGGCCTCCTAAGGAAAATATAAAATAATAGTGGAAAAAATCAAATAAGATTTTATGACATCATCAAATTTTAGAGGGAAAATGGAAAAACTACTTTTTCAACTTATCTCCCAAAGTTTTTGGCAGGAGTACCAAGGATGTGAAATTTACCTCTATCCAACGAGTACCTATGTTGCACAATTTCGATGTGGTCTCGCCACATTTAAAAGATGAGAAATACATTAAGAAAAAAACGTGATTACAATCACGTTTTTTATGTATTTCTCATTTTTCATGTAGTATAGTTCATCCAAAGTATGCAACATGGGTACTCCTTGGATGAGGAATTAAATTTCGCATCCAACGAGTAATCCCGCTCGAAATTAGAGTTAAAATTTTGGGAGATAAGTTGAAAATACGAGTTGAAAAAGTAGTTTTATTATTTTATTATTTTTTAATATTTTTACCCTTTTATTTAAAAAATGGTGAATCATCCCCCATGGTTGACATCATCATCTTGAATCCTATTGGTTGTTATAAAGTTTATTTTTGTTTTACATTTTTCTTAGGAGGCCCATTTTAGACCTCAAAATTCCCCTAATACTTGACTCCTTCAAGAAGAAGCCATCCCCATGTGGAGCCACTGTTAGCCCCCTATAATTTTTGACAAGCAAAGTAAGGGGCTAAGTTGTTTTTGAAGCCTTCAAGGAATGCATCTCCCCTGAAGACACATCATCCTTGAAGCCTTTTCATGTTCCCTGCCCTCGATAAATTCCCTCTGCTGACTCCCTCTTTAAAGTCCCACTGATGATTGAAAAGTGTGCTCCAAAGGCCTACATTTGCCCCTCGTATCCCTGCAGAATACCCCATTTTAACCCTTTATTCCCCATTGTCAAAATTACCCTCTAACATTTCTAAATCATACCCATGCCCTTTTAAACCATTCCTACACCCTTGGTTTAGCCAAATTTCCTCTTCTTCCCTCTGTCGTTACCCATTTTCGGCCTCAAATTTCATTAAAAAGGGTCGAAAACCCCATACTCTGCACATTGTGGTCTTAGCCCCCTACGGCCCTATCCCCTTAACCCTTTTCCCCGCGTGACCGAACGCTGAAACCGAGTGCTAGCCCAAAGAGCGCTTATCTCATTTGGTTATCGGGAGCAGTTTCCGTCGTTGATCTACACAGATTGGACGGCGATCGCGACCCCCGCAACTCCCACTGTTCACAATCCACCCCTCTGATCGCGCCATCGCCATCCATTTAGCCGTTGATCTGACGGTCCAGAATGCACTTGCCCCTGTGGTCCCCGCCCGCACACTATTCTGAAAACCGCCAGTTTCTATCGCACCGCCTTTGGGCAGTAGGCGGTATTTGTTTTTTGGGAGCGATTCCATACATCGAGCGACGCGTGGCACCAGTACGGTTGGAAAACCGCCACTCCATCGTGCATTAAAGTCCGGCAACAAATGTGGCGCGATATCACTGTGTGTCGTCCAATCTGGAGCATTTAATCCAACGGCGATCGCTCCGCAAAGCTGCGCGGGAGTTAGCACGGGGAAGCCATACCCTTGGCCCACTATCCATTGCCCTCTGGTGCGTCCTCAGCCGTCGATCTCCTCTTGAGATTGGACGGTCCAGATTTGATTACCCCCGCCATTGACCGTCCCGTCATCTCCCAGACCCGACACATCACCACTCCATGTGTCTCCATCGTACATCTACCCGCCCCCATTATATATGTTCATTCCGCGGTCAAGCATTCGTTTTTTAGGTTAAACTTATATGCACTTTGCCAACCTTCACCAGAACATTTCTCCACCATTCCTCTGCATTTTCCGCCTTTTCTCCACCGTCCCACTATCATCCTCACAGTCACTCACACCATCCGACCCCATGCATTGTTTTCTTAACAGTTTTCGTGTTTTTGCAGGGTTACAAAGAGGCGGAAAACCGCCATGGTTCATATGTACTGTTGTAATGGCGCGTTGCACAGAGAAAGTTGGATTTGGAAGCTGGTACTACAAGAAATGTCCGGAAAGATGGCAGCAGCATAAATATTATCAAAGGACAGTTCAATCTCTGTGAAACCTATCTGGCACCATTAAAGCCCAAATTTTGCAGATTACGACATTTATGAAGCGGCAGAGAAATGCCAGCTAATGACCAACGAGCTCAACGTTCAGTATTGAAGATATTTGAGCCTTAATATAGTGGTTTAGAGGCAAAGCACCAGATTAGCGACGTCATGGATCACACAGAGGGTACAGCACGTAGAAAACCATATCATCGGGGTTTTCACATTAGCAGAATGTTTCTTCCTGAGCAAGGACACGGTACACATAGTGTTTCAATCTACGTTGTGTCCAAGTGAAGTTTTCCTCCCTACAGCAGTCCTATGCTATCAGCAGCATTTGTTGCACAGTATGGCAAATCTTAGCATCATGATTCTACGTTTTTTTTTAATTCACCAGAAGTACTACAGAGTACTGCAGCCAAGGTACATCAGAGACATACCAGAGTAAATGGAAGCCTGGAGAAGACCACTCTTTCACCCAAAAGAGTGCCAGAGATAAATACACAGAATTTATACAGAGTAGGCTTTGGCCTTCTTCCTCTTCTGAGTTCTTAATGCTGCATTTATTTTTTCACCTACCTTCTCCGCTCCAATGGAGCTATAAATTCATGAAGAAACTCATTGTAAAGGTTGTTGATCAGTTATCAGAGAATTGCAAGTAGTTTCTTTTGAGACACAGTCTCTGCGTAAAGTTGTAAGATAGGCTGAGGAATATGATTTCAGACTGAATATTCAGCTATTGGAAATGTTGTACTTGACTGGTATTGCTATTTAATATGACAAGCACATTTCTTTGGATCTTGATCTAAAGCAGTGGTGATGTTTTCCTATCTCTGTGTTTCTTTTCATTTCATTCCGTTTCTACTGGCTTGCATCAGAATATTGGCATAGGATTTGCCCTTGTTAGGTACCCTATGTTTTTGCTGTCCTTGCCTTTGATGTTTTCTACTAAATGTGTTATCTAAGAATTAATTTCAGTTAATTTAACCAGTGTGGTGGATGTTATTGCCTGCTCTCTGGTGCATGAATTGAATGAATCAGTTCTTATATGTTCTGGTTGGGATTTAGCTGGAAGATTTGGGAACACTGGGGATTAGAGCTAGCCCTATCCACTAGGATCCTTGTGCGACCAGCTGGTCTTTAACTATGTGTCCTGAATCTGTGTTGTCTCCTCCTCTCCTACCATTCCATATCACACTATCATCTTTAAGATCCACTGTTTTAGATGACTAGCCCAACTGAAAGTCTGCATATTGATTAGCAAGCAAATCCTTTCCTGACTCCATTGCCCAATGGTTTTGAATGCTCCCTGGAATACTTCACCTCTACCTAAACCCTCTTTACTCATCATTGTCTTACATTGAACCCTTCTTTCCTGATAACCAACAACCAAACAAACAATCAAACAAACAAACCTTGAGCCTTATAACTAGCCTAACATTTTAACATTGAGTTTCAAAGTCATATACCTTTGACATATCATAGAGAGATCCCTCTCTGGACCCAGGAGGGCTAGATCCTGAGGTCTGAAAGTGGTTTGATGTTGTCTCATCTTTTGGTCTTGCCAATCTGGCCAAAACATGGGAACCCCAACAATA
>JAXQQM020091724.1:0-38479 GCA_034641835.2 Pinus albicaulis
TGTTGTAACTCCTAGAGACAGTCTAGAGTTGTTATAGACCAGTGCCTAGGACATCTTATGAGGTGTAAAGAGCAGGATATTTAAGACAGCGTTTCATCCCTTAACGTGACAGAGCTCTTACACTACCTCCTTTGAAACAGAGAATAGACTAAAATGGAACCACAACTTCGGACAGTTTCAAGTATTTGGAATAACACTGAACAAATGAAATGCTAATATTCAGATACTACTGCATCAGACAATTTTAAGACAGGTCACCATAATCAGGGCCAGATTCACGATATATGGCAGAGAAGGTATATGTAAACGATTGCGGAGATGTACGGCAGGAAGGAGATATCGGCTGTCAAATAGATGATATTAAGAAGAACTTCATGGCATACATTGGGCTTAAATATCTAAGAATCCATACATACCAAGAACTCCCGTCAATAACATTTCAATACAACCAACATAGTAGAAATACGAGTGAAATGCAGGTGGAACAATATATTATTCCTGAGCCATTTAAAGTATCAAGCCACTACTGATATAAGTATCAACACGATAAGTTCATATCAAAAGACGAAAGACACTCGCATTCCAGGATGTAATACAAGAGACATGAGCATAGATGAAACGAACAATAGAGGAACACACACTACCATACAACCATGTCCAGAATCCTTACTAAGATGAAACTTCTTATTATCGAGACCCAACGGGCTCTTCCGGGCAGTATCTGAGCTTTCACAAAACATACACACAGGAAATTCTTACACAATCAATTTTTCTGAAGAAGTGGAACCCTGTTTTCTTCTTTTTCCTGTATTATATAGGATCTCTTCTGCCTTTCAGCGAGAAGATATTTTCTGCAAATATCTCTCTCGCGTGAACAAAATTGTTAACAGTCATTGTCAAAACCACAAAATGGCATGATGGGGAAAACAACCCTTCCACCATGCGTAACAGGCCCCGGGCCAAACTTAAAACCAAAACGTAGGCCAATGTCTGATGTAAAAGTAAAAAATGCAAGAGTGGGGGGAAAAACCACCCACTCGGAAATTTAAACAAAACATAACTGAAATGAAAGTAAAATGCCGTTTCAGGCCATGTCATGAATAAACATGAGGTGTCATGAGTGCTGCTGGGTCGAGGCTGTAGTAGAAGCTGGAGGAGGCACATCAGTGGAAGGACTAGCATGCTGAGTCAGGAACTGTGTCAACCTCTGCTGGCTATCTGGATTCGGTTCTGACATCTCTGAGAGTCTCTCCACCCTGGTAAATGCCTCGCCGAAGGTGTGGATGTCTGCATGGGTGGGGAGCCGATACCTGATCATATGGAGGAGACTAAACTCCTTCTGGAGGACTGTGATGATGTTGGTAGCCTTAAGCTGAGTTCCTCTGCCCATCTGAAGATCTGACCGATCCCTTTCTGCCTCTAGAAGTGCTGTGTATTGATCGGGGTGCATGAGTACGGCAGGAGCGTTTGGTTCCCAACATGAAGGGAGGCCAGCAGTGATGATTTCATTCCACACCTTGTTGAACTGTTCCACAATGTCTGCGACCTGTTGGAGAGCCTTCGAAGCTACCAATCGAGCCTCCTCTTTCTCTATAATTTTCCGACATTCGTTGATTTCCATAAACCGGCTGGGAATGCCATGTTTTACCACGTCATTTGCTCTCAGTGTATAGAGAAAAGATATATAAATTCCGGCATGTCGAGCTCTATTTGGCAGATTATCCCCGGCCTCCTGCAACCTTCTATTAAGATATGGAAGGGTGGACTTGAGTTCACCTATCATTGTCAAAAACTCCCATTGCTCAGTCACTTCCATGATTATATCTGACCAGATCAAGCTCCTGGCCTCAAGCAGGGTGAGGTTTCCCTTCGCTTTACTCTTCAATTCGGCAATAATCTGTTGCTGCTCAGTTGAGGTCTTTTTTCCTTCCTCCACTTCTCTTTGTAGCCCATCAATTACTCTGACCTTTTCAGCCAGGGCGCCCTCCAACTCTACCACCTTTTGCTTGGTTGTTGTTGTCTGCTTCCCCAACACTTCTATCTCGGCCATAGCTATGGATAGTTGTGCTGTTGCTGAACCTGTCCCACTTGATGTTTCGGCTGCATGACAACTGTGCGTATCCCAGCGGGTCTGCAGCTCAGTAGCTCTGCTCTCCAGTTCTTCAATTCTTTTGACCATTTTTTCTTTCTCCTCTCTCTCTCTGGAAAGCCTGGCAATCAGCTCGTTTTTCTCCTCCTCCACCTGCACCAGTTCATCGGTCTGTACCGGATGTGAAGCTGGTATGCCAGCCCGTTTCTTAGCCGCTGAAATGTCCTTCTCCAACTTGGCTATTAATGCAGCTTGCATTCCATTCCCTCCTTCGTCCGAATTTTTAATCTTCTCTTTAAGGACGCGCACCTGATGTGCGTTGGCACGACAAGCACTCTTTTCTGCGGAATAAGAGTTGCTCAAGTTGTCGTATTTCTGCTCTGTCTTCCTTAGGGCAAGGGTGATCTGCGAAAGCTTATCTTTCATCATGTCGCAGATTGTCTGGAACAGGTCATTCAGGTCCTGTACCGGAACCTTCTTCATGTCGACAACCAATTCGAGCACCTTGTAGCTAGGAACGTCTGAATTCGGGTCCAGGATAGCCTCAGTCATAGAAAGTACCAGGTCTTCGGTGTCTGCATTAACCGAGGCAGAGATTCTGGTGTGATATTTCTCCACGAAACCTCCTAGTTCGGCCCTGTATTTGTCTCGGACGGTTTTATTGGTCAGCTCCCTTTCTTTTGTCTTGGAAGGAGGAGGCTCGATGATGGCCTGAGTGACTTCATTGTAGTCAGAGGAGGCGACGCTATCTCTTAGAACCACTATCCCTGCCTTGCCTTTATCAAACTCTCCGAATTTCGTAAAGGGCTCCAAAATTATCCCTTCCCCGATGACCTCAGCGTCACTAGTGGCCACCTTTTGCCTCTTGGGTGGTGGTGCTCCGGAAGTACCAGCTTCCTGCTCATTGCCCCCTTTGTTCACTCTTTCTTTCTCCCCGTAGCGCACGGTCCGTTCATCTCAAAACACAGGGCCAGGACCCTCGCATTAGCTCCTCCACCTGCAATGCCTCGATTCACACCAAGGGGGCGTGCACTGCTTTTTCTTTATTTGAGATACTCGTGGTCATAAGCTCAATCCCCCTCTCACTCTTGTGTTCATGTCTTCGGCAGTCATTTTTTCAACAATCGGGAGGGCATATCTAGAATTTACAACAAAGGGGCCAATATTGTCGGGGAGCTTCAGGATGTAGCCTTTCTTAGCGGGGACGAAATGAAGCTGGTCAGCCTTGAGGGCTTGCCGGATGTACTCAAGGGCGTAGACTCGTCGGACAGGAAAAGCTGGGAGCCGGTAGGGGGCTACCTCGGCTCCATAGACATGGATTTCAGTATACTCTTCTGATAGGAACCAATCGCCGGTACACTGGTACTTCCCAGCCTGTAACCAGCGTTTCATCTCTGGGAAAACCCTAGGGGAAGGCACGTCGTGAATGATGGTATAGGCAATGGACATGAAGGTATTCACGAAATTGACATAACCTTCTCCCCTAGGAAGTTGACGAACAGAGCAATTCCAGTCGAAGACTGGCCTGGGCTGGGAATTTTTAGAATACATCCTGTCCAGCCCCAAATGATTAAACTTGTCCGCATGCTGGAACAGGAAGAGGTAGAACACCAACGAACAAAAACGAAACTTTCAGACCTTGGCGAGCTCCCGAAATTGGGTCCGGATGGTAAAAGAAAGGAAACCTGGAATATTCAGTGTAACTCCATTCTGTGTCATAAGCCACAAAAATCGAACGCATACTGAAGAAATGTCTTCAGGGCTCCCTACTCCCAGGAGGCCGGCAATGAGGGACAGAACTGGTCGGACTTCTTCATTAAACAGACTCAATGGTAAAGGCTCCAACCCGAGGTAGGGTCACCGACTAACCATGGTGGCAGCTATGAAGGCACGGCGGGCTTCCCTCGACAGTTTATTAAACTGTGCGAGCAAGGTTTCATCGTTGAAACTGAAGTAGGCATCGCTGGAAGGGAAACGGAGAGCCTGCCTTATAATATCGGGAGAAAGGGAGAAAATTATGTTACCCTGAGGGGAAATGAAAGCATCCCCGATGTGAACTTCGAGAGTTCCCTAAGCTGGATAATGAAATCGACACAAGAGTGAACTTGGGGGGTGATGTGGTGATAAAAGCCGGACGCGACGACTCGAAAACGATCAGCACTTTTACAGTGACGGCCAAACAGCAGGGGCTTGACATTTCATATGTCGAAAGGGTATTTCGGGTAACAGATACCCGCCTGTAAGTCACAAAGGGGTTCAAAACCAGGGGGGTTCCTAGACTCGTGGAGCTGGGGAGTTTCAGGTTCGTTCTTCTTGGGCGTTCCTCTCCCCATGGCAGTTATTCAACAAATCGGAAAAGAGAGAGGAAAAAACAATGAAAAAAACGGAAAATGGATTACCTGAGCAGAGGGTGACAATGCTTGGGAAAGCGACGAGGGGAACCATGACAGTGACTTGGACAAATCCGGCGTTCTTCCCTACTTGGTATTCGCCGTAGAAAACTACCTGAAATGATTTACCAAAGAGAAATACGGGAGTTTTTACCATTCGGGAGGACTGTTTAGGTTAAAAGGTGAAAATGTAAGAGAACAGAGGGCAAGTGTCGTAAGGACACTGACACTGAGACACGTGGCGCGTGGGGATTGGGTAAATCAGGGTGTAGGTGAGTGCCTCATGTCGGGTTAAAAGCTGGTACGGGCCTTAGTACCAGCTGCCCTAATAGACTTACCTTACCGTTATTCCATATGCGCTATCCAATTTTTAACATGTAGGACTTCCCCTTTGCCGGACCAACACTTATCTTCCTCACCTGCGCGGGCCCACCTTAACTCCGCCACGAGACAGCGTCCCGCGGCCTAGCCTTGTCATTCTATCTCTGCCGTGAAGTCTTACCATTCCACGTGTCGGAAGTCCGCGGGGGTAAGGGCCTCGTCCCTTCCCCACGGCTTGACCCCCTCGGACTTACTTCGTGTGCTGTCATGTATAATCCGAGGCCTTTTCCGATGTATGAGTTGACATGTAATGCCACATCTCCATTACCTTTGTGTTAGATGTTCACTATTGTTCCGCCTTTCATCACTTAGTGCTATTTATCCATTGGTTTCAATATATGTGCGCTTCACCACCTTTTCTCGTTTCGGCCTGATTTGATTTAACACTTGCCACTTGATATATAACTTTAATGTGACATGTTCGTCCTTTAGGTACTTCCGTGGCTATTGCTAAGAATTGAACAACATTGGCTCCACCTGGGGACGGCACGTTTGTCCTCGAACGTGTCGAGAACTACGCAGACCGCCTGTAGATCTTCTTTGAACAACACCTTTCAGTTTCTAGAGCTCTGCCCTGTACAGATCTTCGTGACATATGCATAATCTAGGATAAGCAAACGAAAAACAACAACTAATATACAATATAATACAGTCAGGCTTTTTCAGCCTTCTTCAGAATTGGAAATATGGTTTGAGGAATTGCCCGTTCACAGGGGCTTCCAACAGATCCCCCTGTAAATTCTCCAGCTTAAACGTATTGTTTCCTCCCTGCTCTGCAATCTTGAAGGGACCGAACCAAAGGGGGTCAAATTTACCATGTTTTCCTTTGTCAGCTCTGCGTACATCCCACCTGAGCACTAAATCCCCCACCTGCAGCTTCCTATCTTTTGTGTGCTGGTCAAACAATTCTTTCATCCTCTCCTGATAGTCCACCAGCTTCTGGTTCACCTGAATACGCGTTTCTTCCAGTTCAATCAACTGATTGATTCTTCTGGTCATGCCATCTGCTTCTTCCTGAGTCTCCTGCATGAAACGAGCCACAGGTAGAGCCAACTGTATGGGGAATACAGCTGCTCGCCCGTATACTAGTTCATAAGGGGACTTTCCTGTTGCCCTTTTACTGGTTATCCTGTTTGCCCATAGAGCAAACTTCAGTTGAGTGTCCCAATTTCTCTGGTTCTCATTTATTGTCTTCTTCAGTGCTCTGACCAGTGTTTTGTTTGATGATTCGGCAAGACCATTTCCCTGGGGGTAGTAAGCCGTGGAGTGACCCAGAGTGATGTTGTATTTTTGACAAAAATTCACCATCTTAACAGATTTGAAAGCCTGAGCATTGTCTGTGACTATTCTGGCAAGACATCCAAACCTGGAGATGATGTTCTCTTCTAGGAATTTTATGACCACTGTGTCTGTGGCATTTCGCGCAGGGATGGCCTCCACCCACTTCGTGAAGTAATCTGTAGCAGTCAAAATCCATTTGTGCTGCCCACTGGAGGGTGGGTGGATCTCACCTATGAAGTCAATACCCCATTGCTTGAAAGGTTCATCAACATGCACAGGAATCAGGGGTAGGGCTGCTAGCTTCTGTTTTTCGGCAAACTTTTGGCATTTGTCACATGGTCTGACCCAAGTGAAGACATCTCCAAATAGTTTAGGCCAGTAGAAACCAGCCTTCAAAATTTTCTGAGCTGTGCTCCTCCAGCTATAATGCCCTCCACAGATCCCCTCATGGAATTCGGTTATGATATTCCCTACCTCCCCTTCGATGAGACATAACAGCAGTATGCCTGAAGGATCTCTCCAATATAATTGACCATTAGCCACGGCATACTTCTGAGATTTAAGCCTCAAGGCTCTGTATTTGGACTTATCACAGCTGGGTGGGCAGCTGAGTGTCAGGAGGTATTCAACAATTTCTTTGTACCAGAGGCTAGTGAGGTACTTCATCTGTATTTTTTGAGTAGCCATTTCCACCTCTTGTCTTCCTGTCTGTTCCTCAGATGCCTCACTTGCGATCGTGGATAAGTGGATGCCCAGAGCTTGGTGGTTCGATTCTGATAAAATCTTCGCTAGCCCCTGTCCTTTAATTAACTTGGTGGGTCTTATGTCCAGGTCATATTCTTGTATCTTCACAATCCACCTGCCCCTTCTGCCTTCACTGTCTCCCTGCACTAGGATGTCCTTAACTGCTGCTGTGGGTACAAAAGCAGTCACATGAGATTGTAAAATGTACATGCAAAATGCCCTTAAGGACTTTACCAGGGCATAAGCTTGCTTCTCCAGGATGTTGTATTTTAGCTCTGCATCATGAAGGACTTGACTAAAGAAAGCAATGGGTTGCTCATACCCATCTCCATTCTTCTGTAGGAGGACCCCTGCCACCGTGTGTGGTGATGCAAAAGAGAAAATCATGAAGGGCTCAGTGAAGTCGGGCTTTGCCAACACGGGAGCCTCAGCAAATGCAGTTTTGATCCTGGAAAAGGCCTGCCTTGAATCCGGTGCCCACTTTACCTCATTATCCTTCTTTAACATATCTGTAATGTGTCTGACTATTTCGGCATAGTTGGGAATGAATCTTCTGAGGAAATTGATCCGTCCTAGGAACACCTGGACTTCTTTCGTGTTTCTGGGGAGGGATATACCGTTTATAGCTTCTACCCTTTTAGGATCGATCTTGACCCCATCTTTAGTTACTATATGTCCTAGGAGTTTACCCTCCTCTAATGCAAAGAAAGATTTTTGAGGGTTAAGAGAGAGTCCATACCTCCTGCATTTCTCAAAGGTCTTCTGCAAGTGCTGAACATGCTTGACATCATCCTTTGAAAAGACCGTTATATCGTCTAGGTACACCACCAGAAACTTATCCTGTTCTCCAACAAAGGTTATGTCCATCGCTCTCTGAAACGTAGCCCCTGCATTGATCAGTCCGAATGGCATCCTGGCATACATAAATGTTCCCCAGGGCGTGGTGAAAGCTGTCTTTTTTTGGTCCTCCGGGAATACAGCCACTTGATTATAGCCCGAGAACCCATCCATCATGGACATTCTAGAGGCCCCTACCACCTTTTGCAGAATATGATCCATCTTTGGTAGTGGATAGTTGTCTTTTAGAGATGCCCTGTTCAGGTTTCTGAAATCCACACACAACCTGATCTCACCATTCTTCTTGCGTACCGGGACTAAATTGGCTACCCATTCAGAATACCTTAGTGGCACTATAATTTTAGCCTTCAGTAACTTTTTTATTTCTTGCTCGATCGAGGGTAGCAACAGGGGATTAATCTGCCGGAGCTTTTGCTTGTGGGGTTTTGCATCTGTCTTCAATGGAATTTTATGCTGCATCACATGGACATCAAATGTTTTCAAATCTTGATATGACCAAGCAAATACGTCTTTGTAGGTTTGAAACAGCTTTTGGTACGACTGTCTGTATTCATCTGGGACTTTCTTTGACAGCTTCACAATCTTTGGATCTTCTTTCGTGCCCAGATTTAGATCTTCAACCTGGTCCTCAGTCACCATTTTGTTTGGCTGTAACGGGACATCATCCTTATTGAACAGTCTCTCCAAAGGTACCAGCCCTCGGGGAATTACATTTCCCTTTAACTGCAGGAATCTGTGACCAACTATCTTCTCTTCTAGCTTGTCCCCTGGAATGTCTCCGAATTCTTCTTCTTCACAGTTTTCAATCTCTAAATTTGAAAACTCCCCCACGGTCTCTAAGAACCTCTTTACCTGCTCCTCGTCTTCAAAGACCTGCCAGTGCTTGACATTATCAGGGATTGAAGGACGGTATTTTACTTCAATTTCGTATCTCAGAAGAGGGTTCTGAGGTGGGCGGAACGTACTAGCTGCCACGGCCAAGGAGTCTGCCATTCTGTTCTGTTCTCTGGGCATAAACTGAATGTTAAATGCCAGAAAGGAATTTTCCACCAGATCCCAAACTTCGTTTCTGTAGGCGTTTAGCCTCGGATGCTTCGCTTGACACTGATTTCTCACTTGCCTCACCACCAACTCTGAGTCTCCCATCACCTTCAGACTCTGTATCTTCATGCTTCTTGCTGTCTGCAACCCCAGTATGAGTGCCTCATACTCAGCCACATTATTCGTGGCCTCATATTCTAATTTGAAGGAGAGGGGGACCCATTGGCCCATAGGTGAAATAAGTAACACTCCAGCCCCGTTTCCTTCTCTGGAATTTGCTCCATCAAAGTGGAGAGTCCAGATGTCAGATTCCTGGTCCTGCTCTGATAGCTCAGTCTTTATCTGGAAAAATGAAGGTTCATGAGCATATTCCTGATCTTCCTCCAACATTAGACAGGAAAAATCTCCATCTCTACTGTAAACTGGGGAGTTCACTGAATCTCCTGCTTTTGTGATTGTCTTGACAAACCTAGTCTCTCGGTACAATCTCCTTTCTTGACCACCAAAGACAGGGATGGTGGCGTACGACAGATCCAGCTTGATTGACCCTCCAATTCTAGTCCCCCAGGACCTAGACAACAGCATGCCGAAGCGGGCTGGGATGTCAGCCACTACGATATCCATTACCACACTCTTGGCAGGAATCTGAGCCAAGGTGACTGCTAGGTCCTTGATCATGCCCAAGCACTTCACTCTTTTAGAGTCAAAGGAGTAGAGGTCTTTATATGGGCGAGTGATTTGGAGCCCCAATTGCTCCATGACAGACAGGGGCATCAAATTGTGGGATGCTCATGAATCCAACATACAGTTATGCAATAGTAAATCGTGGATTACTAGAGATACATAGAAAGGGGGAGTGGAGGGGTCTAATTCCTCGACATGAGGGCCGAACACTACCATGGGCCTTTCTTCTTGTAAGTTAAGACTGTCCGGAATGTGTGGGACTTCAAGAGCTGAAATGAAAGAGGAGACTTGTGACTGATATGCAGGCTGCTTCAATAATTCAGACAGAGGGACAGGTATTTTAACTTTTTCAAGTTCCTTTTGCAAACTGAAGGCAGATGAGGGTTTTTCTATTGGGACTTCCTTCTCTTTTGACTCTTTGTTTGGCACGGTAGACTTAACTTCTTTAACTGGGGTTTTATTTACAGGAGACACAACTACTTGAGAGGAGGAAGGCATATGACTATCATCTTGCATAGGTTGGTAAAGGGGCTTCTTACCTCTGTCCGGAGATTCTTGGGCATTGGCCTCTTTCTGTGCAGGTGCTGACCTCTGGGGTGCATCTTCCTCTTCATCTTGAGTGCGGGTCCTTTTCCTGGAGGACCTGAGGTCATATTTCCTGTTGAACTGAGCTTGCATGAAATCAACAAACTGTTTGCAGTAGTCATCGATTTCTGGCTCTTCGGCATCCTCATTATCCTTCGCTTCTGAGTGAGGTTGCAATGCATCCTCCTCACTTCCTTGGAAAGGGCACTCTATGTCATCGCTGTCTGAGAAAACAGGACATGTTTCATCTTGCTCATAAGAGGAGTCTTCGGGGGAAGCCTCCATTTGTCCTTCCAAGTACAAAGGGTGCAGTACTTGGTCTTGTGGCTCCTTCTGCCCCCTCTGCAGTATCTGCAAGGGAGGTTTCCTGTATTGAGGGTTGAACCCTATGTTTGGAGCATTCTGAAAGTTCTTTGGTGGAGAACTTTTAGCTTCCATCTCTAGCTTGACGAACTTGCTAGAGAGATTCTTGATCATTTTAGTCATCTCTTCGATCTTGTCACTTGCTGAGTCTCTGTCCTGACTTGAAGTGGACACTTCTTCCTTGCTTCTTCTTCTTGTATCATGTTCTTGCTTTACTTTGGTCTTACCAGTCGAGACAAAGTTTGCTTCTATTTCCAATGCATCAGTCTGTGCATCATCTAGAGTGGCTGGCTTTCTCTCCCTTAGTGAGAAACCAAACTCGGAATCAAATGCTGCCACAAAAACGACCTTGGTAGCGGTCTGATGGGGCTTCATCTCAGCTGGGAGGCTGTAATACAATTTGTTAAATCTTCTGATGAATTCTGATACCCCTTCATTGTGTTTCTTTTTAAGGGTGTTGAACTCGGTTAAGGTATCCCCATGATCTTTCCTATCTCCCCACTTTTTAACGAAAGCTTCTTCCATAGCCTCCCAGGTGTTGATGGAATTAGCTGCGAGAGACTTAAACCATTTTCTAGCCTCTCCATCAAGGGACTGCACGAACAATCTCAGAACCACATCCAAATGCTCCACATTAAAGTTCTCTGCGAAAGAGCAGAAGATTTCAACATGCTTGTGAGCATCAACGCCGTTCTCCCCGTTGAATCTGGGTAGAATCTTCAAATAGTCCTGTGGCATATCATTTAGAACTGCAGGCAGCTGTAAAGGGGCATACCTGTTTTGTAAAAAGCCAGGTACATTCGCCATCGGGGGAGGCGGAGGTAGGATGAGAGCTTGAGCAGCGCGAGGTGGAGGAGGCGGTGGGAGTTGAGTATGAATAATGATGGGAATGTAGTGAACAGCAGCTTGAGGACTTGATGAGAAGGTAGGGCTGTCGACAACAGATACTTCAGTGACCTCTTTGACCTCTTCAAATTCCGGGGTAGGATGAAAAGAATAATGTGGAGTATAACTAGACTCAGCTTCGTCTTTGATACGGACACCTTCTCGATAAGGGCTGTCTGAGTAATAACCAGTATATCTTATAATGGGGTTAGAGATTTGTATTTGGGCGACCTGAGAAGAGGAGGGCTGCAGATATGGAAAGTTTTCAAGGGAAAACTCTGGAATATCAGTATGAACTGGTGGCCTTTCTCTCCAGCCTCTTCTATGTAGGATTCACTCTGGGTCAGACACAGAGGGTGTCCTTGACTGAGATGTATCTGACCTTAGGTGTGGCTTACGGGGAGCCAGGACTGCAAATATGTTTATCTGAAATATGAATGTGGAGTCGCCAAGGTGAGGTATGCACAACTCACAACTCTTCGTGCTCACCTAACTGAAGAGTGGACAGGATTTGTCGAGGCCCAGGGACTTAAATTTCTTCAACTTCGGTCCCCGGCAACGGCGCCAAAAAGATGTTGTAACTCCTAGAGACAGTCTAGAGTTGTTATAGACCAGTGCCTAGGACATCTTATGAGGTGTAAAGAGCGGAGTATTTGAAACAGCTTTTAATCTTTTAACATGATAGAGCTCTTACACTACTTCCTTTGAAACAGAGAATAAACTAGGATGGAACCAGAACTTCGGACAGTATGAAATATTAGGAATAACACTGAACAAATGCAACGCTATATTCAGATACTACTGCATCAGACAATTTTAAGACAGGTCGCCATAATGAGGGCCAGATTCATGATATATGGTAGAGAAGGTATATTTAATGACGATTACAGAGATGTAAAGCAAGAAGGAGATATCGGCTGTCAAATAGATGATACTACGAAGAACTTCATGATATAAGATGGGCTTAAATAGCTAAGAATCCATACATACCAAGAATTCCCGTCAATAACATTTCAATACAGCCAATATAGTTGAAATACGCATGAAATACAGGTGGACCAATATATTACTCCTGAGCCATTTAAAGTATCAAGCCGCTACTGATATAAGTATCAATACGATAAATTCATATCAAAAGACGAAGGACACTCGCATTCCAAGATGTAATACTAGAGACATAAACGTGAATGAATTGAACTATAGAGAGACACACACTACCATACAACCATGTCCAGAATCCTTACTAAGGTGAAGCTTCTTATTATTGAGACCCAACGGGCTCTTCCGGGCAGTACCTGAACTTTCACGAAACATACACACAGGAAATTCTTACACAATAAATTTTTCTGAAGAAGTGGAACGTTGTTTCCTTCTTTTTCCTGTATTATATAGCATTCCATCTGCCTTTCAGCGAGAAGATATTTTCTGAAAATATCTTCCTCGCGTGATCAAAAATTGTTAACAGTCATTATCAAAAGATCAAAATTTCATGATGGGGGAAAACAGCTCGTCCATCATGCATAATAGGCCCCGGGCCAATCTTAAAACCAACATGTAGATCATTGTTCAATGTAAAAGTAAAAATGCAAGAGTGGGAGGAAAAACCACCCACTCGGAAATTTAAACAAAACATAACTGAATGAAAGTAAAGGCCGTTTAGGCCATGTCATGGATAAAACATGAGGTGTCATGAATGCTGTTGGGTCGAGGCTGTAGTAGACGCTGGAGGAGGTACATCGGTGGAGGGACTGGCATGCTGAGTCAGGAACTGTGTCAACCTCCGCTGGCTTTCTGGATTCGGTTCTGACATCTCTGAGAGTCTCTCTACCCTGGTAAATGCCTCTCCGAAGGTGTGGATGTCTGCATGGGTGGGGAGCCGATACCTGATCATATGGAGGAGACTAAACTCCTTCTGGAGGACTGTGATGATGGTAGTAGCCTTAAGCTGAGTTCCTTTGCCCATCTGAAGATCTGACCGATCCCTTTCTGCCTCTAGAAGTGTTGTGTATTGATCGGGGTGCATGAGTACGGCAGGGGCGTTTGGTTCCCAACATGAAGGGAGGCCAGCAGTGATGATTTCGTTCCACACCTTGTTGAACTGCTCCACAATGTCTGCGACCTGTTGGAGAGCCTTCGAAGCTGCCAATCGAGCCTCCTCTTTCTCTATAATTTTCCGACATTCATTGATTTCCATAAACCGGCTGGGAATGCCATGTTTTACCACATCATTTGCTCTCAGTGTATAGAGAAAAGATATATAAATTCCGGCATGTCGAGCTCTATTTGGCAGATTATCCCCGGCCTCCTGCAACCTTCTATTAAGATATGGAAGGGTGGACTTGAGTTCACCTATCATTGTCAAAAACTCCCACTGCTCAGTCACTGCCATGATTATATCTGACGAGATCAAGCTCCTGGCCTCAAGCAGGGTGAGGTTTCCCTTCGCTTTACTCTTCAATTCGGCAATAATCTGTTGCTGCTCAGTTGAGGTCTTTTTTCCTTCCTCCACTTCTCTTTGTAGCCCATCAATTACTCTGACCTTTTCAGCCAGGGCGCCCTCCAACTCTACCACCTTTTGCTTGGCTGTTGTTGTCTTCTTCTCCAACACTTCTATCTCAGCCATAGCTGTGGATAGTTGTGCTGTTGCTAAACCTGTCCCACTTGATGTTTCGGCTGCATGACAACTGTGCGTATCCCAGCGGGTCTGCAGCTCAGTAGCTCTGCTCTCCAGTTCTTCAATTCTTTTGACCATTTTTTCTTTCTCCTCTCTCTCTCTGGAAAGCCTGGCAATCAGCTTGTTTTTCTCCTCCTCCACGTGCACTAGTTCATCGGTCTGTACTGGATGTGAAGCTGGTATGCCAGCCCGTTTCTTAGCCGCTGAAATGTCCTTATCCAACTTGGCTATTAATGCAGCTTGCATTCCCTTCCCTCCTTCGTCCGAATTTTTAATCTGCTCTTTAAGGACGCGCACCTGATGTGCGTTGGCACGACAAGCACTCTGTTCTGCGGAATAAGAGTTGCTCAGGTTGTCGTATTTCTGCTCTGTCTTCCTTAGGACAAGGGTGATCTGCGAAAGCTTATCTTTCATCATGTCGCAGATTGTCTGGAACAGGTCATTCAGGTCCTGTACCGGAACCTTCTTCATGTCGACAACCAATTCAAGCACCTTGTAGCTAGGAACGTCTGAATTTGGGTCCAGGATAGCCTCGGTCATAGAAAGTACCAGGTCTTCGGTGTCTGCATTAACCGAGGCAGAGATTCTGGTGTGATATTTCTCCACGAAACCTCCTAGTTCGGCCCTGTATTTGTCTCGGACGATTTTATTGGTCAGCTCCCTTTCTTTTGTCTTGGAAGGAGGAGGCTCGATGATGGCCTGAGTGACTTCAGTGTAGTCAGAGGAGGCGACGCTATCTCTTAGAACCACTATCCCTGCCTTGCCTTTATCAAACTCTCCGAATTTCGTGAAGGGCTCCAGAATTATCCCTTCCCCGATGACCTCAGCTTCACTAGTGGCCACCTTTTGCCTCTTGGGTGGTGGTGCTCCGGAAGTACCGGCTTCCTGCTCATTGCCCCCTTTGTTCACTTCTTCTTCTCCTGTAGCAGACGAGTTCGTCTCCATCTGCGAAAACATAGGCCAGACCTCAAGATTAGCCCTCCACTCCAGAAATGGCCTGGATTCATGAACGTAGGGCGCAGACCTGTTTCTCTTTCTTTTATTTGAGATAATTTCCCGTGGGTCATAAGCCCAACTCTCCCCTAATTTCGGGTCCATGTTCTGCAACATTTTTTCAACAATCGGGAGGGCATATCTAGAATTTACAACAAAGGGGCCAATATTGTCGGGAAGCTTCAGGATGTAGCCTTTCTTAGCGGGGACGAAATGAAGCTGGTCAACCTTGAGGGCTTGCCGGATGTACTCAAGGGCGTAGACTCGTCGGACAGGAAAAGCTGGGAGCTGGTAGGGGGCTACCTCGGCTCCATAGACACGGATTTCAGTATACTCTTCTGATAGGAACCAATCGCCGGTACACTGGTACTTCCCAGACTGTAACCAGCGCTTCATCTCTGGGAAAACCCTAGGGGAAGGCACGTCGTGAATGATGGTATAGGCAATGGACATGAAGGTATTCACGAAATTGACATAACCTTCTCCCCTGGGGAGTTGACGAACAGAGCAATTCCAGTCGAAAACTGGCCTGGGCTGGGAATTTTCAGAATACATCCTGTCCAGCCCCAAATGATTAAACTTGTCCGCATGCTGGAACAGGAAGAGGTAGAACACCAAAGAACAAAAACGAAACTTTCGGGCCTTGGCTAGCTCCCGAAATTGGGTCCGGATGGTAAAAGACAGGAAACCTGGAATATCCAGTGTAACTCCATTCTGTATCATAAGCCACAAAAATCGAACGCATACTGAAGAAATGTCTTCAGGGGTCCCTACTCCCAGGAGGCCGACAATGAGGGACAGAACTGGTCGGACTTCTTCATTAAACAGACTCAATGGGAAAGGCTCCAACGGAGGAAGGGCCGTCGCCTGATCAACGGTTATGGCAGCTATGAAGGCACGGCGGGCTTCCCTCGACAGTTTATTAAACTGTGCGAGCAGGGTTTCATCTTTGAAACTGAAGTAGGCATCGCTGGAAGGGAAACGGAGAGCCTGCCTTATAATATCGGGAGAAAGGGAGAAAATTATGTTACCCTGAGGGGAAATGAAAGCATCCCGATGTGAATCGTAGGAGTCTCTAAGCCAGACAATGAAATCGACACAAGAGTGAACTGGGGGGGTGATGTGGTGATAAAAGCCGGACGCGACGACTCGAAAACGATCAGCACTTTTACAGTGACGGCCAAACAGCAGGGGCTTGACATTTCGTATGTCGAAAGGGTATTTCGGGTCACAGATACCCGCCTGTAAGTCACAGAGGGGTTCAAAACCAGGGGGGTTCCTTGACTCGTGGAGCTGGGGAGTTTCAGGTTCGTTCTTCTTGGGCGTTCCTCTCCCCATGGCAGTTATTCAACAATTCGGAAAAGAGAGAAAGGGAAAAACAATGAAAAAAACGGAAAATGGATTACCTGAGCAGAGGGTGACAATGCTTGGGAAAGCGACGAGGGGAACCGTGACAGTGACTTGGACAAACCCGGCGTTCTTCCCTACTTGGTATTCGCCGTAGAAAACTACCTGGAATGATTTACCAGAGAGAAATACGGGATTTTTTACCATTCGGGGGAGTGTTTTAGGTTAAAAGGTGAAAATGTAAGAGAACAGAGGGCAAGTGTCGTAAGGACACTGACACTGAGACACGTGGCGCGTGGGGATTGGGTAAATCAGGATGTAGGTGAGCGCCTCGTGTCGGGTTAAAAGCTGGTACGGGCCTTAGTACCAGCTGTCCTAATAGACTTACCTTACCGTTATTCCATATGCGCTATCCAATATTTATCATGTAGGACTTCCCCTTTGCCGGACCTGCACTTATCTTCCTCACCTGCGCGGGCCCACCTTAACTCCGCCACGAGACAGCGTCCCGCGGCCTATCCTCGTCATTCTATCTCTGTCGTGAAGTCTTACCATGCCACGTGTCGGAAGTCCGCGGGGGTAAGGGCCTCGTCCCTTCCCCACGGCTTGACCCCCTCGGACTTACTACGTATGCTGTCATGTATAATCCGAGGCCTTTTCCAATATATGAGTTGACATGTAACGCCACGTCTCCATTACCTTTGTGTTAGATGTTCACTATTGTTTCGCCTTTCATCACTTAGTGCTATTTATCCATTGGTTTCAATATATGTGCGCTTCACCACCTTTTCTCTTTTCGGCCTGATTTGATTTAACACTTGCCACTTGATATACAACTTTAATGTGACCTGTTCGTCCTTTAGGTACTTCCGTGGCTATTGCTAAGAATTGAACAACAGAGTCATAGGAGGATTTCAATTGGACAGCAAGGTTCAAGAAGGATCCATGGGGAAAGTCACTTATGTCAAAGGATCTCTTAAGGTGATTTATGGTGTGAAACAAATAGGAAGTGGAGAACAAAACAAAATGAAGAACAGTGCACAGTCTAAGATCAAGTAAGTGCTTTTAAACTATCTTGCTTTCAACATGTGCTTAGAGAGACAAAACATAAAAGAATTCTATGATCAGGAAAGTACTTTTAAACTAGCTTGCATTGAAGTACTTTGAGTTTAGAGAAACAAAATATAAAAGCATTCTGAGATCAAGTAAGTGCTTTTAAACTAGCCTGCTTTGAAGTACTTTCAGTCAAAAAACATTCAAAAACAGTTAGAACAGCTTAAGATCAGGTGAGTACTTTGAAACCAACCTGCAAGTACTTTTAAACCAACCTGTTTTAATATACTCAGTATTTAACAAGAGAAAAACATAGAAAATAAAGCTTTCAGTAAGAGTAGGGTACTACTGAGAGTAAGTCCTAGCTCTATATTTTTTGTTCCTTATCAGAGAAAATGAACAGAGTGAAACCTTAAAGAAAATAGCAATTGACAATGAGGAACACATCACCATTGACAAAAATCAGTATCCCATAAATCAACAGCTTGTATTTGATGTTCAAACCAGTTACAATCAGCAAGCCTGGAGGGTCTCTACAACTTCAAACTTCTCATATCAGCTTATTTATATTCAAATTGCACACAGTACATCAGTAGCTTCAGAAGACCATTACATACATTCAGATGTCCAGAGACCAACATTTTATTATGTTCTACAGAGGTATTTATAGGGAAATGAGGAAGTGGGAGTATTTCCCAAGGATCAAATATCATTAATTATGTAATCATTTCTAACTCTGCTCCATAACATCTGTTCTTGCCTTTTGAGGCATAATGATCGAAAGATGTGCTTCTGAACTGTTCTTAATCTTCTAAAATGGTTCTGCCGACAATTAGAGATAAGATTCTTTGATTTTTATTAATTTTTCAGCTGTCTTCAGGTAAACACCTCTTGTTCAGGTAATGACTAAGCTTCCTTTGATTTTTGTGAGGCTGCAGGTGTCTTAAGGAGTTGGAGAGGGTTCAATTGGCCTCGACTAATGGTGGTGGAAGCTTTCTCGGCTTGACAGATGTCTTTGTATTTCCTTAAACACCTTTAATTTACTTGAGAACTGCGTTTTAGGACTTCAATCTCCTTTTTCTGGTGTGTTCTGTCTTCGACGTTGATACTCTTTGATCGGTTCTTGATTAACTGTGTTTTCTGGTGTGCAGGGTTGTATAGGGGTTGAATGGCATCAATGCCTCATGAATTCATTGATAAAATGTGAATTTAAAACCCTGCAAGTGATTTTGTGGTGAATCGTAGGCGGGAGGATCATCACCCTCGACCTATGAATTTTTCTTCAGCATGGTGGAAAAAACCATTTAAACCCTGCAAAAATACGAAAAACTATTAAAAAATCCTACATATATAGGCTGAATACTTCAGAAGGCATGTGGAGGGAGCAAATCCATTGGATGGCATCATCCAACGGTTGAGATTGATCGTGAGGAGTGAATGACAAGGCAGAAAAGAAAATCAAATCAGAGCCGTCGATCGCGTAGAGATCGACGGTCGGGAGCACAAAATTGAAAGTCAAAATGGAAAACGTTGACTGGGTGATTGAAACAGGGCAATGAAATGTGGGCCATCGATTTTCAGATCAGATCGACGGCGGGGATGTTGTTACCACTGTGTCGTACCTTGAGTTATCGCGTGTGCATCTCTAGTGAGCGACCACCGTCCGATCAGTGGCCTCAGATCGGACGGTGCACGTCAATATCACGCGAGGTTTGTTGCCGAACTTTAATGTGTGACGGGGGGGCGGTTTTCAAATAGTACATGGGACACGTGCCGAACAGCGTATGGAATCGCTGTTGATCAGGAAAAAACCACCCTTGCCCCAAAGGCGGTGTGATGAATACTGTCGGTTTCTGAACAGTAGTCGTGGCGCGGGGACCACCGGCGGATGAAAATGGACCGTCAGATCTGCAGGTTAAATGGACGGCTGAGATGCGATCGGGCGGTGAAAAAGAGTGGGGACCACGGGCACGATGGGATTGCGAAGACTGTCGGATGGCCGGGAAATCAACGGTTAGAAACGTTCCCGATAACCAAACGTGCTAAGCGCTTTTTAGGCTAGCGCCTGGTTTCGTCACTCGGGTCACGTGGGAAAAAGGTCAAGGGAGCTGGCTGAAGGGGGCTAAGACCCATACATGTCCAAATGTGGGTTTTTAAACCTTTTTCAATGCAATTTATGGCCAGAAATGGGCAACGATAGAGGGAAAAAAGGGGAAAAAAGCCTAAACAAGGGGTATGTGTAGGATTTATAGGGGATTTTGCAGCAGTCTTTCTCATGGAATTTTAGCAGAATTTCTGAGTTCTGAAGGGAAACAACAGTGAATATTTGGATAGAGGAGATGATGTTTAGTAGAGGCTTCAAGAGATAATATTTCTGCAATGAAACTATTCCTTGAAGGCTAAATAATGTTTTGGTGACCTTTTGATAGAACAAATTTTATAGGTGGCCAACAGGAGACTGGGTATTTTTATGGCTAAAACCATAAAAACAAATTTCCTTCAAGCAAGCTAAGAAGGATAATAAATTATCGCCAAATTACTATGGTCCTTACAAGGTGTTGCAAAAGATTAGTACTACGGCATACAAATTGGAGCTTCCTGCTTCTTCATGAGTGCATCCAATTTTCCTTGTTTCATGCTTAAAGAAGGTTATAGGTGAAAATCTTTCAGTTCAAACAATAATGCCAGAACTTGATGAGTAAAGAAAAATCATATTGGAACCTGAAGTGGTCACGGAAACTAGAACTCGACAGCTACAGAATCGATCAATTTCAGAGTATCTCATCAAGTGGAAGAACTTACCCACTGAAGATTCTACATGGGAGGATGAAAATTTTATACAGAAGCACCCAGAGCTACTTAAGCGTTGAGGAAAACACTTTTTTGAAGGAGAGGGGCATGTTAGGTCCCTATATTACTAGTATAGTCCCTTATTGTTGTTATTTTACCCTTGTAACCCCCATATTGTTATTATTGTGCCCTTAAATTATTAATGTTAGGTCGGCTAGGATTACATTGTGGCCCCATGGACTCCTATATATAGAAAGGAGGTTTTGTAATTTTTATCATCTAATAATTGTTCAATTATGTAATGTATTGGAGGTTTCCCCCTCGAAGTGGCTTATTTCTAAGGCATTGATATCTCTTTTCTTCTATTTTTGGAGCTAGTTTCACAACACAAATTTTGGAATTTACCTTGTTGATCATGATTTGTATGTTGGAGGGATACATCAGCAAGTTTATCTAGTCTCTCCTTCTCCTTTGCCTCATTTTGTGCTTGAATCTTTGCAAGGGCTATTTTGAGCTTGGTCCTTGCAATTATGTTCCTCATGGCATAATGTCTTGCCATATTCTTCTGCAGGTCAATGTCTCTTTTTTCCTTCTCAAGTTGACCTTCTAGGTTCAAATTGGCTCTTTCTAGCCAAGATTCTCTATCATAACTGATCTCCATGGAAAGAAGCTCACTTGGAGTGAGCTTCTCTGCCAACTCTATCTCTTTCTCTCTTTCCCAAGCCAAGGTCGTTTTCAACCCAATTGTCCTTGGCCTCTTCCTAGGAAGCTATTCTTCCTCGTCCTCAATGTCATCAAGAGTGCCCAAGGTCTCATCTAGCATAGCCTTGGATTTTCCAACCTCTTTCAGAGCTCTAATAGTTCTGACCTCACTGATGTCTTTCTCTGTCTCTAACTATCGGTTTTCTACCTCAAGGAAGTTGATCACATTCTTTGCCCTACCAAGATTGGTTTGTAGCTCCCTAATCTGGGAATCCTTGCTCTTGATCAACATGTTTGTAATCCTCTCCTCATCCCCACTCTCAAGGTCAATAAGTTGAAACTCTTGATCAGCTTCATGCTCATCCTCTTTTTCAACAATGACCTGCTCTTCAACCTTTTCCTTACCCTTATCAAGTTGTTTTGTTGATGAAGAAGGTGTTAGCCCCCTATAATTTTTTGACAAGCAAAGTAAGGGGATAAGTTGTTTCTGAAGCCTTCAAGGAATGCATCTCTCCTGAAGACACATCATCCTTGAAGCCCTTTTATGTTCCCTGCCTTTGATAATTTCCCTCTGATGACTCCCTTTATAAGGTCCCACTGATTGCAAAACTGTACTCCAAAAATCCTACATTTACCCTTGCACCCCTGCAGAATTCCTCCCAAATCCCCTTTAAATTATACATTCACCCCTGGTTTAGTTTCATTCCCCTTGTTATCCTCTATCATTACCTTTTCCTAGCCCCGAAAATGCACTAAAAAGGGCCAAATAACCATATTTTCATGTCGATTGGGTCTTAGCCCCTTTCGTCCATCCCCCTGTACTTATTTCACCACGTGACCCTGGCGCGGAAACTAGGCGCCAAGGCGAAAGGCACTTGCAGCAGGTGGATATCAGACGCCATATTATCCGTCAATCTGTTTAGATCGGACGGTCTTTGCAAAACAATGCAGCGTCCACCGTTCACCCGTTCACCGCTCAGATTGCATATCCACTGTTCATTTACCCGCCAGATTTACAGTCCATATTTCCTCCACCCCAGTGGCCCCCATGCCCGTGCACTATTTAGAAACCAATGGTATCTATCGAACCGCCTTTGAGAGGTGGGCGGTATTTTTCGATGGTCCAGTGATTCCACTCATCGCGCGACGCGTGGCAGCGGTATTGTTTCAATACCACCCACCCATCGCGCGTTATCGTTCGGTACAAGACACGAAGCGATATGCATATCAGCTATCCGATCTGCGATCTCCCATCCGACGGTTGCCGCACCACGAAACTGCGTGGAATTTAACCAAGGAATTTGTACCCCGGGCCCACCATCCATCACCTTTGACGTGTTCATAGCCGTCGATCTCCTCCTGAGATCGAACAACCCTGATTTAAAGTTAGTCCCACCGTAACCTTGTATCATCACGTCATCTGTCCATGTGTGTTCGTCGTTTTCTCGTCAGTACCCTATACAATTTCATTCCAAGGTCAAAAATTTAATGTTTTTCATCGGAATTGCTGTTTCGACGCCGCCTAGTGCATTTCTCACCACGACACATTTTTCCTCCATAATATCCTCTGCATGCATCATCGTCCACTGTGTCACGTCGCCATCTCCGCAGTCATCCACACCACCCTCTCCATTCGTGCTCTTCTTAATTTGTTTTCGTGTTTTGCAGGGTTCTAGGTAGGTGGAAAACCGCCATTATTCATATGCACTATTGTAAAGGCACAGAGCACAGAAGTAGCTGATTTTAGAGCCTGATATTACAGAAAAATGTCCGGAAGGGTGTTTGTACCGTAAATTTCATCAAAGGAAAGAGTTCAAACTCTATAAACCTTCTCCGGTGCCATTAAAGCTCAGATTGCATAAATAAATACAGTATGGGAGTAGAGAGAGCTCGAGGCAAGAAATAGAAGATTTTTGAGTTTTTCAGGGATTTTAGAAGGCAAGGTACCAGTTCAAAGACATCATGGATTGTACGAATGGTCCAGCACGCAGAAAAAAATGCTATCAGGATTTCAAATCAGCATAATGTTTCTTCCTGAGCACGGACACCATACACATTATTGTTTCGGTATACATTATGTCCAAGAGAAGTCCCCCCCCCCCTACAGCAGTCCTATGCTATCAGAAGAATTTGTTGCACAATATGGTAGACCCTAGCGTCATTTATTTACCTTTTGTTTATTCACCAGAAGTACTACAGAATGCTACATCAGAGTACATCAGAGACATGCCAGGAGTAAATGGAAGCCTGGAGAAGACCACTCTTTCACTCAAAAGAGTGCCATGGATAAATACACAGAATTTAAATAGAATGGGCCTCGACCCTCTTCTTTTCCTGAGTGTTAATGCTACATTTAGTGTGTCACCTACCTTCTCCACTCCACTAGAGCTATAAATTCATGAAGAAACTCATTGTAAAGGTTGTTGATCAGTTATCAGAGAATTGCAAGCTGTTTCTTTTGAGACATAGTCTCTGTGAAAATTTTTAAGATAGGCTGAGGAATATGATTTCAGACTGAGTATCCAGCTATTGGCAATGTTGTACTTGAATGGTATTTCTATTTAATATGACAAGAACATTTATTTGGATCCTGATCTAAAGTAGCGGTGCTGTTTTATTATCTCTGTGTTTTAATTCATTTCATTTCGTTTCTACTAGCTTGCATCAGAAATCTGGCATAGGATTTACCCTTGTTAGGTACCCTATGTTTCTGCTCTCCTTGCCTTTGATGTTTTCTACTAAATGTGTTATCTGAGAATTGATTTCTGTTGATTTAACTAGTGTAGTGGATGTTATTGCCTGCTAGATGATGTATGAATTAAATGAATCTGTTCTTAGATGTTCTTGTTAGGATTTAGCTGGAAGATTTGGGAACACTGGGGATTAGAGTTAGCCCTGTACACTAGGATCCTTGTGCAACCAGCTGGCCTTTCTAAGATCCCTCAAGCTGGAGGAAAAATAATTGAGAGTTCAAAGTCTCTCTCTGATCTCAGGTCTTTAACTTTGTGTTCTAAACCTGTATTGTTCCTCCTCCCCTACCATTCCATACCACATAGTCATATTTAAGATCCAATGTTTTAGATGACTAGCCCATTTGAAAGCCTGCATATTGATTAGCAAGAAAATCCTTTTCTGACTCCATTTCCCAATGGTCTTGAATGCTCCCTGGAATACTTCACCTCTGCCTCTATCCTCTTTGCTCATCCTTGTCTTACATTGAACCCTTCTTTCCTGATAACCAACAACCAAACAAACAAACAAACCCTATGCCTATAACTAGCCTAATATCTTAACCTTTGAGCTTTAAAGACATAAAACCTTTGCTTACATAGAGAGATCCCTCTCTGGATCCAGGAGGGCTAGATCCTGAGGTATGAAAGTGGTTTGATGTTGTCTCATCTTTTGGTCTTGCCAATCTGGCCAAAACATGGGAACCCCAACACAATGGTGACTCCATTGGGGACATTTTGAGTATTTATCACCTTACTACATCAATAGAACCTCAGAAACCTATAATCTCTGGTTAGGTTGGAAGTTAAACATTCATATTCACAGATAAACCTCTATATCATTTGTTGTGTTTCTCCCACACTCTTAGACAGAGTCTGGAAAGGGCCAGGTAGCCTCCAGATCTCACACTCTTTCAGAGTTGACATATGTGGTAAATTCCCTCCCAGTCAATCTCTGGTTAGATTTTGCTGTGGTTTCAAGATATCCTTGAAAAGGGACATCTCATAAGCACTGTGGTGGATAGTGTACCCTCCAGGAACATCCTAAACCTTCCCCCTGGTGACTCCATAATTCCTAAATGATTTAAAGACTCCACTGGTGATCAGTAGGCCTACTGATTATCTTGGTTCACATAAGACTCCACTGGGAGACCAAAATCCCATTACAACATCAACCACAATAGAAGTAACAAGTAGGGTTAAGCTGCTTGGTCATAAACAACATTCTGGCTTCGAGAACCATTCACACAAGAGCTTACCCTAACCCAGACCCCCGTGAAATAGTTGAAAATCCTGAGAGCATCCTCAAGGGATCTCCTACACCTAAACAATCAACTATTTCCAGCCACATCCATAGAGCTAACTCTACACCAGAATACTTTACAGCTCTATCAGACCCATTTTTTGACCTAGGCACTCAAACCAGTTTACCAAGAACTAGGTCATTCAGTGCCCTAGACCAGCTAGACCTTGAGCTTCCTGGTTCACCAATCAAAGTGGTAAACACATTAGGGACAGAGAGACCCCCCCAGCTACACCTCCTGATATCAACTTCATTCAAAACTTGGGACTCATTCATCCTAGATCTGCCCATCAGTCTTCTGTTGGTCATAATATCCCTGTCATCCATATACCAGTTGCTCAAGTTAACCCTTTTCCTCATTAGAACATCACCATGGCAGCTTGGTATGCACCTCTAGTTTTACCTCAGCCTCTAGTACCCTTACCCAATGATTATCAATCAAAGATCCCACACTTCACTGCAAAAGAATCTACCACAGCCCAACACCATGTAGATAGGATGGAAGATTCTTTTGACTACATGGAGATAGATGATGATACAGTCAAAATGAGAATCTTTGCCCAGAGCTTAGGAGGTGATGTGAAGAAATGGTTCAAAGGCCTACCTCCTAATAGTATCCAAGACCTCCAAACCTTATATCAGACCTTTATAAACAAGTGGGAAGTCAAGGAAAATCCTCTCCAAATCCTAGAAGAATACAAGAACCTAAAAAGAAATGTAGGAGAGAGTGTCCAAGACTACTCTACTAGGTTTAACAGTGTTTATAATGCTCTTCCACCACACATGAAACCCCCCCTAGGTATGGTCCTAGTGAAATATCCTTAAGGCCTGGATGCTGACATGGCCTATCATCTTAGGGAGAGGGATTACAACACATTGGAAGACATGCAAAAGGGAGCAGTGAGTGTAGAGGCAAATCTCATTGAGAAAAAAGCAAGATTGAGAGCTGAAAAAAGGGTAACATATAGAGATGACAATGTAACTTCCACATCTGATCCAAATTATGACCGTTTATCTAAAAATGTGGAAAGGCTACAACAAATGATGGAAAAAATGGTTGTCACAGTTAGTAACCAAAACATAAGTCAAAATCATAACCAGAACCAGAACTTTAGAAGAAACAACACCCCTCCCAGCAGACAAAGAGAATCAGATCAACAAGTTATTCCCCCATTCCAAGAGAACTTTCTTGATGAGGATGAGGGGATCATAGAAGAGTCTGAGGGGAACACAATAAACATGTTTGAAATAGAAAATTCAATCCACAACTGTTACATAGAAGTAGATCAGCCCTCACCCTCGTATTGGGATGAGGAATGGTCAGAATCTGAAGGTTACAGGTTAGGATTTGAAAATGCCATGATGCAGGTTAGAGAACAATATGAAATTAGAAGCAAAAATAGCCTAGATACTGCCAAAACAAAGGCTTCTGAGGTTACCATCAAGAAGAGGCCTGAGAAAACTTCTAAAGTGACTGCTGAAAGTAACAAATCAGCAGCTGAGAGTTCTGGGAAGAATAAAGAAAAAGACAACCAAAACACTGAGGAACAAGGTAAACCAACCAGTAGTACTAACACTACAGTTAATACTCCTGATAAAACAGTTTCTAACACTGTACATAGTGAGAATCAACACACTGATTCAGCCACTAAGGTGGTGAGTAACAAAATAGAGTTGAACAATTCAAAGAGTCAATCCACTTTTGTTGGGGCCCTTGTTTTTGTTTAGTTTTGAAATCTTGGCTAAGACATTTTGAATTTTGACCCTTTTTGAGTTGCGGTATGAATACACATGGCAACCGCGACCGCGCTGCAACTACCAGGAGTCGCGGAGCTATCAAGGTGGTGCAGAAGCATGTGATAGCTGGAGATAGAACAGGGACAAGTGTAGATGAGGGAAACACACAGCAGAAGACAGAAAGTAGAACACGTAGATAACAGGAGAGAAGCTGGGAGAAGCCGAAGTAGAGCCACAGAGGAACTGATAGTCGCACGAGCGGGTGAATAAATAACAGTCACCCGGCTGAAACAAGGGATGGGAAAAAAGGATGCTGAAGAGGTTGCGAGGCTCGAGACAGGGAAAGACGCACAGAGCAGCTGCAGAGGAATCATGCATGTCCTTCCTATGGCTCTTTATCTTCTTTATTCTACCTTTCTATTCCGAAATCCATCTGTATCAGATTTGTAAGCTATCGGTGAGAATGCCATGTAATCATGTGTTCTACCAAGAGATTAATATAATGGAAGGTTGCTGTCTCAATAAGATGTCTATGTGCTTGTAATGTGTTTATGCTGGTTTAAAATTTTATTTGCAAATGTCTGAATGCTTATTAAGTGATCTTGCGTATATAACTCTGTATATGTAATGGATGCACTGTCCTTCATTAGTTGCGGGTTTGTTCCTTGCCATTGATCTCATCCCCTTCTTCATGTGGTTGCGGCACGCCTCGGGTGAGACGCACTGCTCCCCAGAGCAGGGTGAAAATGCCGGCGTGTTCCTAGACTACACCAGACCCCTTTGTTGGCCACAACTCTTGAACCTGGGTCTTGTCCGCGAGACCTAACTTCTCGCCAACAAATGGTTCCGTTGCCGGGACTTGCATGTTCCGAGGGGATCTAGATCATGGTATCAAGGATCTTTGAAGGAGCGATACGGCGATGGTGGGATGATCATCTTGACCAGTTCATTGCTCAGCAAGCAGAGCTGACCAAGAAAAAGGAGGCGGCGATCAAGGAGCTTGTTCTTTTCTCTGACTCAGCCAGTGATACGTACGAAATTTTCTGGGGAAGGTTCCCTACGGACCTTTACAATTAGTTGCGGAGGTTACGAGTGACGCTGCCCCAAGAAGGCTTGCGGAAGATAAACCGCAGGTGGGCGCACGAAGACCTGGTGGCACTGCATCGGATAGACACTGAACTAACTCGCGCAGTGGATTTCTGGGTAAGGACCACGTTGGAAGGATACACTGTGGAGTTTGCTGCTGAGTGCTATCAATCCTTCTCGAAAGCCGAGGCTATTTTCCACTCAGGGCTAAGAGGGAAGTTGTTGAAGGAGATTCCGCTGTGGGTCAAAGCTCTGATGGTGGACGAAGGGTTGATTGAATTCCACAAAACGAGTATGGAAGCGTAAACCTCCCGTGCTGGGGGAAGGGTTGAGGGAACCGATGCTGTGTAGAATGTGAAAGTGGGGGTGGGGAATGGATGTTGAGGCCGCATGCAAGTTGCGGGAGCGACGTGCACATCGGCGGGCACAGATCGCCGATAGGTGGCGAAGAAGGGTAATGAGAGATTTGAAGAGAAGAGAGATCGAGAGGAAAAATCAGAAGGAGGCACCTCAGAGGACGGGAATTATGGGTTTGGATACCCGGGAAGAAAACGGGACAGCAGTGGAAGTGCAGTGGGTGCATGGGAGCCCAGCGACGCGAGAAAGAGAGATTGTGACTAGCGAAGATAATGGAAAGATGCAGCCCGAAGAGAGTTCCGATGATGAATGGCACGGCGTGATGCAGCGGATGTTTCAAGATCAGACGACACCCACCCCTCCACGCAGCCCTACTTCTCACCTTCTGCATGGCCAAGATCCCGACCTTCCCCTGGTACTGTATCAACATTTAAGTAATATTTTTATTTAGTTACAAGCATTGAGTCAGTCATACAATAGTTCATCAGTGTCAGTAACGTCCGGTAACAGCAGCGTTACTAGTAGTGGTATTTTTCCTATTGGGACCGTTACGCAACCAGGACCTGGAGGCTTTATCCTGGTCAATTGTCCGCAAGTACACATGGCTGGATCTTTCACCCAGTATCCAGAGTTCTCTGGCCGGGGCAATGATGATGTAGAGCAACACTGGTACCTGTGCGAAGCCATCTGGAGGGCTCGCCAGATGCCAGATGCAGGGAAGTTAATAGAATTCCAAACCACGCTCAGAGAGAGGGCTCTGCGATGGTTTATCAAGTGGTCCGAGGCTCATCCTAACCCCATAATTGCGGACGTGAAGCGGGATTTTGTCCGCGAATTCAAGCTTCCCCAGACAGACCAGCAGGGCCTGTCAGAGCTGTGGGAAATTAAGCAGAAGGAAGGTGAGACCGCATGGGAGTTGATGCGGTGATTCAAGGACGCGATCGGGAAACTTAGCTACCCGATCGATCCAAACCACCAGAGGGACTAGTTCATCAAGGCTCTGCTCCCCTTGACACGAACCCCCCTCACTCAGCAGAAGATTGATAACCTGCAGGACGCTTTGGAGCAGGCCATGAAGATTGAAGCCATGGCGGGCTACCCCCAGGAATATCGGGGGGGGGGGCGGCCCCGCAAGATCCTTCTTTGATAGGGTTGCAACACCAGATTTCCAGCTTGACTGAAAAGCTCAAGGAGCTTCAGCCAGTGAGACCAGCGCGACCGAATGTTTGGTGTACTCATTGCCTGGTCGAGGGCCACGTAGCAACCGAGTGTCCTCGGTTGCGCGGCGCAGGAGCAGGACCCTCGGTCGCAGCAATCCAGGGGGGTCCACCACCAGGGGGTGGCGTGGCGATGAACCCGCAGGGATTCTACCAGCCGCAACAGACTTACGCAGGGTTCCCACCGCAACCGGGTTCCTCCACTACGGAGTACTGCGAGATTTTCCGGGCGCTGGGGCATCCTCCTCGGATGTGCCCGATATTACAAAAGTACTCCACGGTCCCGAATAATGTATACTACGAATTTTGTGTGTCCACGACTCACAACACTGAGCAGTGCAGTGCGCTTGACGCACTTGCGGATCGACTGGATCGTCCCTCGTACAGGGTGAACGAGGCTCCAAGGGGAAGAGGTGGCGGAGGCATGCGGGGAGGCCGCACAGGCGGACGCGGTCCGGTAAAATGTTACAACTGTGACCAGGAGGGTCATGTGGCTCGAGAATGTCCCCTTCCACGACGACCCTAGTGTTCCCAGTGCCGGGTCAATGCCCACGCTACAGAAGACTGTCCGGAACTCATCAAGAAGTGGGAAGAACGGGCGAGGCAGAGGGGAGCAAATCTGATAAACTCAGAGCCGCGAGGGACCGCCACCCCAGACTTGCAGAACGTCGCAATCGTGACGAGGGGGGGAAAGAAGACTGGAGAGGATGCCCACGGGAAGGAGCCGGCACGAGTGGTTCGGTCGGCATCACCGAAGAAGTTGATCAGGCCCGAAGTCCAGAAGAAGTATTTCCAAGAGGCAGTTGAGGCATTCGCCCAGTTGCGGAACGAGGGAGGTTTGGAGGAGCCCGTGCTGCTGGAATCTGGTGCGCAGAACGTCGCAGGTACGGTGGTCGAGGATTGGCTCCGGCTATTCCTCAGGTTTGTCGACAGCGTTGCACTGCGGCAGCAGCTCAAGTATGCTTTGGACGGAGCACTGCAGGGGCGCACAGAACTTAGAGATCCGGCGGACGCTGGCCCTCAATACGTGCAGCGTGTCAAGCGGAACAAGCAACGAACAGGCAAAGAATTCCGGCTTAACACGCAGGTCGCAGGGTTCCAAATCAGCGACACCATGTTGGACTTGGGGTCCGACGTCAACATTCTGCCACGAAAGACATGGGAGGCTCTTGGAAGGCCACGGCTAGCCTACTCACCAATCCAACTCAGGATGGCGAACTAGTACTGCATTCTGCCAATCGGCCGGCTCGAGGGTGTCGAGGTCGACGTTGCGGGGGTGAAGACATACACCGATTTTGAGGTTATTGATATCATGGGTGACAAGGATCCCTATCCCGCCTTACTCGGCATTGATTGGGCTTTTGAGAATTACGCCATCATCGACCTTAAGAAGGAGCTGATGATCTTTGAGGATGGGGAGGTACGGGTCACCCAGCCTCTCGACCCGTATCAGGGCCCGCGATATACAGAAACGGTGGAAAATCGAGAGGATGCTCAGATGATGGACCACCTTTATCAGATGACTGCAGGAAAGCGGGACGATTATATTAACCCGACCGCGACTGGCTCTGTCAGTTGGCGGAGTGTGCAGAGCTCGGAGCTCGGATCCGAACTCGCTTGGGAAGACTGGCAGCAAGGGGGGTATGAGACCACCACACGGAGATGTGCCTCCATTGCCCAAGTCCGATGGGTAGGGACTGAGATCCGCGGATATCCCACCTTGTCGAACATGCGGGCAGTCAATAATTTTATTACCAAGGTAGAAGACATGGTCCCGGCTGAAAGCCGGATGCCACTTTTGGATGTGGCCTTGTAGTCAACGTCGGCACGGTGGTGGAAAAATCACCGCAACACTCTGTTGCGATGGGAGTGCGTGGCGGATGCTCTGCGGGCACGCTTTAAAGAGGACGAAGGACCCTGCAGTACGCGTAAGTATCATGGAACTTCCGACCCGTGACACCATTTGCGGGCCTGCGAGGAACAGTGGCGTAGCACCCGGTACCCTGAGGAGCTGTGGGTCCACAGGTTTATCCACTCCCTGGGTACAATTCCCCAGGCCTAGTACCTGGAGGAAGAGCGAAAACGGGGCACTTGCTCTTGGCAGGCAGTCGCGAACAAGTTCGTACGGTGCTTCTTGTTTGAGGGGGAGATTGCGCAGGAGTCTCAGGCCCTACAGGCAGTCAAGGAGGTCTTGTTTTTCCGCCATTCCGAGCCTGATGGGGGCCCGGTGGTGTCACGACCTGAGGTCAGGCGCGAGTTGGTTTGCCACCGGATTGACGGCGATCCGGATGATGATAGTCTGGAGGACCTCAGGCATCTCTATTTTGAAGAAAGGGAAGGCGAGCGGAGCATCAGTGAAGAGCCGACAACTGAAGGAGTCCATCTACAGCCCCTAAAGACAAAGAAGCTGAACATTGGAACAGACGAGAGACCCAAGCTCGCAACGGTGGGAGATTACTGGGACGAGGAGACAACCAAAGAAATTTTCAGCCTCCTCCGGGAATATGAAGATTTGTTCCCATCATCGGTTGCGGACCTGAAGGGGATCAAGGGGGATCTGGGCGAGATGCGCATCGCGTTGAAACCAGGGGCCAGGCCGGTGAAGCACGACCCTACCGGTTGAACCCACGTATCAAAGAGAAGGTCAAGATGGAGATTGACAAGATGCTGGCTACAGGTCTCATCTTTCCAGTAGAAGAAGCCGAGTGGGTGAGTCCCATTGTCATCCAGAACAAGAAGGACAAAGCGGAGATCCGTGTCTGTGTAGATTACCGGAGCCTGAACAATGCCTGCATCCATGACCCTTTTCCCACTCCTTTCAGCGATGAAGTCCTAGATCACGTTGCGGGAAACAAAGCTTATTCATTCACTGATGGGTTTTCGGGTTACCATCAGGTGCGCATTGCCGAGGAAGACAAAGCAAAGACGACATTCACCACTGAGTGGGGATCATTCACATACCACGTTATGCCGTTTGGTTTGAAGAACGCACCGGCTGTGTTTTCCCGGATTGTCATTGCTTCTTTCCGGGAGTACATTCACAAGTTCTTGGAGGTCTACATGGACGACTGGACCGTCTACAGCCTGTTGAAGAATCACGCCTCCCTATTGCGTGTTATGTTTGACCGGTGTCGTCAGCTGCAGATTTCCTTGAACTTGAAGAAATGTATTTTTGCAGTTCCATTCGGCACACTCTTGGGCCACGTGGTGTGCAAGCAAGGGGTCTGCGTTGACCCCGCCAAGGTCACGGTCATCATCCATATGGAGGCCCCCGAGACCGTGAAGCAGTTGCGAGCACTGCTTGGGCACACAGGATATTACAGGCGGTTTATTCGCAACTACGCAAAGATTACGGCCCCTCTGGAGAAACTGTTGCGGAAGTCAGAGGTGTTTCAGTGGACGGCGGAGTGCAGGAAGGCACTTGACACCTTGAAGGAGAAGTTGGCGACGACGCCCATACTTGTTCACCCCGACTGGGATAAGCAGTTCCATGTGCATATTGATGCGTCCGGTATTGCACTTGGAGCTGTATTGGTGCAACCCGGGGAGACGACAGTTGACCACCCGGTGTACTTTGCCAGCCGTCGGTTATCGAATGAAGAGAAGAACTACACCACGACCGAGCGGGAGGCGTTGGCGATGGTGTACTCCCTCCAGAAGTTCCACCACTATCTTCTGGGCGGAAAATTCACATTCTTCACGGACCACTCTGCATTGAAGTATCTGGTGAATAAGCCTGTGTTGGAAGGAAGAATCTGTCGTTGGCTACTAATTTTCCAGGAATTCACGTTTGAAGTAATTGTGAAGCCTGGCAGGTTGAATGTTGGTCCCGATCATTTATCCAGGTTGGAGACGGGAGAGAATGAAGGCTCGTTGGACGATCAGCTGCCGGATGCCGACCTCTTCCGAGTCGAAGCAGTACCAGACTACCTGGCTGACATTGCCACTTATCTGACCACGGGACAATGCCCTCAGGATTACACCCCGCTCCAGAAACGCCACCTGGTTGTCCGGGCGGCCGACTACCAATTGATCGCGGGGCAGCTATACAAACTGGGCCTTGATGAGGTGTTGCGCAGATGCGTTCTTGACCATGAACGGGAAGCGGTGATGTGGGAATGTCACAGCGGTGTTGCGGGAGGGCATGTGGGTGCGAAACCCACCGCAAGGAAGGTGCTCCAAGCTGGCCTGTGGTGGTCGACAATACATGCTGACTGTAAGGCCTACGTGAAGCGCTGCGATGTTTGCCAGCGGACGGGAAGGCCTTCTCACAGGGACGAGCTTCCGCTACACCCAGTGCACGTGTTGCGGCCATTCGAAAAGTGGGTTGTCGATTTCGTAAGTCCCATCGCCCTGGTCGCCAGACACTCCAAGGCCCGGTACATCATTACTGCCACGGATTACCTCACTCGATGGGCTGAGGCAGCGGCAGTACGCGACTGCTCGGCAGAGACCGCTGCCCGGTTCATTTTTGAACACATCATCAGCCGGTTTGGCTGCCCACGAAGCTTAACCAGCGATCAGGGTACGCATTTCATTAATGCCACGGTCAAGTCACTACTGGACACATTTATGATTCAGCATCATAAAAGCAGCCCATACCACCCACAGGCCAATGGTACTGTGGAAGCATTCAACAAGATTCTCGAAAAGGGCTTGACTAAAATTCGCAATGATCAGCGCGACGATTGGGACGAGCGCCTCCCAGCGGCATTATGGGCCTACCGGACCACAGTGAAACGCTTGAACAACCAGACGCCATTCCAGTTGGTGTATGGCCGGGAAGCTGTGATTCCCGCCGAGTTCACTATACCCAGTCTTTTGATCGCAACGTCCCTTCAATTCTCGGACGAGGAGTCACTTCGGGAATGCCTCCAGGAGCTACAGGAGCTGGATGAGGCCCGATTCCTGGCGGAATTCCACCAGAAGGTTCAGAAGGCCAGACAGAAAGCGTGGCACGACCGCCACATCAAAACCAAAGCCTTCCAAGTTGGCGGCAAAGTTCTCTTGTATGACAACCGGTTCCAGAAGTTTCCAGGCAAGCTCCAGATGCATTGGTTGGGACCCTACTTTGTCATCGAGATCCGCGACTCAGGAGCCGTTCGGTTGGCACAGCTGGATGGTACAGTTCTTCCTGGGTGGGTGAATGGCGCACGCCTGAAACCCTACCAGGAGTAGGTACCTTTCACTTTTCATCAATAACTCTCGCAACCGAGAGAACCCGTAGAGTAGCTTAGTCGAATAACTCTCCCGCAACCGGGATGAGCGTAGGGAGTCTTTTCCGTTCATAGGCAGTCTGTCAAATAACTGGTCAGTTGCGGGTACCTCACCGCAACCGACTGTGGTCGGGGCAGACCAGTCCAGCGTGTCACAGCGCCAGTCCAGCGTGTCGTTCGCGTAGGATCCATCCCCGTGCCAGTGTCAGTCCAGGTCATTTCCGTCAGTCCTTTTGTCAGTCCGTAGGATCGCTCAGATTTGCTTCATAAATTACCATAAGTAGACAATAATCGTACCGTAATCATTTTCCATCACCCACAGTTCCCTCAGCCGTCGCGTCCGCCCATCTCCCCATGACGCCGTCAGCAACTGTCAGATTACACACAGGCATGCGATTGATCGCACGATTATCGCAGGCAAGAAAGATAGCAAGAATTAATTGTCGTTATGGAGTCTCATCAACTCCGCTCGTGCCAGTAGATGACATAACTTGCATGAAGGCTATCAACACGAGAATGACAGACCAGTTCAATTTGGAAATTGCAGCGAATCCAGAGCAGTTGCAGCCTCAAAGCACTCCGCACCCTGAAGGAAGCTCCCAAAGAATTCTCCAAGTTTACCAGCGCCACGCCAAGATGCCGAGGGCTCTCCTATCCGTCCCTGAACCAGTGTTGGACAGCCGAATCCACCGCGTAGAGTCACTAGTTGGCAAGTATGACAATGCAGCATGTATGGATGCCAACCTGTCCGACCCAGCTGAATTCCCCCACCTCCATTGGCAGACCTACATGGAGCATCATTACACGCCAGGCAGCATCTCCAACAGCCGGATGCGACCAGAATTCAGGGGCCTACAATAGTCGTCCTTGATGAATTTGAGGACTCTTCCAGTTTTCGGAACTACGGGACTGGTCCTGCAATGCACCCGGTTCCTCCTCAGTCGGATACAGAATGGGTCCCTGTGGCTCAATGAGGAAATTCCAATCCATGCCGAAGACATTCATCGGCTTACAGGGCTGTCTCAAAATGGTGCAGATGTCTCCGCTGCCGGCCAAACATCCTCCAAGCGCGCCCGAAAGTCGGGTGACTCAGACCTGTACACCAAGTATGGCACTCGCCGGGGGGGCAAAGGTGCCAAAATTGATTTGATCAATAAGCCAGAAATTCGGTTCGCTTGCTACCTTATCGCTAGCAAGACGATGCGGCACTACACGAAGGGAGAGTGCACCCTGGATACAATCTCCATTGCGGAGCACTGCATCCAGGGCGTCAGGTTGAATTGGTGCTCTTTTGTGCTGAAAGAACTCTTCGCGGCCTGCGAAGAGAACTACAAGCGAACCACCAGTTTCATTTACGGTTACTTGATTTTAGCTTTCGCCATGTGGAAATGGCACCTTCCTCCCGTCCGGATGCTCGCGGAGAATACCGCGAGCTAGCCTCTCGCGATGAAATACACCCCCTGGCAGGTGTCCTTGGACCCCAGCACCAAACAGGTGAACGCAGAAGCGTTTCGGGCGTGGTACAGGATGATGACAGATGTGGTGACCAACCAGCAACGGGTGCCCAGGCACCTGTTGGATGAGTATAGTGAGCAGGTGTGGTTTGGGATCATCCACAGGCACACTTTCCTCCAGCCAACTTGCGTGTCGGACACCACCTTCCACATGGCACCCCTCAGATTCCAGTTGAATGATGACACCTTTCACCGTGAGGTCTCTGCGTGGCCGGGGGTCATCAAGCACGTCCGCGACGAGATCACCCGATATAACTTTGAGCGGATGCTGCCGGCACAGCGGCCTGCCGCGACTGGCGTGGCGGGGTCCTCACAGGTTGCGGCGGAACCTCCACAGGATGCAGCTGAGACCGCACAGGACTTACCCGAATCGCTGGTCCCCATCGTACAACACCTCAATGCCCAGGTACGACGACTTAACGTGGTAACCCAAGTTGCTTCAAGTGGTGCTCCTTTATTTCCCTCCTTTGCTGAATTTCAGATTGGTCGGTCTCGTGCTCCCTCCAATACCGCCCCTCTCATTTCTCCCATCCCCACCAACCTGTTCACCTCTGCCACCCCTATCATCACACCGATGGGTGAAACGGGCCTAGAACCCGATTCATCAGACCCACCTCCATCCAAGAGGGCCCGCATTGCTATCACCGATCCAGTGGTGGATCTTACCGACGATGATCCACCAGCCACTCCACTCCCAGGAGCGTTGATTCTGGAGGAACCTCTGATCGATCCATCATAGTTCCTCAACATTCGCCTCCCTCATACCTCTTTCACCCCGTCCACTGCCCCCTCCACCGGCCATCCACCGGCCACCTCCTCCAATCCATCCAACTCATCGGCCACTGTCTCAGATCCTCTCATCCGAGAAATTTTCGGAGGTGACCACGGGGTGGAAGTCACCTCCAGTACTGCAGCCGTGGTACCGCCGGTTGACCCCATGGCCACACCCCAGGATCCTCCCTCTACTATATCTACCAGGCTAACAAATGGTGGGGCTGATTCGGCTGACCCTCCCCCAGACCAGACCATGCAGCAAGACCGGCCGGAATCCGATATGGCCACCTCGATGCAGCAGCAGATGCCGGTCCATCCTCCAGAGACCTCAAACCGATCAGTGGCTAGTGGCCAACCTTCGCAAGAGCAGGTGCTGGAGCAGGGCACACCCAGCACGACCAATGCAGAACCATGGAGTACAGCACATCTATACCTACTCATTCAGCGGGCGGCCCTAAAGGCCGAACAGATTCACACAGAGCTGGAGCAGCGGTGTATCGAGCAGCATAATCAGATCACGGCGCTTACGGAACAGCGCAATCAGCTGACTAGGGAAAAGACCTACCTACAGGAGCAGGTCACCATTGCTGCTCAGGCGTTCTCCGACTTATGGCCCGCTGCAAGGGCTCATTATGCCCCACTTCCTGCCAATATAGCGGAGGACAGTGTAGCAATCCAGGCTCACCACATCAGGACTGTTTTCACTGATCTATGCAGGGAGAACCAGGAACTCCAAGCAGCGTTAGCCGCATGGCCTACCCTTCCAAACCCACAGATTTTCCATTCAGAACAGGTGACTGCCAAGCAGACTCAGGCAGTTAGCATGCAGGCGACTCTCCATTCCACCGCGGCCGCGGCTTCCGCCCTTCTGCGAAGTCTACAGGAGTGCTCACTTGCTCTCACTGTCAAGACGCAGCCTATCTTTGCCCAGCTGCAACAAATTTCTCGTGACATTCAGGAGACCGTGGACCCAGCACGATTAGATCAGCTCTATGCCCAGGCGGACGAGCTTGAAATTCAAATGCAATAGACTAAGGCCAACACGGCAGCGGCCAAACAGGTCATTCGGGAGATTCATCCGCCCATTCGTGCCAATGCCGAATCCATACAACAAATGGATGCCAAGGCCGAAGCCCAGCTTGCCACGTTGTTCGGGGCTGCCCCGACGACTATAGACGAGGTCGCCGCCACCCGGATCTCTGAAGAAGCCGACCTGCTTATGCAGGAATGGCAGCAAGCGGTGGCGGACTTCACTGGGCTTAGAGATACAGCGCTCTGCAGGGTCCCGAAATTGGGGCCCTTGTTTGAACAACTGCACGGCGGAGCACAGCAGGAAAGGGCGCAGGGCGAGGGCACAGTAGAACAGAGCACGGGAGCCAGCGGGGCAATGGAAGTGGAGACTGTTATTTGTGATTGACTCGGGGACGAGTCAAGGAATTGTGGTTGGGGCCTATTGGGGCCCTTTTTTTTGTTTAGTTTTGAAATCTTGGCTAAGACATTTTGAATTTTGACCCTTTTTGAGTTGCGGTATGAATACACATGGCAACCGCGACCGCGCCGCAACTACCAGGAGTCGCGGAGCTATCAAGGTGGCGCGGAAGCATGCGATAGCTGGAGATAAAACAGGGACAAGTGCAGATGAGGGAAACACACAGCAGAAGACAGAAAGTAGAACACGTAGATAAC
>JAXQQM020083271.1:0-21045 GCA_034641835.2 Pinus albicaulis
TAAAACTCATAACAAAAAAATGGTTCTGACCCATTTGGCCCAATTTTGTAACTTAAGCTCTGATACCAATTGTCACAAATACTTACCTAATTAACCATATTTACCACTTATAAAATAAAAACAAAAATTTATACGTACATGTATCCCACACAACACTTCTAATTATATGTAATTATTAAGTTTCAAAACATTAAACTACATGCTACTACTACATGTATTTCGAGCTAAAACATTAGCCACCGGTTTTAATTCTTACAAAGTGGATTCTCATTTATACATTGTATAAGTTCTGCATAAATATTTGGCACTTTACGACTCGTCAAGATGATGACACAAATAGCGAGTATTAATTCTTCTGTGGATAATATTTGATTTCAACTATGCGCTGCCAAGAAATGTCTCAGTTATTACTCCTGTGTCTTCCACCCATAAAACTCTGTTATATCAGATGGTGGCTAAATGATGTTGATATAGCCTTCAAGAAACAATTTCATTACCAAAATTTATAATGCTTGAAGACTCTTGATAGTATCCTATCCTTGGACAATATTCACTACTGTTTCCCTTCAAGACTCAGAAATCCTGCTGATTTCCAAAGCCAAAGCACTGCTGCAAAACCCCATTTTTTCCCTTTTCTTCCTTCCCAAATTAACCTCTTTTTCTACCTCCCCATCTTCCATGAAAAATCCTATAATTTCATGTGTTCTTCCCTTTCCATTTCATAAAATCCATTTCATAAGGTCTAAGACCCCTTCTTAGCCTTATCGAAGCCCTCAATTCCCTTCCAAAAACCTTTAAAAAATCATGAAAAATACATAGTTTTTATGTATTGGGCTTGAGCACCCTCTGGCTTAAGTTTTTAACCCCTGTCTTCCATGCGCCCGAGCGCCTGAACCGACTGCTAAGCCTCTCAGGCGCTTATCCTTCCAAAATAATTTTCTCCGCCAAAACCCAAAAACCTTCGTAAATCAGGAAAATCGGGTTTTAACCAAATTTCAAAGTTTTCCGCCCGTGCAAAATATGGAATGATCTCGACCGTCGATCTGCTCCACAGATCAGACGGTGCGGCACGTGACTTATCATGTGGACCCCCCAGCTAGACACCACTTCTCAAATCCGCTTGGTTTTTCCGCACCACCTTCGTGTGAAGGGTGGTTTTAACCCGACGGCCAACAATTCCATACGTTGGCTGCCACGTGTCCTCTGTACCATTCAAAAACCGCCGCATAAAGCCAATCCCCCGCACGTTATCTGTTGGATGAAGGCCGCCCAGCGGAATCCATCTTAGCCGTCCGATCGGAGCCCGCGCATCCAACTGCTGTCCTTCGCTGAAGTCATCCGACCTTTAACCAAGTTGCATATGATTTAACCAGGCCCCGGCGCAGCGGAAAATCAATCCCCACCATCGATCTCTGCAGATTGATGGTCCACATTCAATTTTCCTGATTCCGTTGCCCAGTCAACATATCCCCGCCGCTGACTTTCCAAATCGCTCCCGACCATTGATCACAGCGCGATCAACGGTTCCGATTGCCCCGTTCTCTCGCACACCCTCCGATGCAGATTTTCCCATATAAACGCAGGATTTCATAATTTTGTTTGTATTTTGCAGGTTTAAGGCTCTTTCGCCATGTTTGAATAAAGCCCGAAAGACGAGGATGACGACCCCTGTTCTTTTGGTTAGTCGAAGGAAGTTGACCACAGGGTGCAAAGCTATGTTATCAATAAAGCTTCATGAAACTTTATTGCTGTGCGCCCCTGTAAAACTTGGAAAGTGTGAAGAAATTGCAGAGAAATGGTATTAGATTGCAGAAAGCCAGAGATGGACCAGGGCAGAGAGTTAATGATCAGATGAGTAGGGATTACGGCTAAGACAGTTATCACAAGCCTAATCCTCGACTCGAAACACAAGTTTAAAGGAAAACCTAAAATTTTTTTGTTCCAGAAAACCCTCCACTGCCCAAAATGGAGGCAAATTTATTCATCCCAGCAACTAAAGCGCCACCTGTGCCTCAAAGGATTCAATCAGGAGCTGAATTTATTGATCAAGATCAGATTTTTGCCTCGACACAGCCAAATAAGTCACTTCTGCCAGGAACTTCAATGCAAAGTTATCCATAGAGCATTGCATCATCTCGTGCCTCAAAGGTCAACAAATATCTACCTCCACTTTAATCACAAGGTAATCAATTAATACGTGAAACACCCACGGTTTCTCTTCTATCGAGCTCCCAAGGGCCAATGACTATTTAACCTAAGAGTTAATTGTAATTATGATCTTTTTTCAGATCTCACCTCCTCATCTTTCTATATACTGTCGCCAGGGTGATGAGTGAGTGTTGGTTGTTGCCTGACTGCAAGTCGAATATCAAAACTCTTTGAAATAAATACATAGTCTGTTGAAGTTGAAGAACAAATTGAAGTCTTGGATGTCTTGATGATGTTGTTGCATGCCCGTTCCTGAGAAGGCTCTATCATTGGATTCATGAGCTTGGTTATTGGTGAAGTATTCTAACTGTTTAATGTTTTCTCCTGTTTTCATTATGTTCCATAATTTCTTACTACAGTAGGCTGAAAGTTTTAGGCTAAGAAATGACTCCTTGAAGCACCTTAGACCTGTTCACCCTTCACTGTTTTATGTTTTCTTCTGCTGAAGTATTTTAGAGGCTTTAAACCTTCTCTTTAGTCTTCATGCTTGTTTATTTCCTTAATAGCTCACCATGTGGTTTCAAAGACATTTATGGTTCTTCCATGTTCATGACACTGAAAGTCAAGTATTGGCCTCTTTGAAGTACCATTGCTTTGGTTGACTGAAAGAGGGTCTGTTTTTATCTTTGTCTCCTTGCCATGTTAGATTGAACACTGTGTGTGTTTTCAGGTTTTTATAGTCGTGCTGATAGACACATTTAGTGTCTCTTCTATGGATGCAATTATCAAACATGAATTTCTTTTATGTTTTCTAAAGTCCAGAATAAGATCTTCATGAAATAGGGTGTTCTAATCAGGATTTCATTTTACAGTTGTCTAAAGTCATTATTTGCTTGGAATAATGTTTAGAATTTATGTTAGCCCTGTTTATCAAATATCTCTATTGTTGTTATGTTTTCTAAGTTACTCTGAATTAAACTTTGCAAAACATTAATGTCCATCTCATTCCAAAACAAAGGATCCCGTGACCAAGTTAGATTTGCCCTTTGATATCCCATATCCCTTGAAGAGTTTGTCATGACCTTATTTTGACTCCATTGCCCAATGAACCAGATATTTCCTCTTTCTTTCTATCTTTCCTAGACCTTTCATATTCTGTTGTATCAACTCAACCCAACCAAACAAACATCTGCACTTAATAACTAGTCTAAAATCCATAATCAAAGCAAACAAGATAAACCTTTGCAAACAAATATTTGAGAGATCCCTCTCTGAGAACAGGAGGACTAGGTCCTGGAACTCTAAAGATTGGTTCTGATGTTGCCTTGTCTTTTGATTTTCCAAACTGTCAAAACACGGGAGACCAACATAATGGCGATCACGGTGGGACCTCTGAGTCAGTAACAATCCAAATACCCCTTAGGACTTCAGAAATCCCTTATTTTCAAGAATATCCAGTGATTATTAGCCACCTCATCGCCACCAACATAATGGCAATCACGGTGGGACCTACTGAGAATTAGAGGTTTCAAAACCTTTCTTTAAACTTTTTAGGTCCAGTATAACATAAGTAACTTTCTTCAAGCACTACCCAACAAATGGTAATCATGATAGGACTAAATTGAATCAGTGACAAACTAAGAAACCCTTAGGATTCTTGTAAAGCCTTACCAAACCTTGAAGGAACCAGTTACCAAGCCATAAGAGCAACTCTGTTTGTTTGAACACCTTAGCTAAGTGCAAAATCAGACTTAGAACACTCTCTTAACCTATAAAACCAAAATAAACTCAGAAAAACCCAAAATATTTCAAGTTTGGCTTCATAATAAACATGGTAGTGGACCATAGAACCTTTTACCTCCTCACGAGCTAAAAACTTCCACTTTGTAGTGAAACACTCATTCCCACATATCACTTACCTTTGATGTGTTTTACCTTGTACTCTTAGACAGAGTCTAGAAAGGGCCAGATAGCCTCCAGATCTCATCCTCTTTTAGAGGTGATATATCTGGTTAATTCCCTCCCAGTCAATCTCTGGTTAGAGTTTGTTGTGTTTCGGGATATCCTTGAAAAAGGATGTTTCACAAGCACTGTGGTGGACAGTGTACCTTTTTGAAAACACTCTAAATTTTCCACATGGCGACTCCACAATCCTGAGCAGACCTTAAGACTCCACTGGGAAGAACCCTTACCATTATAACATTTTCCAAATCCAGTTAGAGGACTGTAGGATCAAAATTTGTGTAAACAGATCAGTTAACCTCTCAAAGATTGTCATACTTGGTTGAAATTTTCTTGTTATTTTGGGTCTAAAAACACACCATAGTGGCTTCTAGAAATATCTACACTAGAGCCCATCCTGACCCTGATCCACCTGAGATAGTTGATAACCTTGAAAGTATACTTAGGAAGTCTCCTAAGATTAAATTATCAACTGTTTTCAGATCACCCGTCCGGGCTAATTCAGTTCCTGAAAATATTTCAGCTCTACAACAATCACAAGTTGACTTAGTAAACCCATTTAGAACTAGGTCATTTGATGATATAATTCAGCTAGATTCTGAGTCTTCACTTTCGTCCCCGGAGACAAGTGAACATCCTGGTAGAGAATCAACACCTCCTGATTTAAATTTCCTTCTCAATTTAGGTGTCTCTCATCCAAGATCAGCTCAACCATCTACTGCTGTTCCATCCACATCCCTTCATCCTTCATCCGCTATTCAAACCACTTCACTTCAGCCCAATCCTCCTCTTGTCAATCCACCACTTGTTAATCCACCCCCACCACATATCATGGCAGCATGGTATGCTCCCTTAGCCCTTACTGTACCACTAGTCAATCTTCCACAGGACTATCAATCCAAAATTCCATTATATGATGCTAATAATGCTACAACTTCATCACAACATGTGGATAAGATGAATGACTATTTTGACCGAAATGAAATTGATGATGATTCTGTCAAACTTAGATTATTTGCTCAGAGCTTAGGGGGAGAAGTAAGAAAATGGTTTAAAGGTTTAGCCCCCCGTAGTATTAACGATCTCCAAGCCTTCCATCAAACATTCCTAAACAAATGGGAAGTAAAGAAGAATCCTCTCCAAGTCCTTGTTGATTACAACAATCTCCGTAGGAACCCTGGGGAAAGTGTACAAGCATATTTTACTAGATTTAACAGTGTATATAATGCACTTTACCCAGAACTAAAACCTCCACAAGGCTCAGCCTTAAACAATTTTCCTGAAGGATTTGACTCTGACATGACTTATTCACCGAGAGAAAGAGATTTTGCAACTCTTGAAGATATGCAAAGGGGTGCTCTTTCTGTGGAAGTCAACTTAATAGAAAAGAGAGCAAGAATTAAAACTGAAAAGAGAGTATCTTTCAGAGAGGAATCCCCTCCCTCTACTTCAAGCTCAAAAATGGAGAGAATGTTGGAAGAAATGATGAAAGAGATGAACATAATTAAGAAAGCACAAGCAAATCAAAACCAGAATGCACTTCAAAACAATCAAAACAGAAATAGAAATCAGAATTATAGAAGAGATAACAATCAAGATAAGCAAAAAGAAAGTGACCAACAAATTAGACCTCCCTTTCAACAGAACTATGTAGATCAATATGAGGAAGACAGGGAGCTGGAAAGGTTGGAAGAATCACATGTAAACTTGATTGGATCAGACAGTGGGGATGATGTTTTCCTCACTGAGGAAGAACAAGGTTTCTTCTCTAATGATCAAAATACAAACACCTATGAAGATTCTGATGACTATAGATTGGGTTTTGAAAACGCAATCATGGAGGTACACAAACAATATGATCTTAGGAGCAAGGGAAGTACAGATAATTCAAAAGATAAGAATACTAGCACTGCTGTCAAGAAAAACGCAGAAAACCAGCCCAAGAAGACAGCAGAAAAAACCAACATTTCGGCCAAAAAACCAGATTTAAATAAAGACAAGGGAATCCAGCCAAATGTTGAACAAAGCACCCTTAGCACTTCAGCTAGTGGTCCTAGTAAAACTATTCCTATCACTAGTTCAAGCAAGGTTCAGCAAATCAAAGCTACTGAAAAGAATTCAATTGAAAAAACAGATGTAAATATTAACAAGTCAATTATTCCTTTCAGCCTTGAGGGAGAGATTGCTAAGATAAAAATTACCATCCCCCTAGCTGAACTAGTAACCCAAGAAGTGTACAAAAACCAAGTTTTGAAAGCCTTAAACTTAGGAAATGATACTGACACCTTAAACTTGACAGATGACAAACCTGAGCTGTTGTTTGGCCCAGAGGTTGAAGGAAAATATCAAGAAGGACCATTCCCTCCCTTCTATGTCAGTTTGAACATACACGGTAAAATTCTACACAATGCCATGTTAGATTTTGGAGCTTCACACAATCTCATGCCCAAGGTAGTAATGGAAAGCTTAGGCTTAGAAATTACTAAACCATACAAAGATTTGTATTCTTTCGACTCAAGCAGAGTCAAATGTTTAGGTTTAATCAAAGATTTATGTGTTAATCTAGCTCAGATCCCTGCCAAGAATCTAGTTATGGATATAGTTGTAGCTGATATTCCCCCTAAGTATGGCATGCTCTTATCAAGATCATGGGGAGCCAAACTTCAGGGAAGCCTTCAAATGGACATGTCTTATGCTACCATCCCTGTTTTTAACCAAAACAGAAGACTATACAGAGAATCCCACATGAAGTACATGGTGAGCAATATGGACAAACCAAACAACACTCCAATCTATTCTATTCAATCAAGTTTAGATTCCTTTATCTTATGTAACGAAGATGAAATTACTCAACAAGGTAAAGAAAACATGGACACAATCAATTCACCAGAACAATCCAATCTTTTACTTCAAACCCTGCCTAAAACATTGACAATCAACAAGAAAATAAATGAAAAAGAGTCAAATATACTTTGGACAATAAATTTCGATGGGATCCGTAATAAAACCAGTGCCTGGGCGGTGTGTCCTGATTCAAACACAAATCGCAGTTTTCATACAAGTTAGATTTCCCATGCACTAACAATATTTCCGAGTATGAAGCACTTCTCCTAGGTTTACAATTGCTTAAAGAATTAGAAGCCCAAAGGATATCTATTTTAGGGATTCTGTTATTTGTCGGGTCTCAATCTAGTCTCCTAAATTGAGTTTCATTTAATTAAAGTCAACTAGGTTTGGTAAACTCACAAGTGAAATGTACTGTATGTACCTAGGTGCTTGTTTCCTAATGCGTTGTGTGTAGTGTTTTGTGATGTTTTTGGTCTTTTGTGATGATTTATGATGTTTTTGGTCTTTTGGTGATTTTATGTTCACAAGGAAAATGCCTAGAAAACTAATGGAAAGGAGCTGGTGGTCAAAAACAGAGTTAAGCCTAATTGATGGAATGAAAAATGGTAAATGCAATTGGAAACACTGAAGCAGAATCAAATCTAAATTATGAGAAAGTAAAAGCAAAGCTTGATAATGACTTTTAAGTAAATGATTCAAAACACAAACTAAACTTGAAAAATGATCACTAAGTATGCAAATCCTCTAACTAAACAGTTAAACAACTAATCTTACAATGATGCAACATTTTGTCCTTGATTAGAGATTTGAAACAGATTTGGAGGAAAAACATTGATACCATCCTAAGATCTTCTATTCTAGGACTAGTTCCTAACTCTATTCTGCAATTTAATTGAATGTCACAAGACCTTACTCAAGAGTTATTGATTTCTTTTCAAAGTAATCTTTTGAGGGAGGACTCTGTTTATGAAATGATAAGGAAATTGCAGAGATACTTCAGGCCTTAAAATGATGTTGTCTTCTGCTCATATGGTTATGGATCAATTGTAGATTTTAGAACAAGAAGATGTTTGTAAATAATGAAGGTTGTTTTGTTAATCTTAACAACTGAAGTAATCTATTGTGCAGTGGATGACAATCTGAATGTGAAGTGCAAGTGCAATGAGTTAATCTAAGAATGAACTTAAGATGCCACTAATCTAAAACAATGCTGAACTAAAAGTCATCATCAAACTCAAAACAAAGTAACTGAACATGAGTTAAGTGCAATTAAACTCCAGAGCATCCTAACTAAGCTACCATGCATTATTCTATGAAATTATACAGTCTATTTGTCCATCATTATTGATATTTTGGAAGAATTCCTTCTTTTGGAAGAGCTAGAACAATTCTGACTGTGTAATTGAGTGCAAATGAAAATATAAAGGACTGAAAGCAATGAAAAACTAAGATATCATATCCATATCCTACTCGTCATTATGATGTTTTGGGCAAGCGTTTAAGAGCAAGAACAGAGATGGTACTTAGTGCAAACACACAACTAAAACATTCATTATCACGGTTATGCCTTGGACTCCTTAAGAATTTATTGGAAGAGTTTCTTCTTGTGGAAGAGTGATTAGAACAAGTGTAACTGTGATAGTGAACAACAAAAATTACAACTAAATCCTACAATACTATAGCCATTTCCCATTCATCATTATAATATTTTGGAAGAGCTTCTTCTTGTGGAAGAGTTAGAATGAGTATAACTACAGTAGCTAATTAAAACAACTACGAATTCAACTTCAAATCCTACAATACTATAGCCATTTCCCATTCATCATTATAATTTATTGGAAGAGCTTCTTCTTGTGGAAGAGTTAGAATGAGTATAACTACAGTAGCTAATTAAAACAACTACGAATTCAACTTCTAAAACGTAAAGGCAGCTAGAATACTTATCTAATTTACGCAAATAAATCCGTGCAAGAGGCAGGGGCCCTCTACCACCTGACGGAATTCAACTCCAAATTAAATCAACGCTTTCAAAACAACACTGTCTGCTCCATTAAAGATTAAATAGTTTGAACATAGCTCTCTGCGTCTTCAGAAATGTAGCACAGAATCTAAGCAAAATCTAGCATAAAATCTAATATCAAATCTAACATAGCTCTCGGTTTCCCAAGTGTTTATATAGCAAATGCACATAACAAGACTTGCAACAATTCAGGAACACTGTCTTTCCTTATCGGAATCACATTAGGACTCTTGAAGTGGCTGCGTGAAGAGGAAAAAGACATCTGGACTGAGACAGTCCTAATAGAAGTCTACTTTCCTAAATGTGTTCCCACGTTCCAAAACCATACCCAGAATTCGTTTCTTCCTCCATGATGAGCAACGAACCATGTAGACATGACGTGGATTATGCCCATATGCGGTTTTTCTCAAGAGGCCACCTGGAACATACCCAAACGTGAAGACAGCTGCAGAATCGCTTGTTAGCTACGGAATGTCTGCATTCTGCAGCTAGTTCCGGTCAAAATGATTTACAATGGAAAAAATCACAAAACTTAGCAAGTCAGTCATGTAAATCATTCTAAAAGTAATTTTAACCATATTCATTGATCAATTGGGTCTAGGATAGCAATGGACAAGGAAAAATGAGGTAAAATGAGATGAAAGAAAGCACACTTTTGAGGCTCAACATACCCCCATTGCTGTCTCTTTGCATGTCCTCATGCAAATTATCCTATGAACTCAGAGGCTTCTGCAAGAACATCTAATCCTCTCCTTCTCCTTTGTCTGGAAGCTAGAGATCTTCTGGGTTTTCTGATAACAAGTTTGAACCTTAGGTTGGTGAGTGCCCTGATTAGCCTCTTGTTCCTTTTCTTCAACTTTTCATTTGTCTTCTCCACTTTGTCTATATGTAGGGATAAGGTTGAGTTCATATCAGTTTTGAGCTTGACTTGATCCTTGAGAATTTCATTCTCATTTTTGATGTGTCTATTCAGTAATTCCAACTCATATCTATCCCTTCTTAATATATCTATTTCAGATAGTGGAGGACTGGGGGTTCTCTCTCTGCTTTCTGAAGCTCTCCTCTCCAAAGTTTCCACATAGTCATAAATTTCTTGTTGAGCAGGGTCAATTTCAGGGGTTCCTTCATAAAAATCCTCTTCAACATCTTCTTCCATGGATGTTTCCTCATCTTCTATATCAATCACCCATGTTTGTTTGATTTGATTTTTCTTTAGTTTTCCCTTTAGTCTGTGGCTTCTCCTTGGCTGAGAGGATCCCTCTCCTTTCTCTGTGGAAGATTTCTTGATTACCTTCTCTTTCTTAAGTTGCCTCTTGATTTGAGTCAACTTCTCTAAAATGATTTCCTCACTGCTCTCTTGGACTGTTTTGTCAATTTCAACTTTTGAAGCCCTCCATTTTCTACTTCTTCTTGTAGGCTGTGGTTCAGGTGATGGTTCTTTTGCTTCTTCAAAATGATTTCTTATTAAGAAATTGTCCCATGTATCATTTGTTTTGGCCAAATGATGCTCAATCAAAATTTTAACCAAACCATGATGATATAGGGTTGTCTCTAAAAATTGAACCCTTCTTTGAACACAGGAAGCCATCTTCTTCAGACTTTGAAGCAAGAAATATGGTAGGTTTAAGTCTTCCCCCATAAAATGCATCATTAGTCTAATGTGGTAGACATAAAATGTTCCATATCTACCCTCACATGTAATAAATTTTTGCAGAAGAAGTAATATGTTTCTCCATTTGTTTCTCAATGCAGAACTAGGAATTCCTTTCTTGAATATAGTGACATCCATACCTGGTGATTTTAAAATTTGTTTCCAGGATTCATTGTGGAATTCTCTATTTTTGAACCATCTCTCTCCAGTTCTGAGCAATCCTGTAGCCTCTGCAATGAAAACTTCAGTGACAGTAAATTTGACATCTCCTACTTCAACTTCGGTTCCTTGAAATGATCTTGCAAATGTTTTAGTGACTTCCTTGTGGAAGCCATTAAATTTCTCCAAAAATTGAAGCCATCCTATCTGTTGTAACATTTCTTTGCATTGAGGGTAGCCTTCTAAGTATTTTGAACCCACTGGTTCTGTTCTTACAATGAAACCCATGATTCCTTCTTCAATGTTCAAATTAACACTCTTCTACCCACAAAAATAATAGCTTTCACCTTCAAATTGAAATGACTTCAAGTTCTAAATGAAAATAGCTTCAAACTTCAGAATGACATACCTCTGATTGATAATGACAAATGTTTTCAAATTTCGGAAGGATATACCTCTGTTGACAATTGAACTTTGGACTGATATGCCTCTGTTTGACAGTGACAAATGGCTTCAAATTTCCCACACTACTATGCCTCTATTTCTCGGTGGCAAATAGTTTTAAATTCCCATACTGCTATATCTCTGTCTCTTGGTCACAAATGGCTTCAACGTCTTCACTACAATACCTCTGTCTTTTGGTAGCAAATGGTTTCAAATTCAACACTGCAATACCTCTGTCTTCTAGTGACAAAAGACTTCAAACTCCATACTTCTATACCTCTGCGTTTATAGTGATAATGCTCTATCTCTGCCCACAGTGATACTTTGTCTACCCACGGAATCAAATGGCTTCAAATTCTCACGCTGCTATGCTTCCAAATTTACCCTTCTGCTCTGCTCTTCGTTTACAATGATAATGCTCAATGCTATTCAAACTGATATCCTTTTTGCTCTACTCTCGGTGATAAGAATATCTCTGTCTACGGAATGAAATGCCGGCTACAGAATGGAGTGATGGCAGTGGTCACGGAATGAAGTAGTGGAGTGAGGTGGAGGGAATGAATTAATGATTGAAGAGATGGCGGAGATTTTTACAACGGCAAAGAGAATCATCATTGAATGATTTGGTTAAGAGACGTGAAGAATTCAAATACCTCGACCATTTTAACCGCTTAAATGATATCGGGCATGAAATTTGAAATGGAAGATTTTAATCCAAAGTCTGTGGAGGGTTTATTGGTCTTGATCAATAAAAATAATTAAAACAACCTTTTCGAACAATCCATAACTAAAACTATGCTAAACTTTATGAAATGCCATTATAATTTAAACTTGTTACCTCTGCCTTTCATTTGATTTTTGTAGTCTTTGTCTTCTTGTTCACCTTTGGAGGAGTCTTCATAATCTTTCTTTGATGCTTTTGATTCATGGACACACTAGGTCATTTTGTTGCAATTCTAATGTCTGTTGATTGATGCCTTCAGGATTTGTAGCTGCGGAAGGACTGTCTGGCTGCAGAAAGGCTGATCAGCTGCAGAATGTCTGTTGAGCTGCAGAATGTTCCTGTAGAGCATTTTAATCATAAAATGGAGTGTTTTTGGAATATGGTTGAAATTTTATATGGTATGGATGATGGATTATGATATGTATGAAGTGGATGATGAAATGGAATGGATTCAGTTTATGAAATGGAGTGAAATAACATAAGCACTGTACTGCAATTCATGACATGTTTTATTCACTTACAGCAAGACATCAAATTTTAAATTTTGACATGAAAATGAGATGGATGGAGTATGGAATGAGATGAATGAAGTGTTGAATGGAGTATGACATGAATGAATGAATGAAATGGAGTATGGATGGATAAGTGAATGGAGTGAAATGAAATGAGATGAATCATAAGCACTATGGATCTGAACTTATGATTTTATAACAGCTGCTTGTAAAAAAAAAATGGGAAAAGTTAGAGTGTCAGAGAGACTCTGATTTTCACCCTATCTTTTCTGTATAAACATGCCAATCAATGATTTGTTTTCATGTTTATACCTTTATTTATTTATTTATTTATTTATTTTTATTTTTTTTTAATGCTTCAGAAAATTTAATCAAGTTGATGAAGAAGAGAGACTCTTCTTCATTAACTTCACATCATTGCTTTCTTGGAACTTCTTGACAAATTATTCTCTTGAGAGTGGTTTGTGATATAGCTTCAATCTATGACCATTCACAAGAAAAGTGACCTCTTCTTCATCTATAGTTCTGATTTTTATTGCCCCATTATCAAAAATTTCAACAATTTCATATGGCCCAAGCCAATGTGTCTGAAATTTACCTTGAAAATCCTTGAATTTTGAATCAAACAAGAGAGCCCAGTCACCTTCTTTGAATTTCTTCTCCTTGATGTACTTGTCATGCCATCTAGCCCTTTGCTATTGGACTAGACTTGTTTTCTGAACTGCATCTTGTCTGATCTCATCCAATTCATTAATTTGCTCCAGTCTATGCTTTTGTGCCTCTGTTAGATCAAGTCCTAGCTGAACTGCCATCTTGAAGGTTTGAATTTGGAACTCTATGGGAAACAAAACTTGCTTTCCATAAACAAGCTCATACGGAGTATGGCCTGTTGTGTTTCTCCATGTAGTTCTATAGGCCCACAAGGCTTCAGGAAGCCTATCTACCCAATCTCTTCTATGTAGATGAACAGTCTTTGTTAGGATTCCTTCAATGACCTTATTAGTGGATTCCACTTGACCATTTGCTTTTGGATGATAAGGAGTAGATGTTCTATGTCTGATTTTGTACTTCTCCATCATTTGCTCCACTAGCCTTGATGTAAATTGAGCTCCTTGATCTGTAACAATTTCCCTTGGGACACCAAAACGAGTAAAAATATCCTCAAAAAAAAAAGTAACTACAGATGATTCATTAGCAACAAGTAATGGTTTAGCTTCTACCCACTTAGTAACATAATCAGTGCAAACTAATATATATTTCTTTTGTCTTGATGGAGGACTAATAGGTCCTACAAAATCCAAAGCCCATTTTTCAAAGGTTCAATGTGTACCTGAGGTTGTAATGGCATCTCACCTGAAGGAGAAGGTTTCCCTACCCTTTGGCAACTGTCACACCTTTTGACATACTCCTTAGCATATTTAAACAAGGATGGCCAATAATATCCTAAATCAAGGATCTTATAGGATGTCCTCTTATCTGTAAAGTGTCCGCCACAAGGCTCATCATGACATGCCTTGAGAATCTCAGGCATTTCATCTTCACGAACACACCTTCTTATGATCAAATCTGGACCTGTCTTGTACAACTCATTAGCGACCCATGAATAATTTGCACTATCATTAATGATTTTTCTTTTATCCCTTGCATTCATAATTGAAGGAAATTTTCCTGAAACTAAATAATTAGCAATATCGGCAAACCATGGAGTTTGAGTAGATATTGCAAAAAGATATTCATCAGGAAATTGATCTTCAACCGGAGTGTCATCTTTGATATTTTGGAGTCTAGATAGGAAATCAGCTACTGTGTTTTGTTTTCCGGGCCTATCTAGAATAGTAATGTTGAATTCTTGTAAGAGTAACAACCATCTTATAACTCTGCCATTAGTAATTGATTTGTTCATTAGGTATCTAATTGCAGAATGATCAGTGTGAATAAAAGTTTCATAGCCTGTTATATAGTGTCTAAATTTGTTTATGGCATGAACAACGGCTAAAAACTCTTTTTCAGTTACAGTATAGTTTAACTCTGCAGGAGTCAAATTTTTACTGGTATAATAGATGGCATAGGGAATCAAATATTTTTGTCCCAATACTGCTCCTAGAGCTGTATCGGAAGCATCTGTCGAGATATGAAAAGGTAACTTCCAGTTAGGTCCCCTTAATATAGGTGCTTCAGAAATTTTGGTTTTCAGGGTTTCAAAAGCTAACTGGCAATCAGAAGTCCACTTGAATTCACAATCTTTGGTGAGTAATTTAAAGAGCGGAGATGCTATTTTGGTGAATTTTTCTATAAATCTCTGATAATACCCTGTAAATCCTAGAAAACTTCTAACATCTCTTTGACAACTTGGAATGGATAGGTTAGAAATAACTTCAACTTTTGCCTCATCGACTCTAATCCCATCCCCTGAAATGTGGTGCCCTAAAACAATACCTTCAGTAAACATCATAAAACATTTTTCATGACTAAGTGAAAGGTTTGCTTCTTGACATATTTTTAAGAATTTTTCCAAGTTTTCTAAAGCCTCTTCAAATGTATTCCCATAAACTGTGAAGTCATCCATGTACACCTCTACACAGTCATGTATTAGATCCGAAAAAATTCCTAATACTGCCCTTTGGAATGTTGTAGGTGCATTGCATAATCCAAATGGAAATACTTGGTAGGCATAGGTACCCCAAGGACAAGTAAATGTGGTTTTATCTTGGTCTTCAAGTGCTACTTGGATTTGATTGTAACCACTAAACCCATCTAGGAATGAAAAGTACTTTTTGCCAGCTAATGTATCTAATACTTGATCTATGAAAGGTAAAGGAAAATGGTCTTTAAGAGTAGTTTTATTCAGTTCTCGGTATTCAACACACACCCTCCATTTTCCATTTTTCTTTGGTACAATTACCAAAGGAGAAACCCACTGACTATCTGAAATAGGATACATGAAATTAACATTTAACAGTTTTTGCAATTCTTCCTTGACAATTTCCCTAAGATTTGGATTCATCCGTCTTTGAGGCTGTCTGATTGGTTTGCAATTTGCCTCTATATAGATGTGATGTGACTTGTCCTGTCGACTTCTATCCTTCTTCTTATGTCAAGTATTCTTACATATGCAGAAGAATGCCTCTGTAATACTTTGACTAACTCTTCTTGTTGAGATTTTTCTAGGTTTTTGTTTATGTTCAAGGTTTTGCCTGGAAAAATTTCACTTGTAGAGCTGCCAAATTTGTCCATAGAATGAAGAGACATCCGCCTAGATGACAAGAACTCAATATTGGATCCCTCTTGAAATGATTCATGTTTATGCTCTGGAGAAGATTCAAAGTTTTCTAGAGTATTCAGAATTTGATTATCTTCACTTATTTCTGAAATTTTGAAGAGTGGTTGTAAATATTCTTCATCCTCTATCCATTGAGTGTCATCTAATTCTGTAATTGTCCTAGCTGGAGGATATAAAGTGAATTTCTTTGTTGAACTACCATCAGAAATATACATATCACCGGACCTACAACTAATAAAGGCATCAGCTGTAGCCAACCAAGGTCTTCCTAGTATAACAGGATGGCCTCCTAGATTATTCTTGGGAGTTAGGATCATGAAATCCACAGGGTATTCCCAAGAATCTAGGGACACTGGAATGTCTTCTATTACCCCATCTGGTTTGATCACAGATCTATCTGCTAATTGTAATAGTGTGGGTGTAAAGAGAAGATTAGGAAGTTTTAGTTTGTCCATGATTTGTCTACTCATGATATTTATTGCTGCTCCTAAGTCAATGAGTGTGTTTTGAATTTCAATTCCATTGATTGGAATTTTGACAACTGGATTTCCTGGGTCAAGATACTTTGGAATAGCAATATTTCCCATCATAATGTCTGCTATTTGTCCTACCAGTTGAATTTTCTTGGTTTCTCTTATTCTTTTTCTTGTTGTCTTCATACTCAACTCCTTTATTGTTTTAGCTAAAATTGGGATTTCCTTGATGGCTTGCAATAATGGAATTTTAATGCAAACATTTCTCAATTCATCTAAGAAATCATAATTAGGCACCATGATTTGTTTTTCTACACCTCTATCAATTTGTAATCTTTCCGGAAATGGAGGTATAGAAGTAGATGTGGATGGTTGCTCTAATACAGGAGTTGGATTTATTGGATCTTTTTGTTTTAGTTTTTCAATGTGTGGGTCTTGAAAGGATGTGTCTTCCTCAAGAATTTTATTCACCCGTAGAGAGTCTTCCTCAGAATTATCTTGTTCTTGTATGATCACAGAAGGTTTCCTCTTCTCAAGTATCCTTCCAGACCTAAGTTGAACATCACTAAGGTCTAGAGGAGTGATTAAATAAGTTGGAAATTGTTGACCTTCTATCATGTATGTATTCTGAGGGTTCTTATTATTGGGGTTTGGTATGGGCTGAGCTGGCAATTGATTGGATTTTTGAGGGAATGGTAATGGAAGTGGTTGATTTTGATGTGGTTGGTTCTGATGATGTTGTTGAAGATTTTGTTGAAAATTTTGTTGAAGATTTTGAGGAAAATTTTGTTGAGGATTTTGAGGATAAAAATGTGGATATGGTGGATAGGATGGTGGATACTGGTAATATGGAGAGTATCTTCCATAGGGACTTTGTGATCCTTGTGCCCAAGATTGAGATTGATTTTTAAATCAGCCAAGGTTGTCGCCAAGAATTCCAAGGTGGAGGTTGATTATACATTTGATCATGGAATCCTGTGTCTGGGTCCCCGCTAAGGTCTTCACACAGTTAAGAGACCAGAATCAGAGAGTTTCCTCCTGAAAGACAGCTTTGAGACCAGGAAGAGAAGGACAATTCTTGGTCTCATGTTTTTCAGAACAAATGACATAGGTTTCTACAACTTTTACATCCAAAGGACACTCTCTCAAGGCATGTTTCTTTCTACATTTGGGACAAAAGATTGCCAAGGCATCAGATTCAGCTTTTTGCTTGTTTTGTATCTTAAGGGTGTCTATTTGTTCACTAAGACTCCCTAAGATGCCAGATTTAAAATCATCAAGCATGTGTCCTATTTCTGATCTACTTACTGTCCCAGAAGCAGACTTACTTGCCCTTGCAAGAGCAGGATCTCTTGGACCTTTGACAGTTTTAGATTTCCCTCTTGAAAGGTTGATACATAACTCAGATATTTCAGTTAATGTGAGTTGTGATATATCCCCTTTTCCCATCATGTTAAGGATATCCAACCATTCATCCCTAATGGTTTTCAACAAAAGAGCTTTTAAAGTGTCTTGATCTAGGTTTTCCATTTGTGCCCTTTTTATGTTGTATTTAAATCTTCCCAACAAATCTTCTAAGTTTTCATCTTCTTTTTGTAACATCTTGAACACTTCTTCCTTATGATTAACCGGCATACAATAATCCAAGTATCTCTCTAGAAATGCTTGTTTCATATCTTCCATTGTTCTAATAGAACTACTGATTAGACTCATAAACCACTTCAATGCTGCTCCTTTCAAAGTTGAAGGAAATAATTTCAGTTTTTGAGCATCTTGTAGGTAGTCATAAGTCCTACACAACACTTCAAATTCGAATAAGAAAGTTTCAGGATCTTCAGTTTTAAGTCCATAGAAGTTTGGAAGGACAGAGGGTGAAATGTTTTTCATGGTTGTATTGGTTTTTTCATCAAGTATAGGGAACCCAAAAGAGCTTCCTATTCTACCTCTTCCTCCATTTTCACCTCTACCTCCTTCTCCTCTACCTCTACCTCTACCTCCAAATAGTGTGTTTTCTCCATTAAAAACTCCTCCTCCTCCTTCTTCTGCCATGGTTGAATCCCCTGTAGAAGTAGAAAGGTTTGTGTCCCTAACAGGAGTCTTTAGATCTTCTTCTATGGCAGGTTCAGTGGATGAAGTGGAAGGTTTCTCTAATGGAATAGGTGACCTTAGATCTTCTAGAAATCCAGGATCAGTAAAGGATGGAAGATTGGTTTGAGTTGAAGGTGTACTAGATCTAGATCTAGATGAAACAAGTGGTGTTCTAGAAATCAAGCTTCTGCCTCTGCTGCTTATAAATCTTCCCCTTGAATCTCTCTCCCTACGCATAAAATTGTTTTTGGATGCTAAGAAACAAAGGTTACCTAGTTTTCACTTCCCCGGCAACGGCGCCAAAATGTTTGGTCTCAATCTAGTCTCCTAAACTGAGCTCATTTAATTGTCAAACAGGGTTGGTAAACTGCTGAAGTGAAGTGTACTGTATGTACCTAGGTGCTTGTTTCCTAATGCGTTGTGTGTAGTGTTTTGTGATGTTTTTGGTCTTTTGTGATGATTTATGATGTTTTTGGTCTTTTGGTGGTTTTATGTTCACAAGGAAAATGCCTAGAAACTAATGGAAAGGAGCTGGTGGTCAAAAACAGAGTTAAGCCTAATTGGTTGATGTCAAATGGTAAATGCAATTTGAAACACTGAAGCAGAATCAAATCTAAACTAGGACTGAGTAAAAGCAAAGCTTGATAATGACTTTTAAGCAAATGATTCAAAACACAAAATAAACTCGAGAAATGATCACTAAGTATGCAATACCTCTAACTAAACAGTTAAACAACTAATCTTACAATGATGCAACATTTTGTCCTTAATTAGGGATTTGAAACAGATTTGGAGGAAAAATATTGATACCATCCTAAGATCTTCTGTTCTAGGATTAGTTCCTAACTCTATTCTGCAATTTAATTGAATGTCACAAGACCTTACTCAAGAGTTATTGATTTCTTTTCAAGGTAATCTTTTGAGGGAGGGCTCTGTTTATGAAATGGTAAGGAAATTGCAGAGGTACTTCAGGCCTTAAAATGATGTTGTCTTCTGTTCTTATGATTATGGATCAATTGTAGATTTTAGAACAAGAAGATGTTTGTAAATAATGAAGGCTGTTTTATTAATCTTAACAACTGAAGTTAATCTAATGTGCAGTGGATGACAATCTGAATGTGAAGTGCAAGTGCAATGAGTTAATCTAAGAATGAACTTAAGATGCCACTAATCTAAAACAATGTTGAACTACAAGTCATCATCAAACTCAAAACAAAGTAACTGAACATGAGTTAAGTGCAATTAAACTCCGGAGCATCCTAACTAAGCTACCATGCATTATTCAATGAAATTATACAGTCTATTTGTCCATCATTATTGATATTTTGGAAGAATTCCTTCTTTTGGAAGAGCTAGAACAATTCTGACTGTGTAATTGAGTGCAAATGCAAATATAAAGGACTGAAAGCAATGAAAAACTAAGATATCATATCCATATCCTACTCTTCATTATGATGTTTTGGGCAAGCGTTTAAGAGCAAGAACAGAGATGATACTTAGTACAAACACACAACTAAATCATTCATTATCATGGTCATGTCTTGGACTCTTTAAGAATTTGTTGGAAGAGTTTCTTCTTGTGGAAGAGTGATTGGAACAAGTGTAACTGTGATGATGAACAACAAAAACTACAACTAAATCCTACAGTACTATAGCCATTTCCCATTCATCATTATAATCTTTTGGAAGAGCTTCTTCTTGTGGAAGAGTTAGAATGAGTATAACTACAGTAGCTAATTAAAACAACTATGAATTCAAGTTCAAATTCTACAATACTATAGCCATTTCCCATTCATCATTATAATTTATTGGAAGAGCTTCTTCTTGTGGAAGAGTTAGAATGAGTATAACTACAGTAACTAATTAAAACAACTACGAATTCAACTTCTAAAATGTAATGGCAGCTAGAATACTTATCTAATTTACGAAAATAAAATCCATGCAAGAGGCAGGGGCCCTCTACCACCTGACGGAATTCAACTCCAAATTAAATCAACGCCTTCAAAACAACTCTGTCTGCTTCATTAAATATGAAATAACTTGAACATAACACTCTACGTCTTCAGAAATGTAGCACAGAATCTAAATAAAATCTAGCATAAAATCTAACATCAAATCTCGGTTTCTCAAGTGTTTATATAGCAAATGCACATAAAAATACTTGCAACAATTCAGGAACACTGTCTTTCCTTATCGGAATCACATTAGGACTCTTGAAGTGGCTGCGTGAAGAGGAAAAAGAAATCTGGACTGAGACAGTCCTAATAGAAGTCTGCTTTCCTAAATGTGTTCCCACGTTCCAAAACCATACCCAAAATTCGTTTCTTCCTCCATGATGAGCAACGAACCATGTAGGCATGACGTGGATTATGCCCATATGCGGTTTTTCTCAAGAGGCCACCTGGAACATACCCAAACGTGAAGACAGCTGCAGAATCGCCGGTTAGCTACGGAATGTCTGCATTCTGCAACTAGTTCCGGTCAAAATGCTTTACAATGGCAAAAATCACAAAACTTAGCAAGTCAGTCATGTAAATCATTCTAAAAGTAATTTTAACCATATTCATTGATCAATTGGGTCTAGGATAGCAATGGACAAGGAAAAATGAGGTAAAATGAGATGAAAGAAAGCACACTTTTGAGGCTCAACACCTAGCATGGATGTTAATTCGGTCATCATATGATTCTGAAAGTGGGATCCATGATCTGTGACAATAGATAGGGGTACACTGAATCG
>JAXQQM020068726.1:0-76087 GCA_034641835.2 Pinus albicaulis
ATGTTTAGCTGCTGCAATTTTGATCTGAAGCTTCTTTTGCAAGTTGTGGATGAAAGATTGTTGTGTAACCAACTCAAAAAGAGAAGAAAAGAGATATAAACGCCTTAGAAATGAGCCACTTCGAGGGGGAAACCTCCAATACATTACATAAATGAACAATTCTTGGATGCTACAATTCACAAAACCTCCTTTCTATATATAGGAGTCCATGGGGCTAGAATGTAATTGTAGTGGGGCCACAGCGTAATCCTAGCCGACCTAACAATAATAATTTAAGGGCACAATAATAACAATATGGGGGTTACAAGGGTACAATAATAACAATAAGGGGGTTACACTAACAACAATAAGGGACTATACTAGTAATATAGGGACCTAACATGCCCCTCTCCTTCAAAAAAGTGTTGTCCTCAATTCTTGAGTAGCTCTGGGTGCTTCTATATAAATTTCTCATCCTCCCATGTAGAATCTTCAGTGGGTAAGTTCTTCCACTTGATGAGATACTCTGAAATTGATCGATTCCGTAGCTGTCGAGTTCTTGTTTCCATGACTGCTTTAGGTTCCAATATGATTTTTCCTTCCTCATCAAGTTCTGGAAATATTGTTTGAACCGGAAGATTTTCACCTATAACCTTCTTTAAGCATGAAACATGGAAAACTGGATGCACTCGCGAAGAAGCAGGAAGCTCCAATTTGTATGCCATAGTACCAATCTTTGCAACACCTTGTAAGGACCATAGTACTTTGGCGATAATTTATTATCCTTCTTAGCTTGCTTGAGGGACATTTGTTTGTATGGTTGTAGCCGTAAAAATACCCAATTTCCTACATCAAAACTTCTCTCGCTGCGATGTTGATCTGCCTGTTGTTTCATTCGATTTTGTGCCAAATTCAGGTTATCTTTTAAGAGTTGGAGAACTTCTTGCTGATGCTCGATGTGATCTTCCACTGCTTGAACCTTCGAATTTTCCCTTAAAGAGGATGTGATCGATGGTGGATGATATCCATAAAGTGCCATAAATGGGGTCATTTTGCTGCAGTATGGAAGGAAGTGTTATACCACCATTCAGCGAGAGGTAACCACTTGACCCATTGTGTTTGTTTATCAGATACAAAACAACGAAGATATCCTTCCAAACATTTATTTACTATCTCAGTTTGACCATCAGATTGAGGATGATAAGATGAGCTATGAGCTAATCGAGTACCCAAACAAGAAAATAAATCCGTCCAAAAATTTCGAGTAAAAATGGGATCTCTGTCGCTCACAATAACCCTCGGGCTTCCATGTAGCTTTTGAATTTTGTCCATAAATGTAGTAGCAACTGTACTTGCTTTAAATGGATGAGATAATGCACAAAAGTGTGCATACTTGGTAAGTCTATCAACCACCACCATGATGACACTCTTTCCTTTGGACTTAGGTAAACCTGTGATAAAATCCATTGAAATCTCCTCCCAACGTTGACTTGGAATGGATAAAGGTTGTAGAAGTCCTGGGGTCTTAATTGTTTCCACTTTATTATGCTGGCAAACCAAACATTCCGCCACAAACTTTCGAATATCAGATTTAAGGCCATCCCAAAAAAATTCTTTCTTCACCCTGTGGTAAGTTTTTAAAAATCCCGAGTGTCCTCCTAGAGGAGAAGTGTGCAATTCCAGAAGAATATTTTGTTTTAGTTGAGAATTCTTACAAAGATATAAGCGATCTTTGTACCATAAGGAATCATTTTTCCAAATAAATGTATCAGATGTACTAGGATCTTGCTGCAACTTTTGAATGAGTATCCCTACATCTTTGTCCTTCTTCCATTCATCTCTTGCTTCAGTTATCCAATCTGGTTGGATAATAGAAATGGCACAAAGCAATGCTTCCACCTCTTCATTCTTTCTTGAGAGTGCATCTGCAACAACATTCAGCTTTCCTTTTTTGTAGATTATTTCAAAGTCGTAACCCAACATCTTTGTGACCCATTTTTGTTGAATAGCATGATCATGATTACGAATAGGTGGGAGTCCTTTGGGAGTTTCAAACACCTTGGAATGATTGTCCAAGACTTGTTGGAGATCTGCAGAAATAGATGATTTTGATGTTGGAACTTCTAGTGAGCATAATTGTGCAATTACGCCTCGCTGTTCTTTCTTTAGAAGCTTTGTCATGACATTAGAGCTTATTATCCTTCCTGGCTTTCCCGCAATACCCCGTAATTCGACTTCCTTTCCTTCTGAAAAAAATTTCAAGAAAAGTTCTTGAAAATTAAAAGCTACCGTCCCCAAAGATTGTAACCATTGTACTCCTAGTACAACATCAGCACCTCCCATAGGAATGGCAAGCATTGGACTAGTCAATACATATTCCCCCATGGTTAGCCTGATATTATGGCATTTTCCAGAGCAATTTATAGTTCCTCCATTTGCAACCATCACTTGACATTCTGGTGCTGGGTATAGGAAACAATTTAATTCCTTGGCTACCTTATAATGAATAAAATTATGGGTGCTACCTCAATCAATCAACACTATTACCCTTTTCTTCTTTATATGTCCTTCTATCTTGAGAGTTTGAGGAGTGGTAATTCCTGCCAGTGCATTACACGATATGGTCTGATTCATTTCTTCCTCTTCTAGGGGTGGTTCCTGGTGTATATCCTCTTCTTGTTCATTTTCTTCTTCTTCTTCACAATCTATGTAAAATAATTTCTTCTCAGCACACCTATGACCTTTAGTGTATTTTCTATCACAACTGTAGCAAAGCCCTTTTGCTCTTTTTTCTTCCAATTGTTGTGGTGTCAACCTTGTAGGTTGTGGAAATCTAGGCGTAGCAACACTTCCTTTATAGAATTGAGTGGTAGGCTTCCTTGTCGCCATAATTTTACATTCAACTTTTCTTGCCAACCTGAATGCCTTCTCCAATGAATCAGGTTCCAAAACGCGAACTTCATGTTGGATGTTATCCTTTAAAGTGCCTAGGAAGAGATCAATCCTGTGTTCCTCTGTAAGATTAGTTACCCTTATATTCAATTTTTGGAAGTCCTCAATGTGCTGCCCCACTAAACCCTTTTGTTTGAGATTTATCAATTGGGTAAAGAAGGTGTTGCTCTTTGTATCCTCATAATGTGCTATCATTTCCTCCGTAAAATTGACCAAGTGACAATTTTTTTACGGGAGCAAAGCCATTGATACCATACAAATGTATTTTTTTCTAAATGTAAAGTTGCAATGCGTACCTTTTGCGTGTTTTGCACGTTATGGAGATCAAAATATTGCTCCATTTGTAGTATCCATGTTACAGGATCCTTTCCATCAAACTTCCTCATATCCATTTTTGGAATATGGTGGTTCTTCCCGCCAACATTCGAGTTTATGGAATCATGATTAACATTTATTTTGTTCTCATCAGGAGGTTCTTCTCCTATATTTCCGCCATTAGGAATCATTTCGGGTTTTAAGCTTGTCATCAAGCCTTCCATGTATGCTTTTAGATCATTCTTCATGTCATCCATCTTAGCTTCCATGCCGACTTCCATGCCATCCATCTTAGCTTCCAAACCATTCATCTTAGTTTCCACGCCTTTCTTCAAAACTTCCATTTCATTTTTTTTGTTCTTTGCGAGAGCGAAATTTGTTGCATTTGCTCTTGTAATTTTGACATGTCATGTTGCCATTCTTCATCTTCATGAGTAATAGTAGAGCCTTCTAAAGGCTTAATGGGTGTTGAATTATTTTTAGGGGCCATTTCAGACTCCAATATTGATATCTATTCTACAATAGGCCCTTGCAATCAATTCAACTTGATTCTTCAAACCAGACTTATGCAATTCGGAAAAAAAATACACACCTTTTACTAGCTTTGAGGAGCTCGATATTGAAATTGTATTATCTCTGTGCTTGAAAATATTCGATATCTGAAATTCAGCCCTGTAGTAGCCCTCTGAAGCTTCTTTCAAATGCCACAGGTCTGACCTGATTTTGATGCTCCACAAAGTTGTGTCCAATCTCCCACAATGACCTAATTCTGGACTGGTTCAGTAGAGCGAACTTGTACGAGTTGCCACGTGTCACTGTTTTGTCCTTTGTCTCTGAAATTGATAGCGAAGAAACTACAGGCTGTGTACTTGTGACCACTTTTGACGGAACTCCAATCCAATCTTCAGAGAGAGAGTTATTGAACTTTTCCCACGATCACCTCTTTGAGATGAAATTCAGGAGCTTGAAAAAGCACTACCTTCCACAGATCATATCTCCAAAAATATTGCGAACCAAGTTCTGCAATTTTTTGACGAATTTCCTCAGGATTTCAGCTTCGCACCATATGAATTTTAGACTCTGACCCTTTGTACAAAAAAAGTTATAGCGCAAATGCCACGATGACCTGTTTATGAGCCTGAAAAAATACCTAACTTCCACAGATGATATCTCCTCAAATATTGCGAACCAAGATCTGAAATTTTTAGACAACCTTCCTCAAGATTTCAGCTTCGCACCCTAAACATTTCAGCTTCTGAAGCTTCGTAGAAAAAAAGTTATAGCGAAAATTCCACGATGACCTGTTTGGAGCAGCGAAACCCTAGAATCCCAAAGCTCTGATACCAAATGTTGTGCAACCAACTCAAAAAGAGAAGAGAAGAGATATAAACGCCTTAGAAATGAGCCACTTCGAGGGGGCAACCTCCAATACATTACATAAATGAAAAATTCTTGGATGATACAATTTACAAAACCTCCTTTCTATATATAGGAGTCCATGGGGCCATAATGTAATCCTAGTGGGCCACAATGTAATCCTAGCCGACCTAACAATAATAATTTAAGGGCACAATAATAACAAAATGGGGGTTACAAGGGTACAATAATAACAATAAGGGGTTTACACTAACAATAATAAGGGGCTATACTAGTGATATAGGGACCTAACATTCTTCTATTTTGGGAGCTGGTTTCATAACATGACCACCCCTTAGCCAAATCCAATTTTTGAGGAATGTTTGATCTAGGAATTCACAACAAAGGCTTGGTTAAACACTCAGAATATGGATTCCACTATCCAAGTAGTTGATCAGTTTCTCTCTAATAGAAAGCACCAAGGTGGTTCATTAATTTTACCTACAACAAGCACCAAGCTGGTTTATCAATTTTGCCTACATCAAGCACCAAGGTGGTTTATCAGTTGTTCCTAGTAGTAAGCACCACAATGACTTGGTTCTTCCTCTGAGTTCATTCACAAGGATTCACCTAAGTTTGAAATGGGGTATTTCTTAATATTATGAGTTAGAAACCATTATTTAAGTGGTTTATCAATCATGTTTTCATAGCAAACACTACAGGGGTTTTGGTGTCTACTGTCCAGGTGGTTTATTAGCTCATCGGAAAGCCGCCAAAATGACCCAAAACACCATTTTCAGGTGGTTTATTAGCTATACATAAGAACCATAGTGATTTAATCATCCATTGAGACTCCCACACAATCTAGTAGCCTCATATAGTTCACAGGGATTTCGCTCAAAATTCATAGAGGTCTAACACTTGCATAGGGTTTTGCAAGAGTTAAACCATAACTCATTTCATATGAAACATGTTCATATGATTTTGTTTTAATTAATTAATTTAATTAAAAGAGAAAAAAGGCATAACTACTTCGAAAATAAATCTTAGTCTCTGATTTGTGTATATTAAGAATATTCTCGAATATTCTATGGAGGTTAAGTAATTATTGTGCTAAGAGGCACATTCTATAACCCAGTATGAGGGATGTGTAATTCCTTCCATGCTCAACCTCGAGTTGACACATGTCCCTTATATATATATATATATATATATATATATATATATATATATATATATATATATATATATATATATATATATATATATATATATATATTAAAAAGAAAATAGGTCACCAATATAACAAAAATAAATACATGTCTTTGGTTAATTTTAATTGAGATCATTATAATAATCCCATTTATTCACTGTTAATATTACAACCCAACATGAATATAACATAAAAAGGAATTGGTGAAGATTTTTCTTTGTTATAGTTTTGGCCATTTTGCAAAATTTTTGAATCACACAAGTAAAATCTACTTGTTTCTCACTAATAGGTGTACAAACAAAATAAATCAAGGCATTTGATTCACGCATGAACGAAATGGGGGGGAACAGTAGAGATCCCCTCCTACATAACAATTGTAACATGACACAAAGGCAGAAATGCTTCAGGCATTACGCTAAGTAGAATTCAAGGAAGAGGTCCAAAAACCCCAGTTTTAGGGGCGTAATGGCAAGAAAAAGTTTAAAGGGGAACATGCCTACCGAGAGCTTAAAATAAACCAAAATTGGTGATCCCTAAGAACAAATTGGAGAGTTATGTGAAATACATGAAGGATCACACCCTCATCTATAATTTTATCATAATTTGTCCATTAGAGAGGGATTTAATTAAATGGAAACCCAAAGGGCACATTGATCTGAAGTTGGGGCCTAGGGTTTCTTTACAATAATATTCACAAACCTTAAAGACAAATCCTAGGCCTTTGAGAATGGACCTTATTGCTTCTATAATGCATTTCTATTTATGAGATATTGGGAAGAATTTTACAACCCAGATCAGGAAAAATTTATGGTCACTCAAGTATGGGTTTGTTTGTTCTCATTCCCAGCTAATATTTGGGATCCAGAAATTTTGGAGGGTATTAGAAATGCAATTGGTACCTTTGTGAAAATTGCAGATTCCACAAAAAATTGTTGTTATAAATCATATGCATGAATCTACATATACATAAATATAACATATCCAATATCATATTCATTATGATTGGAATATCATGATGAAATATGGCAACAACCCTTAGACTATGAACACGTGCCATTCAACGGTCATCATTTCCATGAGTATGTGCACCTCTTCAGGGAATTCCCTCTCAATAAAACATATCTAAAATAAACTGAGGAATTTCCAACGAAAAAATCAAATGAAGATGAGGAAGGCTTCCAGAAGGTGATAAATAAGAAGACACCCCACAAGAATCAAGCGCATCTAGCAATGACCCAAAAAAATTAAAATAGAGGAAACAAATTCAAGGAATTGGCCACAATGTATGAGGAGAAAAATAGCTAAGAGGTCAACTGCAAAATATAAAAGGGGAAAATAACACCGAATAATAAACCAACTCCAAAGCAAAAGGTACAATCAAAGCTCCAAGACCCTTCCGAGGAAGTAATCCCAAAAGAAAACAATAAAATGGAGTTGGATGAAAAAAATGAAGGAATTCGCTATGAAGAACAAGTTGTACAAAGACTATTGATAAAATGGTGACATCTAGACTCTAGATTTATCCCAGAGGAAAAAAATAAATTATATCAAGAGATATTCCAGAAGTTGCACAACCAACAAGGCATGGATTCAAGGGATCAAGGGAATCGTGTGTTGAATAATGTAACTAGGCCGGTCTTCATAAATTGTACTTGAGTCAATACTTATTGTACTTTTCAAAAGAATAAATAATAGAATTTTATATTATTATTAAATGACTTATTAAAGCATGGGTTTCATGCTTGGTTCATATTTATTTTAGGTCAAAGTCCCTATTGTGGACTTCTAGGTTGTATTATGAGTCTATAATATTATTTTAGATTTAAATTGATCCATATTGGGCTTTTGAATCATGCAAATAGGTCAAGTATTGAGTAAAATATGATTTATGAATCCTCCACATCAAGTCGGCCTTAAGGTGATCAAGTTGGCCTCAAACCCAGGTATTCTAGCTCACCTCTAGCCTATATATATAGTGGAATCAACTGACATGGAACCATCTCATTGCAACATAGAAATTTGATCTGGAAGCTGCAATAAGAGAAATTTGTGAAGTGAAGGAGAAGGACTTTCTGGATTTGGTTTTGGGTACACTTATAGAGTTGAAGAAAATCAAAATTTTGGCACCACTCTCTCTGCATTTCGAGCTATATTTTGGGAGATCAAATTTCTCAAATATTTACTGCAACATTTGCTACATCAGGTGCTGCCAAAGTGCTATTACTAAGAGAAGAGAAAGTCGAAGCTTGTTTTGTTGAATTTTGCTACTTGGATAAGTTGTGTGCCTAAATCGAAGTCTAAGGTCTCAAAACCTTCTGGCTGCCTAATGTACACTTCTTCCTCAATAAATCCATTGAGAAAGGTTTTCTTTACATCCATATGATGTATCTACCATCCCATATACGCTGAGAGTGCAAGGATGGATCTAATCGATGAGTACCTTGCAACTGGTGCAAAAGTATCCTCATAATCAATCCCCTCTACCTGTGAGAACCCTCTGGCCACAAATCTATCCTTGTGTTTCTCCCCACTCCCATTTGCTACTTGCCTCACCTTATACATCCACCTGGATCCAATCACTGACTTCTCCACTGGTCTTGGGAGCACTTCCCATGCACTATTTCTAATAATGGAGTCATACTCCTAAACCATCTCATAAACCCATACCGGTTGTTGTACTGCTTCCTCAAAAGAGGATGGTTCTGTCACAATACATTCGCTCATAAGATCCATGTATCCAGTATACCTATTTGGGGACCTTCTCTACTTGCGTTGTGATGTAGGTGCACCTACATTCTCTGTCGCATCTAGCATCAATCTGTCAGCCTCTCTAGTGCACTTCCTACCACTTCTGGTGGATGGCTCTACATGAGTGGTTTCTACTACTCTTTGTTCCTTTGCTTGTGGTTTCTCCACATCTTGAGGTTCATCCTTTGGAACTAAGAGTTCCCTTGTTGCATGCAATTCAATATCCCTCTAAAGGGACAATTGCATGGCCTTCTCCTCATCAAATTTCACATCTCTTCTGAAAATTATCATCCTGTGTGCTGGAAAATACACTCGATAGTTGTGGGGAGTATCTGTGAACCCCACAAATATACCAACCTATGTCGTTGGTTCTAGCTTCTTCATGGCATATTTGGTCACATGGCAATAGACATATGTATTATGAGCCATAAATTTTAAAATATGAAACATCCAGTTTCTTACCTGAAAAATCCTCCTCTGTTGTACTCATGGCAAGTATCCGATGAGGACTACGGTTCTGCACAAATATTGTTGTGTTACATGCCTCTGCCCACAGATGCAACAGTAGGCCCTGATCATGTAATATAGCCCGTTCTGCTTCCACAATTGTTTTGTTCTTTCTTTCTACAACCCCATTCTGTTGTGGATTATGAGGTGTAATCAATTCTCTCTAAATTCCTTCTTTGGCACAAAATTTCTTGAATTCATTAGAGATATAATCACCACCATTTTCGCTCCTTAGAGCCTTCACCTTCTTCCCTGTATCTTTCTCTTCCAGTGATTTGAACTCACAAAACTTGGAGAACTTCTTATCCAGGCTCACCAATATCCAGGCTCACCACTTCATCTGCTTTACTGCTCAATCTTGCACAGCCATTTGCATCAATTTTGTAGAGGTTCTTCACACGAACCCCATTCTTCTTTACCTATCTCGTGGCTTTGTGACGAAGGAACTCCTTTCCTCCATTGGAAACCAAATCATATCCATGATACTCCAACATAGCAACTGCAACCAAATTCTTCTTCAAACCTAGTAAATGCATGAAATATTTTAGTATGAGGGATTTACCTGAATCTCTCTAGAAAGTAACTGTACCAATCTCGGTAACGCAATACCTCCTATCATCACACATCTCGATGTGCATCTGAAGATCCTTCTCCTCCAAGCTACTAAAGAGTTATTTGTTGCCAATCATGTGGAAATATGCTCCACTATCCAAGTACCACATAGATCCCATAATAGTTGACACCATGCATGTAATGAGAGAGAATTCCAACTCAAACTATGAGGCCAAAGCTTCACTCGTTGCAGCTCCAAGAGCCTTCTTGTTGTTCTTCTTCTTTTGTGGAGAATTTGTGGCATAGTGTCCATGATCATGACAGTTGAAACATTTCACCTTTGATATGTCTCGTTTCTTGCCTTATTTTCCAGTTTTGGATTTGGATTTCTTCTTCCCTTTCCCTTTCTTTGCCTTGACAGCTAAGGCACAGTTTTCCTCTTTATTAGTCAACTGCTGAGGATCCATCCCTGGTAGTCCACCGAAACGCTTCTTGTACCAAATCCAACCATAGTCGCTCCCACTTTGGTAGCTTCTCCCTCCCATTCACGGAGTCCTGGTAACTATGCTAACTCTTGGGAAGGCCTAGAAGTGCTAGTCTCAACAAGTCATCATCATCCACAGTAATCCCAGCACTTCCAAGCTCATCTCGACATTGAGTGAACTTGGTCAAGTATTTTTGGATTGTACGAACACGGAGTTTATCGCTGCTTTTGGGTTGTACATTTTATCAGATTTACGTTGGGTATATGGCAGGGAATCTGATCCTTTATTTCCACTCCCATTCCCACTCAATGCCGTAGTTATAATTAGGGTACAATTTCGTTGCTTTTGGCAGGGAAAATATTAGAAATTTCAGATTTTGAGAAAATTTGGTGGATTTTTTTAAAATCTGGGTTAAGTTGTTAAGCTTTAGAATTTTGAATGTTTTTGGGTGTGTGAGGGTTTTTGACGATGTTAATTTATTTTCTATCATTAAAAAAAAAAACTATTCAAACATTCTTAAAATTAGATTTCTTGAAAAATATTATGGTTTTCAATATATTGAAATGTGTGAGCTTTTTTTATGGTATTAATTAGTGCGACCTTTTGAAGGTTTTTCTGGTGGATTTTTCTGGTTTAATTTCTTTAAAATTATTGAAAATTGAAATTTGATGGGTAACTTGCACAATCCAAGTGTCCTATAGGTTTATTAGGGTGTTGAATCTATATTTAAAGTAAAAAACTAGTTTAAATAACAGAAATCAAGATTTTACCTCAATTTTTTTCACCGGATTCCGACACCAAAAACTCCAAAAAATCACACTAAAAACTATTCCATTAAAAACATGATTTCAAACACTCCAAAATTAAATTTCTTTAGGTCTCACCAAAATTGTGGCGTCGTCACCGTCTTTGAAAACATGTCAATGGTATAAAAAATGGGGCACCGTCTTTGGATAATGTCAAAGCTTCTAATAATGCGCCATTTTTGAATAAGTCTAAAGCTCATAGGGAAATGGACCCCGCAAACATTTTATTGGGAAATGGCCCACTAAGACCATTACTTTAGACTTGGAATTTACCTCAGAGAATTGGTTCAGCTTTTATTGCGTTAATGTATAATGTCTTTTCATACAAGTTGCATATTGCACCTCAACTAGGGGTTAAGCGTTTAATGTCTATATGTATTATATCTCTACGCCACAATCTTTCCACAGTTTATCTGCACTTCCTAAACTCATATAATCCCTAGGAATTTGCATCCCTTCCCATTGCCCCCAATTTATATTAATACATTCCAGTTGGTAATGGCCTCCACCTCCAGTGCTACCAATCTCCCCACCAATTATTGCTACAACATCTTGCTCAACCATCGTGGCCCAGATACAAAAAAAAACTTTGCCAGTTATCTTTACCGTCCCCTGGTTTTACACGGATTTCGAGTTTTTTAGGATAAGCAAGAAATGCAAGTGGCAGATACATTAACTTCTCAAATACAGGACGCTATCAAAACCGTGTCCATCCATGTGGCCATCTTCTTGCCCTATTATACAGAGTCTCAATGGTGTCTCAATGAGCTCCACCTCATGGTGGAGTTAGGAAAGCCCCTTATTCCTTTATTTTACCATATTAAGCCCAGGGAGCTTAGACAAACACAAGGTGAAGGAGTGTATGTTGAAGCCCTACGCAACCTCGAAAAGAAGAGAACGTATGACTCTCAGCCGCATTACAACTCCACCACCATTGGAATTTGGAGGACTGCTCTCTATGTTGTTGTAGAAATGAGTGGACTAGAGTTGGACAAGTTTAACGGGTGAGAAGTCCAACTTTCCCTCTATGGATTCAATAGTAAGATCGTTTTACTACAGTGTTATTTATTTTATAAATATTAGTTTTTATATTTTCTTGTGAATAACTAGGGATGAGGGAGAGCTAGTGGATGCGGTCGTTGATTCTGTATCGCAAAAGTTGAGAGGAACCCGCCGGTTGGATGTGGCAGAACATCCAATCGGTTTGGATGAAAAGATTAAACATTTTGAAAATGAAGTGTTATTGGTGCAACGGCAATAGAGTGACAAACCCCGAAACATAGGGATTGTAGGCATGGGTGGTATTGGTAAGACAATGTTGGTTAAAGAAATTTTCAATAGGAAGAAGTCTGAATACAGTAGATCATGCTTCTTATCGGATGTAAGGGAGAATGCACACAAAGCCTCTTTAGAATCATTGCAGAAGAAACTTCTTGATCGCTTGACTCAAAGAAATGAATTAACAATAGGATCTGTTAGTGAAGGAGTACAGGTGCTTAAATCCCGTCTCCTATCTTTTCAGGCATTGGTAATTTTAGATGATGTAGATCATGATAATCAGTTAGATGCACTTCTCAGGCCAATTCAAGATGTTCTTCACTCCAATATTTTAATATTGATTACATCACGAGACAGAGATGTTCTCAAAAGGTCAAGAGTGGAAGAGTCATCAATTTATACCTTAACTGGCCTTAATCCACAACATTCCAAAGAGCTCTTCTACTTGCATGCCTTCACCCAGCCCCATCCACTCCAAGGATTTGAAGATCTGGTGGATAAATATCTAGAAGCGTGCAATCGGTTGCCTTTGTCGCTGAAGGTGTTCGGGGCTCTTCTTTATGGAAATGATGACAAGTCTTTTTGGGAAGACCATTTGGAAATACTTCAACAAATTCTTCCAGATTACATACAAAGGAGTCTTCAAATAAGTTACAATGCACTTCAGATGGACGAAAAAATAATATTCTTAGACATTTCATGTTTTTTCATAGAAAAAAGTAGCGACACGGCAATAAAAATATGGGACAGGTGTGGCTTGAAAGGATCGTTGGGGTTTCGAAGTCTACTAAATAAGAATATTGTGGATATTAGTGACGGTATCAAGGGGAATGAAGATGGGATTAGAATGCACGATCACCTGAGGGATCTGGGAAGACATCTTGCCAACAATCCAAGATTGTCGTGTCATATTTGGCAGACAGAGGACTTTGATTTGTTACAGCAATCATCTGTAAGTAGTCAATCATTCTATCTGCTATACATTATCCAATAAAACTTGGGTACAACTTTTTCATATTTCACTACTTTTCAATAATGAACAGGTAGTAACCGAAGTGTGGGGAATTAGTTTGAATTGCGAACAACATGAAGTTCCATCATTTTCACGCTACAAAATTGTTGAAATTTCTGAGAATTCAAAAACAAATCATAGAGAGAATGATAATCTCCTTCTAACACAGAGAATTTAAAAAAAAAATTGCTCACTAACAGACATAGGTTCACAAACTGTGATTCTATTTCATTTACTGTAAAATCTATTACAAAAAAAAACTTCCTCTAACAGAGGGATTTTCAAAATTGGACTGCTGCACAAATAGTGCCAAAAAGACTCTCTGTCTCTTCTTACAAAAATGCACTCTCTGTATGTCTGTATTTCTATTTTCCTTCAGGCACACTCTCTGTTTTTAACACACTGCCGTGTATAAAACTTAACCCTCTATCTATCTAAAATACACTTCTTTATATATAAAATGACTACAATAGCTCTCGGGCTATTACATATGTGGCGCAACACATGTAAAAATAAAAGAACCAAAAACAACTAACTGAAAATTACATATGGCCCACCTGGCCCACATTATAAAATTCTGCGTACATTTTAATATATGTTAAGACATACATATATGTAACCAAAGGTTTAATAAAAAAAATATTCAATGCGCGATATGTCAAAACATAACATAAATCATTAACAAAACCATAACTCTGAACCTCTGGACTTCAAACTGATTTAACCATATCGTAATGAAAATCGCATCACAAACTGTATGATGTCACCTCTTCCAAAACTCCGCGCGATCGCCACCCTATTGGTCGAGGGATGAAGCCTGCGGATTCCAAATTGATTATCAATCGGATTTCAATAAAGTCCGCGTAACAAATGGGGTCGCTGACGTCAGGCCCATTTGTAACGCGAAAACTTTCAAATCCAATTTCTAAATGGTTTCGGGTCCGGTTTTTGAGTTGCTGACGTCGGCTCCCAACCCGCGATAAAGCGCGATTGGTCCATGTCCTTTGGCGCAATTTGTGAACCCTGTTTTCAATGTAAAGCACTGTAAGGTTTTAAACTGATATTTCAAACAAAATGGCAAGCGACCAATGGTAGAGTCTGCTGAAACAGATTTAGAAAGCGGCATTGGTGCAGAGCAGTTGAATTTAACACTTCAACACTCCCCCTTAAGTTAAATTGTTGGGTTATCAGTCATACCCATGCATTTCCTCAAATATTCAAAGCTTTTGTGCCCTAATGGCTTTGTCGGTATATCTGCAAATTGCTCCTAAGTCCTGCATTGTTTTAAAATGATCTCTCCATTGTTCACTAGCTCCCTGATGTAGTGTGTTGTCGACATAAATAGTCACTCCTAGAGACAGCCTAGAGTTGCCATAGACTAGTGCCTAGGACATCTTATCATAGCAAGGAACACATAATATAACTTGGGTGTCAATCCAAAGGCTCTCCTGCTATCTCTTGTAGAACAAAGAAATCAATTTAAATGGGACCAGAACTTACAGAAACTGCCACAGGGAAAGTAATGTTGTAGAGACAAGATGCAAATCTCTAACACAAAAGCATCAGACAGTTAAGAGACAATTTAATGTGAAGAGGGCCGATTCAAGTAATATGCCACAGAAATTAAATATCAGAAGGTGTATGCAGTGAAAGAAATATAAGAAGATATTAGTTAACTTTGGACTAATACCCAGATACACAACAGAACCATATATGGGATTATCATTCTAAGAATCCATACATGACAATGGTGTTTTAAAGGCACCCTCCCAAAGAAACTAATATAGCAGAAAGATGGATGAAATGAATATGAAACAGTATATCATGCCTGAGCCATATTTAAAGCGCTTGACTGATATAAGTATGAGTATCAACTAGGATAAATCTTTACCTAAAATCAATGAGCCACTCGCATTCCAATACATGATACGAGAAGATGGATAAAATGAAATGTTGTATTAAACACATAAAAGGAAGTTACACACTGTGGGATACCAAAGACCAGAATCCTCTAATACAGATAGAAATCCTCCTCACTGAGACCCTACGGGCTCTGAGCCTTCATACAAGAGCTTATACAAAATGTATACCAAAATACCTTTCATTGCACAATTCTCTGATAAAAATCTGGAACCCCTACAATGTCTTTCTTCCCAGTTTTTATAAAGGAAGGAGAAGAGAAACTAATAAAAGAAGTAGGTGAAAACAATTAATTGTTTCATTAAAACAAAATGGAAAAAACAATTCGCGCCCATATTGCTGAATGACTAGGTGATAATGTCTGTACTTGACAACCTGCTTGCAAAAATAAATGCTTTGGGAAGAAAATATCTTCAAGAACACGGTGCAAAGATAGATCCCCATGAACATTCTATACTTTCCTGAAGAAACTTTGACTGAAATAACACCTGGAGGATATTGTTTTCTGTGCTGTGTACCCTTGGCCTTCTAATCTTTAAATTGGGGCCTGAAACATTGAATGGTGATGGTTGAATTTCTCCATATTCCACTGATATTTTTTGTCTGCACCATTAATTCTTCATCTGCTCAACCTGTGCATTTGAATGATCCTGGAGGGTTTAATAGATTTAAATCCTTGCTTTCTTTAATGGTGGTCATATCATATCAGCTCCCAGATATTTTTTCATAAATTTTGCTCTTGGAACATGGTCCTGTCATGCGTTCTCGGCTTCTGCAATGGAGGCGGTGAATCATGATAATTCTCTACTGCGGAAAACCTGCAAAACCACAAACTCGTTAAAGAAGACCAGACACAGGGATGGTGAACGTGGCGGGGTTGATGGAAATGGTGGCGCAGACTTGGCGGAATGATGAAACGATGTTGGGTGGTGGAGAGATGCAGAGAAACGATGGAGGACGGGTTGGTGATAGCTTTCCATGTAAAATGTTGAAATATGATTTATGAATGAAATATGTGAATGGCGGAGGAAAAACACGATAGACGTGTGGGATGATGACGTGGTGGGAGACTCGGTCAAAAGGTGGTCACGCAAATGATCTGGGCCACATGATCCTTAAACGAGATCAACGGTTTAAACTGTGTCGGGTAGTGAGGTGATGGTGGGCCACGGGCGCTATAAACTTGGTTTAAAACACATGCAGCTTCGAAGAGTGGTCACTGTCGGATGAAGCGCTCAAGATCGGATGGCTCACGTTGATTTCGCTGCGCGTCCGGGATCGAATGTTAACTCGCGAAATGGGGCGGTATTGGGATCGTACACCGGGACACTTGTCACGCGATGTGTGGAATCGTTGTGATTTGCAGAAAACCGCCCGCCCTGGATAAGTGGTGCGGAATAAACATGCCGGTTTTGTAATGGGTGCGGGCGCGGGGACCACCATAGCAAATAAGATTCCGATCAGTTGATTTGTATTTTGATCCAACGGTCCAGGATGCGCACGATAGACATATACTCTTAAGTGCCTTTGGACTTAACCCTTGGTCCTAAGCCTTGATCACATTGGACAGCAAAACATTAGGGCCATGGCTAAAAGGGGCGGGACATCTTGTGACTTTAACCACGCATTTGTGGCACTTTCTAATGGGTTTTAGGGGGCAGGAAAGGCCGCGGTAAGCGAAAATGAATTTCTCAAGCCATGATAGGGAATTTTGAAAGGTTCAAGAGGGGCGGATGGCCAAAAATTTTAATGGGGGCTAACATGGATAACATCGGATCCAACTAGGGACGGCGCGTTCATCCCTGAGCGTGTCGAGAACTCTGCAGACCTTCAGATACTCTTTTAGACGGCTCCGCCATTCAGTCCCTCTACATTATACTTCATAACATGTTAGCACACGCCTTATTTAATAAAAAACAAAAAGGAAACTAATGTACAATATAGTACATCAGGCGTTCCCAGCCTGAATCAAAACTGGAAGTATGGCTTCAGAAATTGGCCGTTTACAGGGGCATCCAGCATGTCACCCTGTAAGTTTTCCAATATAAACGTATTATTACCTCTCTGCTCCACAATTTTAAATGGGCCAAACCACAATGGATCGAACTTGCTATGTTTTCCTTTTTCTGCCCTCCGGACATCCCATCTGAGCACCAGATCACCAACCTGTAGCTTCCTATCTTTTGCATGCTGATCAAATATATGTTTCATTCTCTATTGATATTCTATTAATACCTGATTCACTTGGTCCCGTGTTTCCTCTAATTCCACCAATTGATTGATTCTCCTGACCATATCATCTGGTTCTTCCTGACTTACTTGCATGAAACGTGCCACTGGCAAGGCCAGCTACACAGGAAACACTGCTGCTCGTCCGTATACCAACTCATATTGCGATCTCCTAGTTGCTCTCTTGCTGGTGATTCGATTAGCCCATAGAGCGAATTTCAATTGAGAATCCCAATTCTTCTTATTCTCATTTATAGTTTTCTTCAAGGCCCTCACTAGAATTTTGTTGGAAGATTCTGCCAAGCCATTCCCCTGTGGATAGTAAGCTGTGGAATCATTCAATGTGATATTATACTGTTGGCAGAAATTCACAAATTTTTCAGAATTGAAGGCCTGTGCATTATCAGTCACTATTCTAGCAGGACAGCCAAACTTGGATATGATGTTCTCTTCCATGAATTTTATGATGATAATGTATGTAGCATTCCTTACAAGTATGGCTTCCACCCACTTTGTAAAGTAATCTGTGGCTGTTAATATCCATTTATGTTGTCCACTTGAGGGTGGGTGAATTTCACCTATAAAATCTATTCCCCATTGTTGAAATGGCTCGTTCACATGAACCGAAATCAGGGGCAGAGCTGCCAGCTTCTATCTCTCAGCAAATTTTTGACACTTATCACATGCTCTGACCCAAGTAAAAACATCTCCAAATAATTTTGGCCAGTAGAAACTAGCCTTTAGGATTTTATGAGCTGTAGCCCTCCAGCTGTAGTGTCCTCCATAGATTCCTTCACGAAATTCCATCATTATACTTTCTACTTCATCCTCTGTGAGGCATAATAATAGGATGCCCGAATGGTCTCTCCAATATAATTGGCCATTGGAAACTATGTACTTTTGTGACTTGAGCCTCAAAGCCCTGTATTTTGATTTATCACAGTTGGGAGGACAGTCGAGTGTCAAAAGATATTCAACTATTTCCTTGTACCATGGATTGGTGAGATACTTCATGTGTACTTTCTGAGTAGCCATCTCCAGCCCTTGTTGCTCTTTTTCTTTTTCAGACTCTCCACTTGCTAACATGGTCAAATTCATTCCCAGAGCCTAACAGTTTGATTCAGATAGAATTTTTGCAAGCCCCTGTCCTTTGATCAACTTGGTAGGATGGATATCTAGATCATACTCCTGTATTTTTGCAATCCACCTTCCCCTTTTTCCTTCACTGTCTCCCTGAATGAGGTTATCCTTTACGGCGGCTGTAGGCACAAATGTAGTGATGTGAGACTGCAAAATATACACACGAAAAGCTTTAAGGGATTTCACAAGGGCATAGGCTTGCTTCTCAAATATATTGTATTTCAATTCTGCATCATGGAGCACTTGGCTGAAAAAGGCAATAGGCTGCTCATATCCATCTTCATTTTTCTGTAACAACACTCCAGCTACTGTACAAGGTGAAGCAAAAGAAAAGATCATAAATGGTTTAGTATAATCTGGCCCAGCTAGCACAGGAGCTTCAGCAAATGCCTGTTTTATCCTGGTGAATGCATCTCTAGATTCCCGAGACCATTTTACTTCATTATTCTTTTTCAGCATATCAGTTATATGCCTAACTATCTCATCATAGTTAGGAATAAACCTTCTTAGAAAATTGATTCGGCCTAAAAATACTTGCACTTCCTTCTTATTTATGGGGAGAGGGATGCTATTTATAACCTCTACCCTTTTGGGGTCTATCTTTACCCCATCTTCTAGCATCTTGTTCAGCTTTCCCTCCTAATTTTCCAGTGGAAGCGAAGTTCGCTTCCAAATCAAGAGCATCTGACTGAGCATCATCTAGGGTGGCAGGCTTTCTTTCCCTAAGAGAGAAACCAAAATCTGAGTCAAAGGATGCTATGAAAACAACTTTGGCAGCAGTCTGATGAGGCTTCATATCTGCAGGGAGGTTTAGATATAGCTTATTAAATATCTTGATAAATTCTGACACCCCTTCATTATGTTTCTTCTTGAGTGCATTGAACTCAGTAAGACACTACCCATGATCTTTCTTTTCTCCCCATTTCCTGAGAAAGGTATTTTCCATATCGTCCCAAGTGGTTACGGAACGGTTTCCTAATGTTTTGAACCATTTTCTGGCTTCACCATCCAGAGATTACACAAATATTCTTAAGACTACATCCAAATGTTCTACATTAAAGTTCTCTGCAAAAGAGCAGAAGGTCTCAAGATGTTTTAGAGCATCAATTTCATTTTCCCCAGTGAATCTGGGCAAGATCTTCAAATAGTCCTGTGGCATATCATTCAACACCTGAGGTAATGCCAGGGGAGCTTATTTATTCAAAAAAAAGGCTGGGACATTAGCCATTGGAGGAGGTGGGGGTTGTGCAGCAATCTGGTGTACAAGTGGAGGAAGAGGTGGAGGAGGAAGTGGAGTATGGATGAAAATGGGAATATATCGTACAACAGCCTGAGGTGTGGATGGGAACAGTTCACGGTTGACAATAGATACTTCGGTGACCTCTTTAACCTCTTCGACCTCAGGAGTAGGGTGAAGATTAGCTTTAATCCTAGCACTTCCCCTGGGTGGGCTATCTGAATAATAATCTGTGTCTCCCAGAGTGGAGTTGAGATTTTCTACTTGGATTTCTTGAGAAGAAGAGGATGGATAGTCTTCTACAGAATATTCATGGATTTCAGAACGAACTAATTTCTTTTCTTTCCAACTTCTTGTATGTATAATCTTCTCAAGGTCAGATACTGAAGGTGTCTTTGACTGTGATGTATCTGACCTCAGATGTGGCTTACGAGGAGCCAGGACTACAAATAGATTTATCAAATAAAGAACAGTGGAGTCGCCAAGGTGAGAGATATGCAACTCTTCAACTCTCTGTGCTCACCTGATTAGATTGTGAATATGATTTGTCGAGGCCTAGGGAGAATGATTTTCTTAAATTCGATCCCCGACAACGGCGCCAGAAAGATGTTGTCGACATAAATATTCACTCCTAGAGACAGCCTAGAGTTGCCATAGACCAGTGCCTAAGACATCTTATCATAGCAAGGAGCACATAATATAACTTGGGTGTCAATCCAAAGGCTCTCCTGCTATCTCTTGTAGAACAAAGAAATGAATTTAAATGGGACCAGAACTTACAGAAACTGCCACAGGGAAAGTAATGCTGCAGAGACAAGATGCAAAGCTCTAACACAAAAGCATCAGACAGTTAAGAGACAATTTACTGTGAAGAGGGCCGATTCAAGTAATATGCCACATAAATTAAATATCAGAAGGTGTATGCAGTGAAAGAAATATAAGAAGATATTAGTTAACTTTGGACTGATACCCAGATACACAACAGAACCATATATGGGCTTATCATTCTAAGAATCCATACATGACAATGGCATTTTAAAAGCACCCTCCCAAAGCAACTAATATAGCAGAAAGATGGATGAAATGAATATGAAACAGTATATCATGCCTGAGCCATATTTAAAGCACTTGACTGATACAAGTATGGGTATCAACTAGGATAAATCCTTACCTAAAATCAGTGAGCCACTCGCATTCCAGTACATGATACAAGAAGATGGATAAAATGAAATGTTGTATTAAACACATAAAAGTAAGTTACATACTGTGGGATACCAAAGAACAGAATCCTCTAATACAGATAGAACTCCTCCTCACTGAGACCCTACAGGCTCTGAGCCTTCATACAAGAGCTTATACAAAATGTATAACAAAATTCCTTTCACTGCACAATTTTCTGATAAAAATCTGGAACCCCTACAATGTTTTTCTTCCCGCTTTTTATAGAGGAAGGAGAAGAGAAACTAATAAAAGAAGTAGGTGAAAACAATTAATTGTTTCATTAAAACAAAATGGCGGAAACAATTCGCGCCCATATTGCTGAATGACTAGGTGATAATGTCTGTACTTGACAACCTGCTTACAAAAATAAATGCTCTCGGAAGAAAATCTCTTCAGGAACACGGTGCAAAGATAGATCCCCATGAACATTTTGTACTTTCCTGAAGAAACTTCGACTGAAATAAAACCTGGAGGATATTGTTTTCTGTGCTGTGTACCCTTGGCCTTCTAATCTTTAAATTGGGGCCTGAAACATTGAATGGTGATGGTTGAATTTCTCCATCTTCCACTGATATTTTTTGTCTGCACCATTAATTCTTCATCTGCTCAACCTGTGCATTTGAATGACCCTGGAGGGTTTAATAGATTTAAATCCTTGCTTTCTTTAATGGTGGTCATATCATATCAGCTCCCAGATCTTTTTTCATAATTTTTTCTCCTGAAACATGGTCCTGTCATGCGTTCTCAGATTCTGCAGTGGAGGCGGTGAATCATGATAATTCTCTTCCACGACAAACCTGCAAAACCACAAACTCGTTAATGAAGACCAAACACAGGGATAGTGAATGTGGCGCGGTTGATGGAAATGGTGGCGCAGACTTGGCAGAATGATGAAACGATGCTGGGTGGTGGAGAGATGCAGAGAAACGATGGAGGGCGGGTTGGTGATAGCTTTCCATGTAAAATGTTGAAATATGATTTATGAATGAAATATGTGAATGGCGGAGGAAAAACACGATAGACGCGTGGGATGATGACGTGGTGGGAGACTCGGTTAATAGGTGGTCACGCAAATGATCTGGGCCACATGATCTTTAAACGAGATCAACGGTTTAAACTGTGTCGGGCGGTGAGGTGATGGTGGGCCACGGGCACTATAAACTTGGTTTAAAACACATGCAGCTTCGAAGAGTGGTCACCGTCAGATGAAGCGCTCAGGATCGGATGGCTCACGTTGATTTCGTTGCGCGTCCGAGATTGAACATTAACGCGCGAAATGGGGCGGTATTGGGATCGTACACAGGGACACTTGTCACGCGATGTGTGGAATCGCTGTGATTTGCGGAAAACCGCCCACCCTGGATAAGTGGTGCGGAATAAACAGGCCGGTTTTGTAATGGGTGCGGGCGTGGGGACCACCATAGCAAATAAGATTCCGATCCGTTGATTTGTATTTTGATCCAACGATCCAGGATGAGCACGATAGACATCTACTCTTAAGTGCCTTTGGACTTAACCCTTGGTCCTAAGCCTTGATCACATTGGACAGCAAAATATCGAGGCCATGGCTAAAAGGGGCGGGACATCTTGTGACTTTAACCATGCATTTGTGGCACTTTCTAATGGGTTTTAGGGGGAGGGAAAGGCCACGGTAAGCGAAAATGAATTTCTCAAGCCATGATAGGGAATTTTGAAAGGTTCAAGAGGGGCTGATGGCCAAAAATTTTAATGGGGGCTGACATGGAAAACATCGGCTCCAACTGGGGACGACGCATTCATCCCTGAGCATGTCGAGAACTCTGCAGACCTTCAGATACTCTTTTAGACAGCTCTGCCATTCATTCCCTCTACATTCTACTTCATAACATGTCAGCACACGCCTTATTTAATAAAAAACAAAAAGGAAAATAATGTACAATATAGTACATCAGGCGTTCCCAGCCTGAATCAAAATTGGAAGTATGGCTTCAGAAATTGGCCATTTACAGGGGCATCCAGCACGTCACCCTGTAAGTTTTCCAATATAAACGTATTATTACCTCTCTGCTCCACAATTTTAAATGGGCCAAACCACAATGGATTGAACTTTCCATGTTTTCCATTTTCTTCCCTCCGGACATCCCATCCGAGCACCAGATCACCAACCTGTAGCTTCCTATCTTTTGCATGCTGATCAAATATATGTTTCATTCTCTCTTGATATTTTGTTAATCTCTGATTCACTTGGTCCCGCGTTTCCTCTAATTCCACCAATTGATTGATTCTCCTGACCATATCATCTGGTTCTTCCTGACTTTCTTGCATGAAATGTGCCACTGGCAAGGCCAGCTGCACAGGAAACACTGCTGCTCGTCCGTATACAAACTCATATGGCGATCTCCCGGTTGCTCTCTTGCTGGTGATTCTATTAGCCCATAGAGCGAATTTCAATTGAGAATCCCAATTCTTCTGATTCTCATTTATAGTTTTCTTCAAGGCCCTCACTAGAGTTTTGTTGGAAGATTCTGCCAAGCCATTCCCCTGTGGATAGTAAGTTGTGGAATCATTCAATGTGATATTATACTGTTGGCAGAAATTCACAAATTTTGCAGACTTGAAGGCCTGTGCATTATCAGTCACTATTCTAGCAGGACAGCCAAACCTGGATATGATGTTCTCTTCCATGAATTTTATGATGACAGTGTCTGTAGCATTCCTTGCAGGTATGGCTTCCACCCATTTTGTAAAGTAATATGTGGTTGTTAATATCCATTTATGCTGTCCACTTGAGGGTGGGTGAATTTCACCTATAAAATCTATTCCCCATTGTTGAAATGGCTCATTCACATGAACTGGAATCAGGGGCAGAGCTGCCAGCTTCTGTCTCTCAGCAAATTTTTGACACTTATCACATGCTCTGACCCAAGTAAAAACATCTCCAAATAATTTTGGCCAGTAGAAACTAGCCTTTAGGATTTTATGAGCTGTAGCCCTCCAGCTGTAGTGTCCTCCATAGATTCCTTCATGAAATTCCATCATTATACTTTCTACTTCATCCTTTGTGAGGCACAATAATAGGATGCCCGAAGGGTCTCTCCAATATAATTGGCCATTGGAAACTATGTACTTTTGTGACTTGAGCCTCAAAGCCCTGTATTTTGATTTATCACAGCTGGGAGGACAGCCGAGTGTCAAAAGATATTCAACTATTTCCTTGTACCATGGACTGGTGAGATACTTCATGTGTACTTTCTGAGTAGCCATCTCCATCCCTTGCTGCTCTTTTTCTTTTTCAGACTCTCCACTTGCTAACATGGTCAAATTCATTCCCAGAGCCTTACAGTTTGATTTAGATAGAATTTTTGCAAGCCCCTGTCCTTTGATCAACTTGGTAGGACGGATATCTAGATCATACTCCTGTATTTTTGCAATCCACCTTCCCCTTTTTCCTTCATTGTCTCCCTGAATGAGGATATCCTTTACGGTGGATGTAGGCACAAATGCAGTGATGTTAGACTGCAAAATATACACACGAAAAGCTTTAAGGTATCTCACCAGGGCATAGGCTTGCTTCTCTAATATATTGTATTTCAGTTCTGCATCATGGAGCACTTGGCTGAAAAAGGCAATAGGCTGCTCATATCCATCTTCATTTTTCTGTAATAACACTCCAGCTACTCTATGAGGTGAAGCAAAAGAAAAGATCATAAATGGTTTAGTATAATCTGGCCCAGCTAGCACAGGAGCTTCAGCAAATGCCTGTTTTATCCTGTTGAATGCATCTCTAGATTCCCGAGACCATTTTACTTCATTATTATTTTTCAGCATATCAGTTATATGCCTAACTATCTCAGCATAGTTAGGAATAAACCTTCTTAGAAAATTGAGTCGGCCAAAAAATACTTGCACTTCCTTCTTATTTCTGGGGAGAGGGATGCTATTTATAACCTCTACCCTTTTGGGGTCTATCTTTACCCCATCTTCTAGCATCATGTTCAGCTTTCCCTCTTAATTTTCCAGTGGAAGCGAAGTTCGCTTCCAACTCAAGAGCATCTGACTGAGCATCATCTAGGGTGGCAGGCTTTCTTTCCCTGAGAGAGAAACCAAAATCTGAGTCAAAGGCTGCTATGAAAACAACTTTGGCAACATTTCGATGAGGCTTCATATCTGCAGGGAGGTTTAGATATAACTTATTAAATCTCTTGATAAATTCTGACACCCCTTCATTATGTTTCTTCTTGAGTGCATTGAACTCAGTAAGACACTGCCCATGATCTTTCTTTTCTCCCCATTTCCTGAGAAAGGTATTTTCCATATCGTCCCAAGTGGTTACGAAACAGTTTCCTAATGTTTTGAACCATTTTCTGGCTTCCCCATCTAGAGATTGCACAAATAGTCTTAAGACTATATCCAAATGTTCTACATTAAAGTTCTATGCAAAAGAGCAGAAGGTCTCAAGATGTTTCTGAGCATCAATTTCATTTTCCCCAGTGAATCTGGGCAAGATCTTCAAATAGTCCTATGGCATATCATTCAACACTTGAGGTGATGCTAGGGGAGCATATTTATTCAACAAAAAGGCTGGGACATTAGCCACTGGAGGAGGTGGGGGTTGTGCAACAATCTGGTGTACAAATGGAGGAAGAGGTGGAGGAGGAAGTGGAGTATGGATAACAATTGGAATATATTGTACAACAGCCTGAGGTGTGGATGGGAACAGTTCACGGTTGACAGCAGCTACTTCAGTGACCTCTTTAACCTCTTCGACCTCAGGAGTAGGGTGAATATTAGCTTTAATCCTAGCACTTCCCCTGGGTGGGCTATGTGAATAATAATCTGTCTCCCAGAGTGGAGTCGAGATTTTCTACTTGGATTTCTTGAGAAGAAGAGGATGGATAGTCTTCTACAGAATATTCATGGATTTCAGCACGGACTGGTTTCTTTTCTTTCCAACTTCTTCTATGTATAATCTTCTCAGGGTTAGATACTGAAGGTGTCTTTGACTGTGATGTATTTGACCTCAGATGTGGCTTACGAGGAGCCAGGACTACAAATAGATTTATCAAATAAATAACAATGGAGTCGCCAAGGTGAGAGATATGCAACTCTTCAACTCTTTGTGCTCACCTGATTAGAGAGTGAATATGATTTGTCGAGGCCTAGGGAGAATGATTTTCTTAAATTCGATCCCCGGCAACAGAGCCAGAAAGATGTTGTCGACATAAATAGTCACTCCTAGAGACAGCCTAGAGTTGCCATAGACCAGTGCCTAGGACATCTTATCATAGCAAGGAGCACATAATATAACTTGGGTGTCAATCCAAAGGCTCTCCTGCTATCTCTTGTAGAACAAAGAAATGAATTTAAATGGGACCAGAACTTACAGAAACTGCCACAGGGAAAGTAATGCTACAAAGACAAGATGCAAAGCTCTAACACAAAAGCATCACACAATTAAGAGACAATTTACTGTGAAGAGGGCCGATTCAAGTAATATGCCACATAAATTAAATATCAGAAGGTGTATGCAGTGAAAGAAATATAAGAAGATATTAGTTAACTTTGGACTGATACCCAGATACACAACAGAACCATATATGGGCTTATCATTCTAAGAATCCATACATGACAATGGCATTTTAAAAGCACCCCCCCAAAGCAACTAATATAGCAGAAAGATGGATGAAATGAACATGAAACAGCATATCATGCTTGAGCCATATTTAAAGCGCTTGACTGATCTGAGTATGGGTATCAACTAGGATAAATCCTTACCTAAAATCAGTGAGCCACTCGCATTCCAGTACATGATACAAGAAGATGGATAAAATGAAATGTTGTATTAAACACATAAAAGGAAGTTACATACTGTGGGATACCAAAGACCAGAATCCTCTAATACAGATAGAACTCCTCTTCACTGAGACCCTACGAGCTCTGAGCCTTCATACAAGAGCTTATACAAAATGTATAACAAAATGCCTTTCACTGCACAATTCTCTGATAAAAATCTGGAACCCCTACAATGTCTTTATTCCCGGTTTTTATAGAGGAAGGAGAAGAGAAAATAATAAAAGAAGTAGGTGAAAACAATTAATTGTTTCATTAAAACAAAATGGCGGAAACAATTCGTGCCCATATTGCTGAATGACTAGGTGATAATGTCTGTACTTGACAACCAGCTTGCAAAAATAAATGCTCTGGGAAGAAAATCTCTTCAGGAACACGGTGCAAAGATAGATCCCCATGAACATTTTATACTTTCCTGAAGAAAATTCGACTGAAATAACACCCGAAGGATATTGTTTTCTGTGCTGTTTACCCTTGGCCTTCTAATCTTTAAATTGGGGCCTGAAACATTGAATGGTGATGGTTGAATTTCTCCATCTTCCACTGATATTTTTTGTCTGCACCATTAATTCTTCATCTGATCAACCTGTGCATTTGAATGACCCTGGAGGGTTTAATAGATTTAAATCCTTGCTTTCTTTAATGGTGGTCATAACATATCAGCTCCCGGATCTTTTTTCATAAATTTTGCTCCTGAAACATGGTCCTTTCATCCATTCTCGGCTTCTATAGTGGAGGCGATGAATCATGATAATTCTCTGCCGCGACAAACCTGCAAAACCACAAACTCGTTATAGAAGACCAGACACAGGGATAGTGAACATGGCGGGGTTGATGGAAATGGTGGCGCAGACTTGGCAGAATGATGAAACGATGTTGGGTGTTGGAGAGATGTAGAGAAACGATGGAGGACGGGCTGGTGATAGCTTTCCATGTAAAATGTTGAAATATGATTTATGAATGAAATATGTGAATGGCAGAGGAAAAACACGATAGACACGTGGGATGATGACGTGGTGGGAGACTCGGTCAATAGGTGGTCATGAAAATGATCTGGGCCACATGATCCTTAAACGAGATCAACAGTTTAAACTGTGTCGTGCGGTGAGGTGATGGTGGGCCACGGGCGCTATAAACTTGGTTTAAAACACATGCAGCTTCGAAGAGTGGTCACTGTCGGATGAAGCGCTCAAGATCGGATGGCTCACATTGATTTCGCTGCGCGTCCGGGATCGAACGTTAACGCGCGAAATGGGGCGGTATTGGGATCGTACACTAGGACACTTGTCACGCGATGTGTGGAATCGCTGTGATTTGCGGAAAACCGCCTGCCCTGGATAAGTGGTGCAGAATAAATAGGCTGGTTTTGTAATGGGTGCGGGCGTGGGGACCACCATAGCAAATAAGATTCCGATCTGTTGATTTGTATTTTGATCCAACGGTCCAGGATGCGCACGATAGACATATACTCTTAAGCGCCTTTGGACTTAACCCTTGGTCCTAAGCCTTGATCACATTGGACAGCAAAATATCGGGGCCATGGCTAAAAGGGGCGGGACATCTTGTGACTTTAACCATGCATTTGCGGCACTTTCTAATGGGTTTTAGGGGGCGGGAAAGGCCACGGTAAGCGAAAATGAATTTCTCAAGCCATGATAGGGAATTTTGAAAGGTTTAAGAGGGGCTGATGGCCAAAAATTTTCATGGGGGCTGACATGGATAACATCGGCTCCAACTGGGGACGACGCGTTCATCCCTGAGCATGTCGAGAACTCTGCAGACCTTCAGATACTCTTTTAGACGGCTCTGCCATTTAGTCCCTCTACATTCTACTTCATAACATGTTAGCACACGCCTTATTTAATAAAAAACAAAAAGGAAACTAATGTACAATATAGTACATCAGGCATTCCCAGCCTGAATCAAAACTGGAAGTATGGCTTCAGAAATTGGCCGTTTACAGGGGCATCTAGCACGTCACCCTGTAAGTTTTCCAATATAAACGTATTATTACCTCTCTTTTCCACAATTTTAAATGGGCCAAACCACAATGGATCGAACTTGTCATGTTTTCCTTTTTCTGCCCTCCGGACATCCCATCTGAGCACCAGATCACCAACCTGTAGCTTCCTATCTTTTGCATGCTGATCAAATATATGTTTCATTCTCTCTTGATATTCTGTTAATCTTTGATTCACTTGGTCCCGTGTTTCCTCTAATTCCACCAATTGATTGATTCTCCTGACCATATCATCTAATTCTTCCTGACTTTCTTGCATGAAACGTGCCACTGGCAAGGCCAGCTGCACAGAAAACACTGTTGCTCATCCATATACCAAATCATATGGAAATCTCCCAGTTTCTCTCTTGCTGGTGATTCTATTAGCCCATAGAGCGAATTTCAATTGAGAATCCCAATTCTTCTGATTCTCATTTATAGTTTTCTTCAAGGCCCTCACTAGAGTTTTTTTTGAAGATTCTGCCAAGCCATTCCCCTATGGATAGTAAGCTGTGGAATGATTCAATGTGATATTATACTGTTGGCAGAAATTCACAAATTTTGCAGACTTGTAGGCCTGTGCATTATCAGTCACTATTCTAGCAGGACAGCCAAACCTGGATATGATGTTCTCTTCCATGAATTTTATGATTACAGTGTCTGTAGCATTCCTTGCAGGTATGGCTTCCACCCATTTTGTAAAGTAATCTGTGGCTGTTAATATCCATTTATGCTGTCCACTTGAGGGTGGGTGAATTTCACCTATAAAATATATTCCCCATTGTTGAAATGGCTCATTCACATGAACTGGAATCAGGGGCAGAGCTTCCAGCTTCTGTCTCTCAGCAAATTTTTGACACTTATCACATGCTCTAACCCAAGTAAAAACATCTCCAAATAATTTTGGCCAGTAGAAACCAGCCTTTAGGATTTTATGAGCTGTAGCCGTCCAGTTGTAGTGTCCTCCAAAGATTACTTCATGAAATTCCATCATTATACTTTCTACTTCATCCTTTGTGAGGCACAATAATAGGATGCCCGAAGGGTCTCTCTAATATAATTGGCCATTGGCAACTGTGTACTTTTGTGACTTGAGCCTCAAAGCCCTGTATTTTGATTTATCACAGTTGGGAGGACAGCCGAGTGTAAAAAGATATTCAACTATTTCCTTGTACCATGGACTGGTGAGATACTTCATGTGTACTTTCTGAGTAGCCATCTCCAGCCCTTGCTGCTCTTTTTCTTTTTCAGACTCTCCACTTGCTAACATGGTCAAATTCATTCCCAGAGCCTGACAGTTTGATTCAGATAGAATTTTTGCAAGCCCCTGTCCTTTTATCAACTTGGTAGGACAGATATCTAGATCATACTCCTGTATTTTTGCAATCCACCTTCCCCTTTTTCCTTCACTGTCTCCCTAAACGAGGATATCCTTTATGGCGACTGTAGGCACAAATGCAGTGATGTGAGACTGCAAAATATACACACGAAAAGCTTTAAGGGATTTCACCAGGGCATAGGCTTGCTTCTCTAATATATTGTATTTCAGTTCTGCATCATGGAGCACTTGGCTAAAAAAGGAAATAGGTTGCTCATATCCATCTTCATTTTTCTGTAATAACACTCCAGCTACTGTATGAGGTGAAGCAAAATAAAAGATCATAAATAGTTTAGTATAATCTGGCCCAGCTAGCACAGGAGCTTCAACAAATGCCTGTTTTATCCTGTTGAATGCATCTCTAGATTCCCGAGACCATTTTACTTCATTATTCTTTTTCAGCATATCAGTTATATGCCTAACTATCTCAGCATAGTTAGGAATAAACCTTCTCAGAAAATTGATTCAGCCTAAAAATACTTGCACTTCCTTCTTATTTCTGGGGAGAGGGATGATATTTATAACCTCTACCCTTTTGGGGTCTATCTTTACCCCATCTTCTAGCATCCTGTTCAGCTTTCTCTCTTAATTTTCCAGTGGAAGCGAAGTTCGCTTTCAACTCAAGAGCATCTGACTAAGCATCATCTAGGGTGGCAGGCTTTCTTTCCCTGAGAGAGAAACCAAAATCTGAGTCAAAGGCTGCTATGAAAACAACTTTAGCAGCATTCTGATGAGGCTTCATATCTGCAGGGAGGTTTAGATACTTATTAAATCTCTTGATAAATTCTGACACCCATTCATTATGTTTCTTCTTGAGTGCATTGAACTCAATAAGACATTGCCCATGATCTTTCTTTTCTCCCCGTTTCCTGAGAAAGGTATTTTCCATATCGTCCCAAGTGGTTACGGAACGGTTTCCTAATTTTTTGAACCATTTTCTGGCTTCACCATCTAGATATTGCACAAATATTCTTAAGACTACATCCAAACGTTCTACATTAAAGTTCTCTGCAAAAGAGCAGAAGGTCTCAAGATGTTTCTGAGCATCAATTTCATTTTCCCCAGTGAATCTGGGCAAGATCTTCAAATAGTCCTGTGGCATATCATTCAACACTTGAGGTAATGCTAGGGGAGCATATTTATTCAACAAAAAGGCTGGGACATTAGCCATTGGAGGAGGTGGGGGTTGTGCAGCAATCTGGTGTACAAATGGAGGAAGAGGTGGAGGAGGAAGTGGAGTATGGATAACAATGGGAATATATTGTACATCAGCCTAAGGTGTGGATGGGAACAGTTCACAGTTGATAGCAACTTCTTCGGTGACCTCTTTAACCTCTTCGACCTCAGGAGTAGGGTGAAGATTAGCTTTAATCCTATCACTTCCCCTAGGTGGGCTATCTGAATAATAATCTGTGTCTCCCAGAGTGGAGTCGAGATTTTCTACTTGGATTTCTTGAGAAGAAGAGGATGGATAGTCTTCTACAGAATATTCATGGATTTTAGCACGAATTGATTTCTTTTCTTTCCAACTTCTTCTATGTATAATATTCTCAGGGTCAGATACTGAAGGTGTCTTTGACTGTGATGTATCTGACCTCAGATGTGGCTTACGAGGAGCCAGGACTACCAATAGATTTATCAAATAAAGAACAGTGGAGACACCAAGGTGAGAGATATGCAACTCTTCAACTATCTGTGCTCACCTGATTAGAGAGTGAATATGATTTGTCGAGGCCCAGGGATAATTATTTTCTTAAATGCGATCCCCGAAAACGGCGCCAGAAAGATGTTGTCGACATAAATAGTCACTCCTAGAGACAGCCTAGAGTTGCCATAGACCAGTGCCTAGGACATCTTATCATAGCAAGGAGCACATAATATAACTTGGGTGTTAATCTAAAGGCTCTCCTGCTATCTCTTGTAGAACAAAGAAATGAATTTAAATGGGACCAGAACTTACAGAAACTGCCATAGGGAAAGCAATGCTGCAAAGACAAGATGCAAAGCTCTAACACAAAAGCATCAGACAGTTAAGAGACAATTTATTGTGAAGAGGGCCGATTCAAGTAATATGCCACATAAATTAAATATCAGAAGGTGTATGCAGTGAAAGAAATATAAGAAGATATTAGTTAACTTTGGACTGATACCCAGATACACAACAGAACCATATATGGGCTTATCATTCTAAGAATCCATACATGACAATGGCGTTTTAAAAGCACCCTCCCAAAGCAACTAATATAGCAGAAAGATGGATGAAATGAATATGAAACAGTATATCATGCCTGAGCCATATTTAAAGCACTTGACTGATACAAGTATGGGTATCAATTAGGATAAATCCTTACCTAAAATCAATGAGCCACTCGCATTCCAGTACATGATACAAGAAGATGGATAAAATGAAATGTTGTATTAAACACATAAAAGTAAGTTACATACTATGGGATACCAAAGACCAGAATCTTCTAATACAGATAGAACTCCTCCTCACTGAGACCCTACGGGCTCTGAGCCTTCATACAAGAGCTTATACAAAATGTATTCCAAAATGCCTTTCACTGCACAATTCTCTGATAAAAATCTGGAACCCCTACAATGTCTTTCTTCCCGGTTTTTATAGAGGAAGGAGAAGAGAAACTAATAAAAGAAGTAGGTGAAAACAATTAATTGTTTCATTAAAACAAAATGGCGGAAACAATTCGCGCCCATATTGCTGAATGACTAGGTGATAATGTCTATACTTGACAACCTGCTTGCAAAATAAATGCTCTGGGAAGAAAATCTCTTCGGGAACACAGTGAAAAGATAGATCCCCATGAACATTCTATACTTTCCTGAAGAAACTTCGACTGAAATAACACCCAGAGGATATTGTTTTCTGTGCTGTGTACCGTTGGCCTTCTAATATTTAAATTGGGGCATGAAACATTGAATGGTGATGGTTGAATTTCTCCATCTTCCACTAATATTTTTTGTCTGCACCATTAATTCTTCATCTGCTCAACATGTGCATTTGAATGACGCTGGAGGGTTTAATAGATTTAAATCATTGCTTTCTTTAATGGTGGTCATATCATATTAGCTCCCGGATCTTTTTTCATAAATTTTGCTCCTGAAACATGGTCCTGTCATGTGTTCTTGGCTTCTGCAGTGGAGGCGGTGAATCATGATAATTCTCTACCGTGGAAAACCTGCAAAACCACAAACTCGTTAAAGAAGACCAGACACAGGGATAGTGAACGTGGCGGGGTTGATGGAAATGGTGGCGCAGAATTGGCGGAATGATGAAACGATGCTGGGTGGTGGAGAGATGCAGAGAAATGATGGAGGACGGGCTGGTGATAGCTTTCCATGTAAAATGTTGAAATATGATTTATGAATGAAATATGTGAATGGCAGAGGAAAAACACGATAGACGCTTGGGATGATGACATGGTGGGAGACTCAGTCAACAGGTGGTCACGCAAATGTTCTGGGCCACATGATCCTTAAACGAGATCAACAGTTTAAACTGTGTCGGGCGGTGAGGTGATGGTGGGCCACAGGCGCTATAAACTTGGTTTAAAACACATGCAGCTTTGAAGAGTGGTCACCGTCGGATGAAGCGCTCAAGATCAGATGGCTCACGTTGATTTCGTTGCGCGTCAGGGATCGAACGTTAACGCGCGAAATGGGGTGGTATTGGGATCGTACACCGAGACACTTGTCACGCGATGTGTGGAATCGCTATGATTTGCGGAAAACCGCCCACCCTGGATAAGTGGTGCGGATTAAACAGGACGGTTTTGTAATGGGTGCGGGCGCGGGGACCACCATAGCAAATAAGATTCTGATCCGTTGATTTGTATTTTGATCCAACGGTCCAGGATGCGCACGATAGACATATACTCTTAAGCGCCTTTGGACTTAACCCTTGGTCCTAAGCCTTGATCACATTGGACAACAAAATATCGGGGCCATGGCTACAAGGGGCGGGACAGCTTGTGACTTTAACCATGCATTTGCGACACTTTCTAATGGGTTTTAGGGGGCAAGAAAGGCTGCGGTAAGCGAAAATGAATTTCTCAAGCCATGATAGGGAATTTTGAAAGGTTCAAGAGGGGCTGATGGCCAAAAATTTTAATGGGGGCTGACATGGATAACATAGTGAAACTTAGCATCTATGTGCTTTGTCCTTTTGTGAAACACAGAATATTTAGACAATGCTATGGCTAAGCTATTGTCACAATAAATCATTATGCCTTTTACCTGTTATTGACATAAACTCCTCAACATTCTTCTCATCCACACTGCTTGACATGCTGCTGTTGTAGTTGCCACATATTCTGCCTCTGTTGTAGACAATGCTACAATAGGCTGCTTTTTAGAAGCCCATGAAATAGCTCCTGAACCCATATGAAAAACATAACCGAATGTACTATTCCGGTCATCTACACTTCCAGCCCAACCACTATCAGTGTAACCAATTAACTTAGAATTTTCTAAAGTAGTATACAAAATCCCATACTTTTTAGTTCCTTTCACATACCTTAGAATTCTTTTTTCTGCTTGCCAATGCGCTTCTTTTGGCCTCTCCATGAATATGGAAATTAAACTTCTTTTGGCCTCTCCATGAATATGGAAATTAAACTAACAACATTTATAATATCAAGCCTAGTTGCAGTCAAATACATGAGGCTACCAAGTATGCTCTTGTACAAGCTAAGATCAAAATCTTTGCTATTGTCCTCTTTGCTGAGTTTCAATCCCATTACTGTGGGTGTTATTGTTGCCTTGCAATCCTGCATGTTAAATATTTCCAAAACTTCATTTACATACTTAGCTTGAGAAATAAAAATCTATTTTCATTTTTCTCTACTTCTATTCCTAAGAAGTATTTCAGCAAGCCCATATCAGTCATCTCAAATTCATCTTTCATGACCTTTTTAAAATTTTCAATGAGGTAATCATCATTACCTGTGAAGATCACATCATCAACATATAAAACAACAATCAGAATCTTACCATCTTTCTCCTTGATGTATAGTGTGGGTTCTCCTTCACAATTTTCAAACCCATTTTCCAGTAGATAGGAATCTATCCTATTGTACCATGCTCTTGGTGCTTATTTCAGCCCATAAGGAGCTTTCTTCAATCTGCAAACTTCATGTTCTTGGCCCTTTTTCTCATAGCCTAGAGGTTGTTCAAATATAAACCTCTTCCATTAAAAATCCATTTAGAATGCTGATTTTACATCCATTTGATGAACCTTCCATTTGTGTTGTACTACTATAGACAACACTACTCTCACTGTTTCCATTCTTGCAACCAGTGCAAATGTTTCCTCATAATCTCTTCCATGTTGCTGCTTATATCCTTTGACAACAAGTCTCACCTTGTACCTTTCAATCTTACCTTCAACATTGCTTTTGGTCTTATAGACCCATTTAACTCCAATGACTTCTTTACCTTTTGGGAGTTCAACCAAATCCCATGTTTTATTTCTTTCTATGGCATTAATTTCTTCATCCATAGCATCTATCCATTTCCTATCTTTTATAGCTTCTTCTAAATGAATAGGATCATCAACATGACAATATAAAGCAAACAAAGAGTTCATACCTTCATTTTATGCCTCTTGCTCATAAATGTCATTTAAATTTCTGAATCTTGTTCCTCTTTCATTTGGTGTACATGTGCTTGAAGAAGCACTCAAATCAGCTCCTTGTGGTGTGCTTGGAGAAGGACTTTCATTACTTCTCAAGGGTGTTCTTAATCTAGCTTGTGGTGTCCCTTGCTGCCCTTGTGTTGATGGAGGCAGTGGTGCTAATGATGGATGTATTTCAGCCATATCATCCTCATTTTCATCATGAGATAAACAACTCTTTACATTGACTGTTTTCTCAATGCTTCCATCCCAAGCTTCTTCTTCAATGAATTGAATATGTCTGCTCACAATAAATTTCTTGGTGGATGGGTTATACAACCTATAAGTTTTGGATTCCTCACTGTATCCAATAAAAACACATTTCTCCCCCTTGCTGTCCAACTTCTTCCTTAGCTGATCTGGAATGTGTGCATAAGCCACACAACCAAAAACTTTCATGTGGGTGAATCCTTATTTTATTCCACTTCATGCTTCTTCCAGAAATTTATTCATCACTGCTTTTGTTGGGAATATATTTAGTACATATGTTGCACAATGTACAGCTTCAGCCCAATAATCATTTGGCAAATGTTTTTCCTATAGCATACTCCTTACCATATCCATGATTGTCCTATTTTTCCTTGCAGCAACACCATTTTGCTGCGGTGTATACCTTGCTGTAAATTGTTTGTGTATGCCATTTTCTCTGCAAAAACACATAAATTATTTAGAGATGTATTCACCTCCTCTATCAGTCCTTAAGACCTTGATATGCTGCCCACTTCGGTTCTCAACAAGTGCTTTAAAATTATAGAATTTTTCAAACACTTCACTTTTATATTTCAAAAAATAAACCCAAGTTTTCCTTGTAAAATCATCAATAAAAGTTAACATATAGTGGCTACTTGCAAGTGATGGTGTTTGCATTGGTCCACACAAATGTGAATGGACAATTTCTAAGGGTGCCTTTGCCCTTATGCTTTTCCCTGACGGAAAAATTTCTCTGTGTTGTTTACCCAAGATACAACCTTCACAAAGGTTGTCCGGTTTCTCAATCAATGGTAATCCTCTTACCATTCCTTTTCTATGTAAAAAATTAAGACCTCCAAAGTTGAGATGTCCAAATCTCAAGTGCCATAACCAATTCTCATCTTTTGCTTCTCTTTGGAAAGCCTCTTGTGTCACTGCTGCCATTTCTTCTCCATTCTTCAAATTTTCCCTCATCCTGAGAGGGAACATTCTGTTCCTTGTCATCCTTATTTCAGCAATACATTTTTTGCTTGGTGGTTTATCCATGATGGTGCATACATCATCTTCAAAGAAAACATTGTAGCCCTTTTGAATGAGCTGCCCAATGCTTAACAAATTACATTCCATACCTGGTAGATAATATACATCAAATATGCTCTTCTTTTCTCCTTTCTTTGTCAAGACATTTACTATGCCTTTTCCTGTGACAGAAACCTTATTGTCTGTTCCCAATGTGACTTGAGACTTCACATTTTCATCTAACATAGAAAACATAGCAATGTTTCCTATCATATGGTTGCTACATCCCGAATCTAGAAACCATAAATATTCACTCTTTTCCTCAGCCATATTACATGCTAAAAACAATTTATCTTGGCTGATATTTTCTCTAGTGAAATTTGCACTGGGTCTATTACCCATGTCATTCTGCTTCTTCCTACATTCATTTGCATAATGCCCATATTTTTTACAATAATGACACTGGACATTGGATTTTTCATACCTTTGTCCATGAGCATGTTTTTGTCCACCTTGCTGGCTGTTGTTTTGGCCTCGGTTATGATTTTGATTGATGCCCCTTCCTTGAGTATTTGTAGGGTTGTTTCTTCCTCCTTTGTTTTGGCTTCTACCTCTTGCTCTCTTGTTTCCTCTACCTTGACCTCTTCCTCTTCCAAAGGACATTTATGTCTTGAAGGCATGCTCCAAAGATAAGTTTTCATTTCTACCCAGTCTTTGCTCATGTGTCATCAGTGATGCATGAAACTCATCAACTGAAAAGTTTGAGAGATCCTTTGTCTCTTATGTGGTGGTGACTATAACATCAAACCTTGAGGGTAAGCTCCTCAAAAATTTCTCCACAATCCTTCTTTCTTCAAGTGTCTCTCCATGAGACCTTATCTGTGTGACCATTCCAATCACATGTGTGAAGAATGAGTCTATGTTATCAGACTCTTTCATACGGAGAGTCTCAAAATCTCTCCTCAGCAATTGTATTTTTGTTGTCTTCACTTTCTCCATACCTTGATAGGTTGTCTTGAGAGTTTCCCATGCTTCCTTGGATTTCTTAGCTGCTGCTATCCTTGGAAACACACTCTCATGTACTGCTTGATAGAGATAGAAGAGGGCTTTAGAGTCCTTCTTCTTATTGCTCTTCAACAAGTCCTTCTATGCCTATGTTAAGGAATTAAACTCATTTTCATCTACTGGTTCTTCAAAACCATCCTCAACAAGTTCCCATAAGTCTTGAGAGGCAAACATGGCTCTCATGGTGATTGCCCAATAATCATAGTTCTTCCCATTGAACTGTGGGAGCTGAGCATTTCCAATACTCATGCTTGTGCTGGCTCCTGCCATGCTTAGCACTCTCAACTATGCTTTAAATTTTGACTGTGATTTTTAAACAAAATGACTGTCTTCAAATAGTAACACAAATTTTGTTTTGAGAAAAACCTTGGATTTTGGTTGAGCCTTCACACTGCTGGAGAAACTGCTACAACAAAAAATCCTTCCTTTAGCTTCTTTGACACCTTCAAAGAGCCTGGACTAGCTCTGATACCATGTTAAAATTTCTGAGAATTCCAGAAAAAAACATAGAGAGAATGATACTCTCCTTCTAACACAAAGAATTTAAAAAAAAAATTGCTCACTAATAGACAGAGGTTCACAAACTGTGATTCTATTTCATTTACTATAAAATATATTACAAAAAAAAACTTCCTCTAATAGAGGGATTTTCAAAATTGGACTGCTGCACACACAGTGCCAAAAAGACTCTCTGTCTCTTCTTACAAAAATGCACTCTCTGTATGTCTGTCTTTGTACTTTCCTTCAGGCACACTCTCTGTTTTTAACACACTACTGTGTATAAAACTTAACTCTCTGTCTATCTAAAATACACTGTTGTATATATATAAAATGATTACAATAGCTCTCGGGCTATTACATATGTGGCGCAACACATGTAAAAATAAAAAATAAATAAAAAACAACTAACCGAAAATTACATATGGCCCACCTGACCCACATTATAAAATTCCGCGTATGTTTTAATATATGTTAAAAAATACATATATGTAACCAAATGTTTAATAAAAAAAATATTCAATGCGCGATATGTCAAAACATAACATAAATCGTTAACAAAAGCATAACTTCGAACCTCCGGACGTCAAACTAATTTAACCATATCGTAATGAAAATCACGTCACAAACTGTATGACGTCACCTCTTCCAAAACTCTACGCGATCTCCACCCTATTGGTCGAGGGATGGGGCCCGCTGATTCCAAACTGATTATCAACCAAATTTCAATAAAATTCGCGTAACAAATGGGGTCGCTGACGTCAGGCCCATTTGTAATGCGAAAACTTTCAAATCTAATTTTCTAAATGGTTTCAAGTTCGGTTTCTGAGTTGCCGACGTCGGCTCCCAACCTGCGTGATAAAACACGATTGGTCCACGTCCTTTGTGAGCTGGTGGTGGGACCAGTGCTATTGTGGCCCCATTTCAAATAAAACAAAAAATCTTTAAACAAAAAACCCGCGTACAGAACAGAACCCTGTTTTCAATGTAAAGGATTGTAAGGTTTTAAACTGATTGTTCAACCAAAATGGAAAGTGGTCAGTGGTAGAGTCTGTTGAAACAGATTTAGAAAGTGGCGTTGATGCAGTGTAGTTGAATTTAACACTTCAAAAAAAATTAGGAACTTGCAACTTCTTGAAATTGACTGTGGCTTCCAGCAAAATGTTCTCTTGAAAAGTATTATGAATGCAATACAGTCACTGAATCTCATATGGCCTCGCATGAACGTCGTTTCCTACTCTTGGTATCCATTGACAAAGTTGAGAGTTTTTGAAGTGGTCTGCGACTTGAGGATGCAATCATTTTGGCGACAAGAATCGGAGGTTACTTTACATACATATATATTTTAACAATAATAATAATATATGTAAAGGATAAATGAGATAACAAATTGAGATAGGATATATTTGAGTGACTATAAAATTCTCTTGAAATGTAAATACTTTATCGAACCTCACCATTAGGCACCACAAGATCTCCTATATTTTTTTTGGTAAATACTTCGATATATTTCTTAGTAATCCGATATAATGGTTTTGTAGATGACATTCGTCTCTATCTTTAGAATAATTGAAACATGTGTAACATTTTTGCAGGCACCTTTGCAGTTGTGGAAATTAACGGTTGAAGCTCCTCTCACTAATATTCCAAAGTCAATCAGTCTGTTAAAGCACCTAGAAAAGATCGTGTTAAGTCAGCCTCTTTACAATTTGAGAAAGTTACCCGAAGAGTTTTGTGAACTACTTTCGTTGAGACACTTAAAGATGCCATCCCATTTGATGAGTTCTTTGCCAGATTCCTTCGGGAATCTAACAAACCTGATACACATCGACCTCTCAAGTTGCATTTATTTGAAGAGTCTTGCAGTTTCCTTTGGGAAGCTTACAAGACTTGAATATCTTGCTCTACGTGGTTGCAGTGCTTTAACCATGTCGAGGGAAACCCTTGGAAACATCTGCATGGCGCTAAAGTACATAGATCTTACCAGTTGTTTGAGTATTGAGGTATTGCCTTCCCAACTTGCATGTCAATGGTCCCTGGAAATTTTAGAGCTCAAGAACCTTGCAAGCTTGATAGAATTGCCAAATAACATTGGAGAGCTAAGGAACTTTAAAAAGTTGAAGTTGTGGAACTGCGAGAAATTGAAAGGTTTGCCGGATTCCCTTGGACGGTTGAATAAGCTAACCAAGTTGATGATATACAAATGTGTTGGAAATTAATTCCAACTGCCCACATAACTCAACAGACAACAGAATTAATTGAGAAGGGAATGAAGAGACAACAGAACGACGGAGTTAAGACTGATAGCAAGTTGAAGGCGGTGGAAGAGCTCCATCCTATCTGCAGCAACAACCACATTAAAAACCCACCGAACATATTTAATGCAGCATATTTGAGGCAGAAAGCCTTTTCCGTAGGGGTCAGAAAAGCCAAGTAGCTGGAGGAGTGGAGACCCACGGAAAGCTAATGTCATCCTCAGCTGGGCCCAGACTTCACCAAGCCAAAGGATTTCGGGGGAGTATGAGAGTTCACGTGAAAGTCTTTCACGAAGCCCCCGGAATATATAAATGAAAAGAAACAAAAGGGAAATAATGTTTTAACATTATGTTATAGTTTTTTGACTTTAATTGTTTTATTCACGGCAATGCTTGTATTAACTTTTAACGTGTGTTAATTTTATTTACAGCAGTTTACGTTTAAGTTTTTACTTCGGTTAAATATATATTATAAATATATGATATTTATAATATATATATTATGTAATGTTTCATATAAAAGAAAATTCTGTGTAATGTTTTATTATTGCCCGAAGGCTGAAAATAGTAAAACAGAGAGATAGAGTGTGTTATTTTGGCACTATGCTTAGAAGCAATCTAGCAGTTGTAATTCCTCTGTGTTGAGGAAGAAGTTGTAACATTTTTTTTTAAGAAATTGAAGTTTTTTTTTTAGTGTGGAAACTTTGTCACTACGAATGCAATTTTAATATTTTCTCTGTGTTAAAGAGGGGAGTTTTATTCTCCATTTGTTGTTCTGGAATTTCCAAATATTCCAACATAGTATCAAAGCTAGTCCAGGCTCTTTGAAGATCAAAGAAGCTGAAGGAAAGGAGTTCTTTGTTGCAGCAACTTCTCCAGCAGAGTGAAGACTCAACCAAAAATAATTCAAGGTATTTCTCTATACAGTTTATTGTGTTACTGTTGCAGAACAGTCAGTTATTTTAAATACACAGTTAAGTGTTTTTTGAATCATAGTTAAGAGTGCAGAATGGTTGGAGCCAGCACTGGTATGGGTATGGGAAATATCCACCTCCCAGTATTTAATGGGAAAAATTATGACTACTGGTCAATAACTATGAGAGCTTTATTTGTCTCCCAAGACTTATGGGAATTTGTTGAGGATGGCTTTGAAGAGCCAACAAATGAAGAAGAGTTTGATGAATTAACTTAGGCAGAGAGAGAGATGCTGAAGAGAAATAGGAAGAAAGACTCCAAGGCTCTCTTCTTATTGTATCAAGCAGTGCATGAGAGTGTGTTTCCAAGGATAGCAGCAGCCAAGAGATCCAGAGAAGCATGGCAAACTCTCAAGACAGCCTATCAAGGCATGGAAAAAGTGAAGAGAACAAAACTTCAGTTGCTGAGGAGAGACTTTGAGACTCTCTGTATGAAAGAGTCAAATACTATTAACTCATTCTTCACTCATGTGATTGGAATGGTCACACAAATAAGATCTCATGGAGAGACTCTTGAAGACAAGAGGATTGTGGAAAAACTCTTGAGGAGTTTACCCTCAAGGTTCGATGTGATTGTCACCACCATAGAGGATACTAAGGATCTCACAAAGTTTTCAGTGGATGAGCTACATGCATCACTCATGACCCATGAGCCATGAGCAGAGATTGGGTAGGAGTGAAAACTCGTCTCTTGAGCATGCCTTTAAGACCCAGATGTCTTTCGGAAGAGGAAGAGGGCAAGGCAGAGGAAGAGGAAGAGGCAGAAGCCAAAACAGAGGTGGAAGGGACAACCCTTCACATTCACATGGAAGGTGCAATAGTCAAAATCACAGCCACAGCCAAGGTAACATCCAGCAGAATGGTCAGTAGAATGCTCAAGGACAAAAGTATGATAAATCCAATGTCCAGTGTCACTATTGTAAAAAATATGGTCATTATGCTAATGAATGTAGAAAGAAGCAACATGATATGGGAAGTAGAACTAGTGCAAATTTCACTAGGGAAAATATCAGCCAAGATAATTTGTTTTTAGCTTGTAATATGACTGAAGAAAAAAGTGAGGATTAATGGTTTCTAGACTCCGGTTGTAGTAACCATATGACAGGAAACATAGCAATGTTTTCTATGCTAGATGAGAGTGTGAAGTCACAAGTCACACTAGGAACTGATAGAAAATTTTTTGTTATGGGAAAAGGAAATGTAAATGTTTTAACAAGGAAAGGTGCAAAGAAATCCATAGCAGATGTTTATTATGTTCCAGGAATGAAGTGTAACCTCTTAAGTATTGGACAACTTGTTCAAAAGGGGTACAATGTATTTTTTGAGGATGATGTTTGTACCATCATGGACAAACCAACCAACAAACAATGTATTGCTGAAGTGAAGATGACAAGGAACAGGATGTTCCCTCTCAGAATGAGAGCAGATCTGAAAAATGAAGAAAAGAAAGCAGCAGTGGCACAAGAGGCTATCCAAAGCGAACCAAAAGATGAAAATTGGTTGTGGCACTTGAGATTTGGACATCTCAACTTTGGAGGTCTTAACTTGTTGAATAGAAAAGGAATGGTACGAGGTTTACCATTGATAGAGAAACCAGACAGCCTTTGTGAAGGTTGTATCTTGGGGAAACAACACAGAGAAAGTTTTCCTTCCGGGAAAAGCATAAGGGCAAAGGCACCCTTAGAAATTTTCCACTCAGACTTATTTGGACCGATGCAAACTCCATCACTTGCAAGAAACCACTACATATTAACATTCATAGATGATTTTACAAGAAAAACTTGGGTTTATTTTTTGAAAAACAAAATTGAAGTGTTTGAAAAATTTCGCAATTTCAAAGCACTTGTGGAAAACCAAAGTGGGCTGCATATCAAAGTCCTAAGGACTGATAGAGGAGGTGAGTATATCTCTAAATATTTTCTACGTTTTTGTAGAGAAAATGGTATTCATAAGTAGTTTACAACTAGATATACTCCGCAACAAAATGAAGTAGCCGAAAGGAAGAATAGAACCATAATGGACATGGCAAGGAGTATGTTAAAGGCAAAGCATTTGCTTAATGATTATTGGGCTGAAGTTGTACATTGTGTAGCGTACATTTTGAATAGGTGCCCTACAAAAGTAGTTATGAACAAAGTGCCGGAAGAGGCATGGAGTGGCACCAAGAAAGGTGTCACACACGTGAAGGTTTTTGTATGTGTGGCTTATGCACACATACCAGATTAGCTAAGGAAGAAGTTGGATAGCAAGGGGGAGAAATGTATTTTCATTGGATATAGTGAGGAATCCAAGGCTTATAGGTTATACAACCCATCCACCAAGAAGTTTATTGTGAGCAGAGATGTTCAGTTCATTGAAGAGGAAGCTTGGGATGGAATCATAGAGAAAACAGTGAATGTTAAACATTGTTTATCTCATGATGAAAATGATGATGAGTTGGCTGAAATACATCCCCAAACAGCAGCACCAACATAAGGGCAGCAATGCACACCCTTGAGGAGAAATGAAAGTGCTTCTCCAAGCACACCACAAGGAGGAAATTCAAGTGCTTCTTCAAGCATTTGTACACCTAATGAAAGAGGTAAGAAGTTCAGAAATTTGAAAAACATTTATGAAAAAGAGGCAGCAAATGAAGGTATCAATTCTTTGTTTGCTTTATATTGCCATGTTGATGATCCTGTTCATTTTGAAGAAGCTATCAAGGATAGGAAATGGATAGAAGCTATGGATGAAGAGATTAATGCCATAGAAAGAAACAAGACATGGGATTTGGTTGAACTCCCAAAAGGTAAAGATGTCATTGGAGTTAAATGGGTCTACAAGACCAAGAGTAATGCTGAAGGAAAAATAGAGAGACACAAGGCCAGACTTGTTGTCAAGGGATATAAGCAGAAGCATGGGATAGACTATGAGGAAACTTTCGCACCGGTTGCTAGAATGGAAATCGTGAGAGCAATGATGTCCATAGCAGCACAAAACAAGTGGAAAGTTTACCAAATGGACGTGAAGTCAACATTCCTAAATGGAGTATTAATGGAAGAGGTTTACATTGAACAACCTCTCGGCTATGAAAAGAAAGGCCAAGAGCACAAAGTGTGCAAGTTGAAGAAAGCTCTTTATGGGCTGAAGCAAGTGCCAAGAGCGTGGTACAGTAGGATAGATTCATATCTACTGGAAAATGGATTTAAAAATGTGAGGGAGAACCCACTCTCTACATCAAAGAAAATGATGGAAAAATATTGATTGTAGTTTTGTATGTTGATGATGTTATTTTCATAGGTAATGATAATTAACTTATTGAAAATTTTAAAACAGTCATGAAAGAAGAATTTGAAATGACTAACATGGGTTTGTTGAAATAATTCTTAGGAATAGAAGTAGAACAAGATGAAAATGGGATTTTTATCTCACAGGAAAAATATGTTAATGAAGTGCTGGAAAGATTTAATATGCAAGAGAGCAAAGCAGCGATCACTCCCACAGTGATGGGATTAAAACTCAACAGAGAGGACAGCAACAAGGATTTTGATCCTAGCTTGTACAAGAGCATAGTTGGCAGCCTCATGTATTTGACTGCAACTAGGCCCAATATAATGCATGCTGTTAGCTTGATTTCCAGATTCATGGAGAAGCCAAAGGATGCACATTGGTAGGCAGCAAAAAGAATTCTGAGGTATGTAAAAGGAACTAAGAGGTATGGTATTTTGTATACTACTTCGGAAAATTCATAATTAATTGGTTATACTGACAGTGATTGGGCTGGAAGTATTGATGACCGGAAAAGTATTTCTGGTTATGTTTTTCGTATGGGTTCAGGAGCCATTTCATGGGCTTCTAAGAAACAACCCATTGTAGCATTATCTACAACAGAGGCAGAATATGTGGCAGCTATAGCAGCAGCATGTCAAGCAGTTTGGATGAGAAGAATGTTGAAAATTTTATGCCAAGAACAAATAAAAGGGACAGTGATTTACTGTGATAATAGCTCAGCGATAGCTTTATCTAAAAATTCTGTTTTTCATAAAAGGACAAAGCACATAGACACCAAGTTTCACTTCATACGTGAATTGGTTAACAATGGTGATATTGTTTTGCAGCACTGCAGAACAGAGGATCAATTTGTTGATATCCTCACAAAACCATTAGCTCATAACAGTTTTAATTATTTCAGGAAATGCCTGGGTATGCAGGAAAACCCAGCAGTTGAAATTAAGGGGGAGTGTTGGAAATTAATTCCAACTGCCCACATAACTCAGCAGACAGCAGAATTAATTGAGAAGGGAATGAAGAGACAGCAGAACGGCGGAGTTAAGACTGATATCAAGTTGAAGGCGGTGGAAGAGCTCCATCTTATCTGCAGCAACAACCACATTAAAAACCCACCAACATATTTAATACAACAGAGTTGAGGCAGCAATCCTTTTCCGTAGGGGTCATAAAAGCCAAGTAGCTGGAGGAGTGGAGACCCACGGAAAGCTGATGTCATCCTCAGCTGGGCCCACACTTCACCAAGCCAAAGGATTTCGGGGGAGTATGAGAGCTCACGTGAAAGTCTTTCACGAAGCCCCCGGAATATATAAATGAAAAGAAACAAAAGGGAAATAATGTTTTAACATTATGTTATAGTTTTTTGACTTTAAATGTTTTATTCACGGCAATGCTTGTATTAACTTTCAACGTGTGTTAATTTTATTTACAGCAGTTTACGTTTAAGTTTTTACTTAGGTTAAATATATATTATAAATATATGATATTTATAATATATATATTATGTAATGTTTCATATAAAAGAGAATGTTGTGTAATGTTTTATTATTTCCCGAAGGCTGAAAATAGTAAAATAGAGAGATAGAGTGTGTTATTTTGGCACTATGCTTAGAAGTAGTCCAACAGTTGTAATCCCTCTGTGTTGAGGAAGAAGTTGTAATAGTTTTTTTTAAGAAATTGAAGTTTTTTTTTTTAGTGTGGAAACTCTAAAAAGAGGGGAGTTTTATTCTCCATTTGTTGTTCTAGAATTTCCAAATCTTCCAACAAAATGTTCATTATGCCAACTATCATTTAAAATGGTTGAAGGCAAAGGAGAAAGAGAAATTATTTGCCCCACCCTTCGACGTCTTCACATCATCGATTGTGAAGCTCTGGTGAAGGTTGGAGCACTGCTAGATGCACTCATAAAACTGGAATTTACTCACTGTCCTGAACTGAGGGAAATAGAATGGATAAATCCTCTTCCAAAACTTCAAAGTCTGAACCTTAGTGAATGTATAAAAGTGGAGCAGTTACCAAGTATAGAAACATTGGTATCTTTGGAAGAGTTTGAGGCATCTGGATGTGTGAAGCTGAGGAGCATAAGGGGGGTTAGCCCATCTCACAAAGCTTCAAAGACTATATTTTTGGTGGTGCTATGATTTAAAACAGCTAGCAGGTGTTGAATACTCGAGAGCGTTGGAATGCCTTAATGTTTGTGACTGACCCAAACTACAGTTACATGAGGGAGTCTCCAGAGATATCATCAACATTTCTCCTTTTCCGGATGGTTCTTTGGGTAAAATTTATTCAAATTTGGTGCAGGATTTTTAATAATTGTAAAGTTGAGTAGTAAAATTTGTAAAATTACGTTATTACAATTACTATGTTGCAGGCATGGTTGTCGTGGTATTGAATTTTTTTTTTATGTCCCTGTTGGGTTGAGGGTTTCAATGAGTATATCGAACGAATACTTCCATTCGATTTCTTTACTTTAATATTTTTCCAAGGTCCCCTAAATCATTGTTTGCAAAATATTGCAAAGGTATTTGACGTACTAATATATGGCATGAAACTATATTAATTCAAAATCTGTCTTCGACACATCCATATAAATAAATCATTCTTTGAAAATTTTGGCAATTCATATAAATAAATCATTGTTTTAAAATTTTGCAAAGGCCTTCAAGGAATCTATGGTACGTAAATTATATTAATTCAAAATCTGTTCTCCAGAAGTCCATATAAACAATCCAATGTTTGGAAAGATTCAGAAATTCATATAAATATATCATTGTTAAAAAACTTCCCCATGGCTTTGTGAAATACATGACATGTGAGGTATATTAAGTCAAAAAGAGAATTCCAATTCAAACTGTGAGGCCAAAGCTTCACTCGTTGCAGCTCCAAGAGCCTTCTTGTTGTTCTTCTTCTTTTGTGGACAATTTGTGGCATAGTGTCCATGATCATGACAGTTGAAACATTTCACCTTTGATATGTCTCGTTTCTTGCCTTATTTTCTGGTCTCAGATTTGGATTTCTTCTTCCCTTTCCATTTCTAGTGAAAATGTGAAGTTGGGAAACACTTTTTGCCCTTTTTTGACGTTGAAAATTGTAATTTTCTATGTTTTTCAACTTCAACTCCACTAAACTCATATTTTTATTGCAAATTATGCTTTGACATAAAAACAAGAATTGTAGGGAATTGTCTTACCTCCATACCCATATTTAAAAAAAAAAAATATTGACATATAGAGGAGTAAATTTCTTGTTTACTAACTGCATATACTTGAAATTTTCAAGCAAACATAAATAGTCACATTATGATCCTTAACTTTTTTTAGGGAATTTTATTCATTTTTTTGGAAAAAAACCATAGCATCATAATCTGCATATATTGCACTAGTGCCCAGACTATTTGTCGGTAGTTTTCGGATTAAATCACTATTTTTTATTATCTTTTGAAATGGACGAAGACAAAAAAACAGTGATGTTTCAGTACATTTTATGATCCTTATATTTTCTTTTCAATGTGATCATCAATAAGAAAAATGAGAGTACCCTTTTGAAGTAGACAGAGAGAGGAAATGCAATATGATTTTTTGAATTTTTTGGTGTCCTCATTTGAAAGTTATTGAATTTTCATTTAGTGCAATTTTTCGAACAATGAAATTCCATAGTGACACTGTTTAGTAAAAAATTAATAAAAATTTGATTTTTTTAATGAAAATCCATAAATTTCACATCATCAAAAACTAGATTTAGAGATGAATCTAATGGTACTTGGTCCGACATATAACATTTTTTTTTTTGTAGGTGTTCTTTCCCTCCAAAGTTGCAGGTTCCTGAAAACTGCAGAATTTTCTGAGTTTTTCGTTGACCAGAGACTCTCAGCCGAGATAATTTCTCGGACGAGAAATTTCTACAACTCTCGACCGAGAGTTTAACCCACCTAAAGTTACATTTAACCGCGTGGGCAAACTCTCGGCTGAAATTTTAAAAAACTCTCGGTTGAGAGTTTGCGGCCGAGAGTTTGCCCAATAAAACTCTCAGGCGAGAGTTTAGACAACTCTCGGTCGAGAGTTTTCTAAACTCTCGGCCGAGAGTTTTATTGAATGTTATATATAAAAGTTTTATAAAATGTTTCGATCAAAAGCTGACGCAATCTTTCGGTCGACAGTTTTCTCACTCGAAAGATTAATTTCATACACAACTCCGAACCAAAGAAAATTGCGAAGGTGTGAGGGTCCAAAAATTGCGAAGGGCCGAATTCTTTTTCTGTAAAGGTGCTAATAGAGAGATTTAGACCTGAACTAGTTCCAACCTAAATTTGTTTTGATAATTTTAGTGCCTAAAACAATAGTCGAAGCTATTGTGACTGTTGAATGCATCGTTTCTTGTGACTTAGGGCGAGAACCATGGTCGTAACAACTCTTATTGAATCTCAGGTATCATGGATTCCACTAGTTATCTTCTTGATTTTTTGTGGCTCATTGGTTGATGGTCCAATGGGACTAGTCCCTAGGAACTTAACACTCAACACCTTGTGCCCTGTCATCGTAACCATACCCTTCACATGGAAGATATTGAAATTCATAGTTCAGGCGAGTCTCCACATTGATGTGCAAGAGTCCAAGGTTAATGTCTCGAGACTACATTTCCAAGAGGATAAATCCCTAGTTGTCTATTACTAAGACCTCCATGGTTGGGGGATATGACAATGGTATTTAAACAACTCTTATCAGTTCTCAGAGGTCATAGGTCATTTCAACATAAAACTCCAAACGAAAATGTCAAAATTCAAGTCCAACGACAACAATTTTGAAATAATTCTACTTACACATCACCTACCATAGGTTTTGACATCTCGTTTACTACTACCACTAAGAACTTGTCACATGCCCACCTACTCATCTGATTTCCATGCGTCACTAGCTATTTATTTGGCGTATCAAAAGTGCTAAAATCACCTGTAATGTGTGAGCCCCTCAAGCTACCATGTGAGCTTCTTCAACCATGTCATCACGACTTCGACCTCTTACCCATGTCACTGCCACCTGACATCCATGTAAACAATGTTTTTGGATTTCCACATGTGTTAGGATTGTTGTTTTTTGGAGGGTTTTTGTTTCAACGCTTTATTGGGCTTTGGCCAATGTCCTGATGACCCAATCATTCGATGGACTCTGAGGCTATAGGTGCTAGCCTATGGGGTTTTTTGGCCAAGGGAAATGACCAAAGGTTGATCTATCTTACCAACCTTCTTCTAATTAGCTCTCCCTCTTGAGCTTGGCTTTTAGGGGTGACTGTCAATCTGGTGAGGGTGCTCCAATCTATTTTCTGTGTACAAAATGTTTTTTGGCAAAAAAAAAAAATTCAAGTTTTTTGGGTGGGAAATATTTTTTGAAAGTTTTTGTGGGTGCAAATTTTTTTTTTGAAATGTTTTTGGGTGCATGCATGAAATATTTTTGCATAATGTCTCTATGAAGACATGGAGTATTTTTTCAATCTTGCAATCTATGAAAGCATGAAGTACTTAGTCTGAACTCTTTATGTTTTGTTAGGTATTTGGTCCAAATAGAATTGGATTTTAGGTTTCCAATTTTGTGAACATGGGAAACCAAAGGAATTGCATATCAAGGTACGATAGAAAAAGAAAATATTTAAAGGATAAAAATGAGAGATTACAAAAAAAAAGACGAGAGGAAAGGGAAAGATTAAGGCATGAAAGAAATGTGGAGGTAGAGCATCGTGAAATAAATGTAGAGGTACATGACAATGACGAGGAAATGAGAAATGTTGAGGAACTTGTCAACGAGAATATAATTGATATCGATGTCACTGGTGAGTCAATTTAGTTTCTTCAATTTGAATTTTGTATTTTTTTTTTTAAGCGTTGTAGTTCAAAATAGTTTTAAAATTAAAAATATGTATAGAGGTCAATTTCAAATTAGAAGTTTTAATATTGTTTTTTATGCAGGGACAACATCAGAACCACAAGAAGATACTACCACAAATTTCCAAGAGAATATTGATATTGATGTCACTGGTGAGTCAATAGTTTCTTCAATTTGAATAAATTGTATTTTTTTTTTTTAAACATTGTAGTTCAAAATATTTTTAAAATTAAAAATATGTATACAAATCAATTTCAAATTAGAAATTTTAATATTGTTTTTTATGCAGGGACAACATCAGAACCACAAATGTCCAAGAGAATATTGATATCGATGTCACTGGTGAGTCAATAGTTTCTTCAATTTGAACAAATTGTATTTTTTTTTTTAAACATTGTAGTTCAAAATAGTTTTGAAATTAAAAATATGTATATGTCAATTTCAAATTAGAAGTTTTAATATTGTTTTTTATGTAGGGACAACATCAGAACCACAAGAAGATACTACCACACATCCAATTTCACTGTAATTAATTGGAAGTTCCAAGAACATTGTATACAACTACAAGTTTCTAGAAAATATGGATGCAACTAAAATTGAAGAATTGGGACCACCATTGGCTAAAAGGACAGTCCGAGATAAAGTAAAATCTGTATTGAAACATACTTTTGAAGGTTTATCTATCATAGCACAAGCTCAACTATTACGTGGACTTATAAAGCACAAATCTCTCAAAAATGCTGTGGAATTATTAGGCATTAAAAGTGAAAAAGAGGTTTTAGCAAATGAAATGGTAACAAAAAATGTGACGCCAGCACTTGGCATACTAGCCAAACGGTGATCTAATGTTGCAAAGAATGCTCGTAGAGCACTTTTAACAGGTGCAGTTGCGAAAGGAACTTCATCAAGTCGGTTGATGTCAACAACTTCAAAATTGATTAAAACATCAAGAAAAAGTTTATGGAGGCATTCAAAATTTAGAACTCAAATAGATGAGAATGATGAACTTGCATGTTGGGCTAATATCTGTAGGCGTCCATATCATGATAGACTTCCTGATGGTGTGAGGGATAGGGTAAAAGAGTTTTGGGATTCGAACTCTCGTGTATCACCAAATGAAAAGGATCAACTGTGACGTCGTATATCTAAGGGAGTTTATGAATCTCATTCCAAACATATAACACAGGTCATTCAAGTAGAATTATTCGAGAGCTTTATGGAGAGTAATACTGATGTGAAGATTTCCCTTAGCACATTTTTGAAGCTTAAACCATGGTATGTCAGGCCTATCACTGTTCGAGACACATGTTGTTGTCAATACCATGTAGAATTCGAATTATTGTATGAGACATTTGTAAATTTTGTCATAAAATATTGGTCAAATGACCCTCCTCCTTCAAGTGTTCGTGAATTTTTATCAAAGATATTATGTCCACGAGAGAATAATGAATTATTTTATAAAAAAGAATGTGTTGGTGGAAGAAAATGTGACAAATGTTCTCATTTGGCACTCTATGATGAAAAGTATCCCATTGATCCTAATGATCCCAGACTGTCAAATCTCAGTCTGAATTGGAAGAGATATGAATATGTTACTTACACTCCTGTTGCAGATTCAAGCACAACATCAAAAAATATCACTTTACTTGATGATGAGATTCCAGTGAAATATTTTATGGAGAAGTTCAGGGTGCAAATATACAAATATATTAAGCATTGTCATATAGCATGATGGCAAGATTTACAGTTCAAGAAATCATGTGAGGTGTTCCCAAAAGGAACAATATTATCAGTGGTTGATTTCGTTGAGAATTACAGGTTTAGTCCACAAAAGGAGATACAAAGTGAGTATTATCATTCAGACCAAGTATCGATACTTGTGCATATTTTGTATAGATACGCAGAGCTTACTGTCGATGGTTTTGATAGCGATGAAAATAATCGTGAGGTGATTAAGGAGTACCATTTCTACATCAGTGATGATCGAACAAATGACACGTGTTTTGTTCAACATTGTTTTAATGTTATTTATAATGAATTGTTGAAACGAAGAGTCACTTTTAAAGAACATTGGGTATGGTCAGATGGTTGTGCTGGTCAATTTAAATCAGTAAGATCGTTCTATTGGTTGTCTCATATTCATAGGAAAATCAACATTCGACATACATGGAATTTCTTTGAGACAAGGCATGGAAAAGGAGAGCATGATGGTGCTGGGGCATGCGTAAAACGTGCACTTAGGAGGTATCAATTGAATCACTCAGCTTCCCGACTTGAAAATTATTTAGATGTTGTTAATTGGTGCAAGGACAATTTAAGTCATGTATCGAACCCAAGGATGGCTGATGTGCACAGGTAAGCATACACATTTAACTAACAATATATTATACATGTGTAGATATATATATGTGTATACATATATGTGCACGTATTTTGTTATCTAAAAAATATTTAATATTTTTCAAAATTTGACTCATACATATGTGTGTGTTTTTCTCAAGCAGGTACTTTTGGAATATTGCAATGGGTGATGTTGATAGATCATTGCCATATAATGCCAGTGTAATCCCTAAAACAAGAAGTTTACACTCAATTAGGAGTAAGGACATGACAAATATACATTGCATTGAGAAACGAAAGTGCTCTTGCTTTTGTTATGCATGTATTGATCAGACAGAGTCCATCGATGAATATGAAAACCAAATTAAGAAATTTTTTCAACCATGGAAACTCGAACAATTGACACCATTTCCCCCATTTGGAACGTGAGTGACAAGGAAATGGACAATGAAGTGGCTGTGATTGACAATGATTATGATCGTGTCTTTGATATGGTTAGAGAAGGTGATATCTTCGTTGTCATTGCACTAGAAAATAATCAAGAAAAAGTGCATTATTATTTATTACGATGCACTATGTCTAAATCCACGTTGTTGCAAGAGTATAATGATCCATCAAATTATACATACCCAATCGGTTCAATGGTGTTAATGGGACATTTCTTTGAATACGTAAAGAAATGTAAAGATCATATTATTTTTCAAGATTACCAGCCAGAGGTTATTTATGCCCAATATAGTCACTTGGTCATAACAACTCGACTGCAGTTGAAGCAAGTGAAGAATAGAAAAAAACAGCAACAATGGAGGTTATCGATAGATGATCATGATGCCATTTTGGAAAATTTTCCACTAGCACATTTCATATGAGTGGAACACATTGTTCAAGATGAACAATGAACTTTGATTCTAGGGTTAGAAAATATAATTGCTACAATGCATTGGACTTTATATAGTTTAAGACTATATTGTGGATTGCTTGAACAAATAAATTGACATGTGGATGCTTAGATGTGTGTTGGTACGAATAATATATTATGATCTACTGGATTAGGGTGATTTTCCAGATAATTAATATATGGTGATTTAATGTGTCCATCATGTTTACTCCTAGATGATCTTAACTCGCCCCTTTTTTTGTATGGATATGATGGTGATCATGATTGATGCTTGAAACAATCAGATCAATGCCAAGTTAAAACCATAATCTACATGCTTGAAACAATCAGATCAATGTCAAATTAGATGCCAAATTAATGGGAATGACTTGCATTTCACCTTATGTTTCACCAAAGTCGAAATCAAAATTTGAAAGTTTGATATTATTGTTTTAGCATGTTTCAGATGAAAAACTCGGAATCTCCACTGTGAAGTTTGTTTACCCTTGCAATCCCTGATTCCAATCTTTCCAGATTTCTTCATGGAATTTTTTTTAAGTAAACTTGCCATTTTGTAAAGTGATGGTCGTCAGTTCTCTAGTTTAACTTTTATCACTCTACAAGAATTGTATTAATATGCAATTTATATTTTAAGAACATTGCAGTGATGTTATACACTGAAAGCAATTGATACTTGATGTAAACTTTGTAGGTTTTACTGAACTGTGGCACGTCACATGATTATATTGCATCCAAGTATATTTCTTTAATTTACTATATTTATTTTGATTTCTCTACAAGATTTGTATCAATATAAAGTCCATATTTTTCTACATGATTTGTATCAATATACAATCTATATTTTAACAACATTGCGGTGATATCATACACTGAAAGCAATTCATACTTAATGTAAACTTCGTAGGTTTTACTGAACTGTGGTATCTCACATGATTAATGTTGCATCCAAGTATATTTATTTACTTAATTTATTTTGAATGTTTCTCATTTCTATAGCATGAAGAATAACATACCAATTGTCTAATGCAATTTTCCAGTGTACACTTGTTTATCATTTGATATAATAGCTTTGTTGCAGAGCAGATTTGTATGTGCTTTAATTGTAGTTCTTTCAAGGAAAGTTTGGCAGCTTGTTCATTCAATTCGCTATACCTGGGAGGTATTTACTGTCTATGACTTCAAAAAAAAACCAGATATCCTCAAAACTGTAGGAATAAAACAGAATCTATAAAAACAGTTATCAACTAAAAATAGAATGCCATTTCCATTGATCTCTCAGTTGTTCCAAAGTTCATATTGTCCAAAAGATCCAGTTTGCAATTGTAATGCTTTTTTGGAAAGTTTGTCAGCTTGTTCATTCAATTCTCTGTAGATATGCATGGAAGAGGTCCTTTCGAGATTTTCCTCTCAAGAGTGATGTCCCAAAGGATATGGTTGATTTTTAGAACATTTATCTCAACCTTTCCTCTCAAGAGTGATATCCTAAAGGATATGATTGATTTTTAGAACATTTACCTCAGTTTTTTTTTTAGCCCAATCAATCCTAATCAATCACAAACTTAGATTCACCTTAGAACTTGCATCTTTTTTACTCCAGATGACTAGCTATGTATAATAGGAGATGCATAAACCTGTAAATTCAGCCTTGGTATTGGTACCTTGCCCAGGAGCATATTTGAGGAGGCAATGGTTATTTTGATTAACAATACTGCTCCAACACCATAATGCATGGGATCTCCTTGTTTGGTGCTATCAAAGAAACCCTTGGAATGTCTTTGTTCAGATCTAGCATTATTATGGGCTCCACTGTTCTCTTAGCCTTTCAAAGCCATTGACAGAGAAATGAGGGATTCGAAGGCAACCTTGCAAACCTAGCCCTGAAACTGCAACCCTATATAGTATAAACAACACCCATTTGTTAGTGACAAGGTGACAGTCGCTGCCAGTGACAACACCCAGTGTGTAACTTTGGAGATTATATATCCCAAAGCATTAAGAGGGCAACTATATCGTGTAAATAATATATTAAAAATTTTGATAATATTTGGAGGTTGATTTCAAAAGAATAATTTATGGATCCATAACTATAATCCTTCTACTCTATCTAGTCAATATAATGTTTCTTGAAGTGTCAATGTCATGATGGTGACCAAAAAAATGTCAATTCTTAGCTTCTTTACTAGTTCAAATTTCAATTTAAAATAAATGTGAAACTAGATCTAAAAGAGTCCTCTCTTTTAGCCAAATCGATTTCAATATCTTGAATTTTTTGCTAAAATTAAACACTACAGTTATGTATCACTGAATTTATTCCCCAATAAGTTTGCAAGTGCAACAATACCAAAGAAAAAAAGCAAGATGAGACTAGATAGTTGTTTTGGAAAGGATAACAGTGTAATAGTTGTGGAAAAAATCATTTACATCTTCATCATGCTAGTACTACTATGGCAATGTAGAGTGTGGGAGTTTAGTCTCTCACAAGAAAATTAGAAGCAAGAAATACATACAAGATAAGACCATAGATGCTTAGGTATTTACCGTCCATGACCTTTAGAAAAAGAAAACAAGAAATCGTTAAATTGTAGAAATGAAAATTACTATCTAAAAACAGTTGATGAAACAAAAAATGGAATTTCATTTCCATTGATCTCTTGGTCATCCCAAAGTTCCAGCTGGCAATTGTATTTGTTTCAAGGAAAGTTTGGCAGCTTGTTCATTCAATTCGCTATACCTAGGAGGTATTTACTGTCTATGACTTAAAAAAAAAAAACCAGATATCCTCAAAACTGTAGGAATAAAACAGACTCTGTAAAAATAGTTATCAACTAAAAATAGAATGCCATTTCCATTGATCTCTCGGTCGTTCCAAAGTTCATATTGTCCAAAAGATCCAGTTTGCAATTGTAATGCTTTTTTGGAAAGTTTGTCAGCTTGTTCATTCAATTCTCTGTAGATATGCATGGAAGAGGTCCTTTCGAGATTTTCCTTTCAAGAGTGATGTCCCAAAGGATATGGTTGATTATTAGAACATTTATCTCAGCCTTTCCTCTCAAGAGTGATATCCTAAAGGATATGATTGATTTTCAGAACATTTACTCTCGCTTTTCCCAAGTTAGCCCAATCAATCCCAATCAATCACAAACTTAGAGTCACCTTAGAACTTGCATCTTTTTTACTCCAAATGACTAGTTGTGTATAATAGGAGATGCATAAACCTATAAATTCAGCCTTGGTATTGCTACCTTGCCCAGGAGCATATTTGAGGAGGCAATGGTTATTTTGATTAACAATACTGCTCCAACACCACAATGCGGGGGATCTCCTTGTTTGGTGCTATCAAAGAAACCCTTGAATGTCTTTTTAGATTCTATTATTCCAACTCAAAAAAGCCATTATTTCGCATTATTCTTCCTAGGCTCTATTGTTCTCTTAGTCAAAGTCATTGACAAAATGAGATTCAAGGCAACCTGCAAACCTAGCTCGAATCACAACCCTATAGAAGAACAACACCCATTTGTTATATGTTATCGCCAAATAATACGTCATGATGGTGACCAAAAAACTGTCACTTCTTAGCTTCTTTACTGGTTCAGATTTGAATTTAAAATAAATGTGAAACTAGATCTAAAAGAGTCCTCTCTTTTAGCCAAATCGATTTCAATATCTTGAAAGTTTTGCTAAAATTAAACACTACAGTTATGTATCACTGAATTTATTCCCCAATAAGTTTGCAAGTGCAACAATACCAAAGAAAAAAAACAAGATGAGACTAGACAGTTGTTTTGGAAAGGATAACAGTGTAATAGTTGTGGAAAAAATCAGTTACATCTTCATCATGCTAGTACTACTATGGCAATGTAGAGTGTGGGAGTTTAGTCTCTCACAAGAAAATTAGAAGCAAGAAATACATACAAGATAAGACCATAGATGCTTAGGTATTTACCGTCCATGACCTGGGGGATCTCCTTGTTTGGTGCTATCAAAGAAACCCTTGGAATGTATTTGTTCAAATCTAGCATTATTCGAACCCGAATTTCTCATAGTCGATGTTTTAACGTCCTTGACTTACTTTTCAATGAGGCCACTTGTATCTTTGAGCATAATAAACTTGTGAAGAATGGCTTGGTTCTGGACCCACCATATATATTGACAAATATGGCTGGACCCTTTTCTGTGAAGGATTTCAAGTATGGAGAACTCCAACACGAAACTGTTTCTTCTCCAGTATTAACTTCTTCAGAGGAGTTTTGTTTTGCTTTGTAATACTAAAATGGCAAGTTATGAGGATGGAAAGGCATAAAATCCTCACGTATGTACCCTTTTTGGTGTTTTAATGCACATTCCGGGGTATTAATTGATACAGGAAGAGTGTAACTAATGGGAATAGATGACAAACTGGAATTTGTGATATTGTATCTAGTCCTTAAGGCTCAGCAAGATCTGAAAAGACAGTACTATGTATATTCTAATTTCAACCTTTGAAATATCAAATTAAAGTATTTTGATGGAGAAAAAAATGTCTCATTACTTTCCATATCATAACACATGTACCCAAAATAAATTTAACTGGGAATTACTATTTGGAAAATACAAAAGGACTCATGTTGGAATTCCTTGCCCTTCAGCAGAAGCTAAGGTAAGGGGGCAAAACTGATTGAAGGCAGTTTCTAGACATAGATAACCATAAAGCTTGGCATCACACCATTTTAATTTTTGTACGAGCAAGAAAATGGGGACTTCTCACATGAATATCATCCAGGCTGTCCTTGAAAATTATAATGAGGCTGATCAAATGATAAATGAAGTTCACCATAGCTGAAGGAATGTTGAGGATCTGCCAAAACAACTTCATGAATGTCACAATCTAAAACATTCCTTAACCATGCAAAAATAAGAACTCTACATCATTGGTTGAATAATTTCTTATCCCTGCATAAATATTCCTCAGAAAAGCATAAACAGAGGCTACTCTAGGAAGAAGTCTCTGGATTCTAGAACATGACAATGACATGGAACAGAACTATAACACCCTGGGCTCCACTGTTCTCTTAGCCTTTCAAAGCCATTGACAGAGAAATGATGGATTCGAAGGCAACCTTGCAAACCTAGCCCTAAAACTGCAACCCTATAAACAACACCCATTTGTTAGTGACAAGGTGACAGTCGCTGCCAGTGACAACACCTAGTGTGTAACTTTTGGAGATTATATATCCCAAAGCATTAAGAGTGAAATTATATCGTGTAAATAATATATTAAAAAGTTTGATAATATTTGGAGGTTGATTGCCAAAGAATAATCTATGGATCCATAACTATAATCCTTCTACTCTATCTAGTCAATATAATGTTGCTTGAAGTGTCAATGTCATGATGGTGACCAAAAAAATGTCAATTCTTAGCTTCTTTATTGGTTCAGATTTGAATTTAAAATAAATGTGAAACTAGATCTAAAAGAGTCCTCTCTTTTAGCCAAATCGATTTCAATATCTTGAAAGTTTTGCTAAAATATAACACTACAGTTATGTATCACTGAATTTATTCCCCAATAAGTTTTCAAGTGCAACAATACCAAAGAAAAAAAACAAGATGAGACTAGACAGTTGTTTTGGAAAGGATAACAATGTAATAGTCATGGAAAAAATCATTTACATCTTCATCATGCTACTACTACTATGGCAATGTAGAGTGTGGGAGTTTAGTCTCTCACAAGAAAATTAGAAGCAATAAATACATACAAGATAAGACCATAGATGCTTAGGGAATTTAAAGCAATCAAAGATGAAAGTTTATTTTGCTTTTGCAAGAATATCTCTCAACCAAGACTAGAACAATAAAATTCCTTTGGACTTTGTCAACAGCCAGAAAACAAAGATATTATTAATATAAAATATATCTCAATTAATCTTTGATTCTTTACACTAAAACAAAATGATGGGGATATTTAAGAAAGCTTTTGAAACAATGGCCATGTAAAATTTTACAACTAAAATGTTACATCAGATGGGAAACACCCACTTTTAAAATGTTCTACTTAGGAGAACGTTTGATTCAATCTTGTGTGCTAGATGTCAATTGAATTAACATTTTTCAACTGCTTGAACTATATTGTAACCACAACTGTTGTTAAAAAAATGAGAAACTTTGTGTAATTACAGTGAATGTGGCATAAATTTGTGAATGTGAAAACACATTCACTATAATTGTGTCCTGCACCAGAACTCTATTATTAAAATCAAACAAGCAAAGAGCTTACCACCTGTACCACAGTACATTGATCACAAATTTGACATGAGTAAGATAACCTATAACAACTACATGTTCTACTCGATTTGGTGTGGGATTTTGCTCTATGAGCCTCAAAGTCTCATCTCATCATCTAGTGCTCATCTTGAATATAATTTAATGCCGAGGACTAAGGAAATTGGACTTTTCTCCATCTTGAATTTGGCTACTACTATTCCAGGCTTCTGTACATTTCTAGTTTCTTCCATTCCTTATTGTTGCCATGATGCCTTATTTTATGACATGTTGGTCCATTTGTAAATCATGTAGGATCAACAACAATACTACTATGGCTGAAGTCTTTTCTTGAATTGACCGCAAGGTGGATTTTGGTTCCATTTTGTCAAATATGATTTGCAATCCCGAGTGGATGGAACTAATTGATGATGGAATTGATGATGATTGATTAAAGTGTTTGAAATGCACATGGTGGGTAACACCTTTCTAGTATATGAAGGACAATGTAAGCCTTAGACAATCTCATCTCCAAAGCCAGAGACATAAAATGAACACCTAGTTAGGTATAGGAAGATACCCCTTATACTATTGTCACCTTTATAAGAGTGACCATCTGGAAAAGATTTATTGGACATATTGAAAGTCATGATCTTCTTTTTTGCATAGGTTAGCTTCCAAGGCTGTAACAGAATATCCTCAAAATGTGAAGATTCTGGCTCATGTTGCTTCAATAAATTGAGAGTGATGTCTGCTTGAACTTTGCACCAATATAAATATTTGGTTATGTTGTGGGAAACACAAGTACATGGTTGGTACCATCACCAAAAACACAGTGAAATGTGGAAACACATATGATATGGCCTGGAAACATGTTCCCTAATTTGGAAAGTTGTTTCTTATTTTGGAAATGTGAGATGAAATGCCATGTTATGATAGTGTTTTTCAATACACTTATCATGCACTTCAGAATTTTCTTTGGATTTTATTGGGTGGACCCAACTTGGGTAATGCAAATGCTAATTCAAGGTGAAATTAGATGAGCAGTGGAGGCATATTAAAGAATACTCACCACCATCAGATAAGCAAGCTACAAGAGTTTTATGACATACAAATAAGTTGTAGTGATAGATGGGTATAGGAGGGAAAAGTTTGCCTAGAGAACTTGTCCACTTTCAAAGTGAGCTTTTTCCCTTGTGTACCCATCTGTCACTGGCTTATTTGTCTATCATAAACCTCCTGTCTTTATTGTGCATTCTCGGGCCAATCAACCCCGTTTTATTGCCTTCTTCTAGCCAACTTAGGACATGTGTTAACAGTCTCTTTCATCCACATATCAACTCCTGCTTTAGATTTTCGGTGAACATCCATGCATTAGCACCACTACAAGAAAGCACATTGCCTTCAAATATTGGCACAAATTTGTAAAAGAATTATACTCGATTTCAACACAGTAGAAAATGTATAATAAACAAGAAAAAAAACATATATTTTAGTCACCTTATTTGTGATACTCACCACTTGTCATAAATTAAAATGGATAATAATAAATATTAATATGAGGTTCATCACTACACAGATTTTTCAATCTGAATAAAAGAAATCCATATTGTACTGCTGAAACTCAATTTCCAAAATATATCAAATATTTTCAGTCTTGGTTTCTGCCAATTTTCTTGCAGTACAGATTACAGAAATAGCAAGGCTACAAACTATTTATTAGGCTTATAGCCAATTTTAAATCTCACTAATTACAGAAATAGCAAGGCTACGAACATATTCCTCTTATTTGATCTCATTAGGCTTATAGCCAATTTTAAATCTCACTAATTTGTTCACTAAACCTTCATTTGTACAAATTTGGGAACCTTCAATAAATCTTTCCAGCTGTATCATATTGTCAGCTGCCAAGCCTGATCACATTTAACTCTCTTTTCAATTTCTTAAGCTACTCAAACAATCTTAAAGCTTCCTCTCTTTCTTTGCATAAGGATTGTCGTTGTTCAATCTCAGCTTCAAACTCAGTTTTCCTTGCTTCTAGTGTGGCCTTGTGATCATCAATGAGCTTTTGGATCTCCTCCTGCAATAACAGCAAGATTATTATGGAATCCCATAAAAAATAAAAAAAAATAAAACAGTATCTGAAATCAGGACATAATTACAATAAAGAGCATGATACTAAAGTAAGAATAAGGAACTGGAGCTGCTGGATCCTGGACAAAGTGCTTGCGTTGATTAACAGTAAGCAAGGTAAAGTATTCTCCTATTAATCTTATTTCACATCAGAATACAATAAATGCATGATGCTACAATGCTTAAAATAAATGTTCCAATTTAATAAATCATCCACACAGATCATTTTTAGAAGAAACTCACATTCTCCATACTGACAAGTTTTTCTTGTAAGGCATACAACTCTTCTTCTTTCTCCTTAATAACAGTTTCTCCTTTAGCAACATCCTGCACAGGGGAAGAACAAGTCACCATTGACATAGTGAGTTGTGTCAAATTCAACATGCAAATTTAAATAAGAGTTGTGTCAAATTTAGCATGCATCGGTCAAGTTAATGTTGAATAGTCATGTACCTCACGTTTAAACCATTTTCTTTGATGAGGTGAGTTTGACTTTAAGTACAATCCCAACTTTGCAAACTCTCCTATATATATATATATATATATATATATATAGTGCTGTAATTGTAATCTTGTGATCAAAATCAAGGGTTTCTGATGCTTGTCATTAAATATTGAATACTTGCTGCATCCTTGAGTTATGCTAATGAAAGGTCCAATGGTCAACCTGACTTCTTGTAGTGATTCTTGTCACAAGGGAGGTCTGGTCTTCAGATACCTACAAAATTTCTTCCTTTAATGATGCTCACCACTTGCTATTAAAAGTAAAAAATTGATTCTTCTAGAAATTGAACAAGGATCGATAAGCACGATGCTAAGAAGATCAAATTGTGACTGTATATATGAATGCTGACACTATTGAAGGAACGTGATTGTGAAGAAAATCAATACGACCCAAAATGATCAAGATCATTGATATTTTAGATGGAGGATATTGCATCTACCCCACTGCAACACCATTCTCGAATAGGATTCCTGACACCATATATAGGGGAATATTATTGTTTTGTATACAATGCAAAACTGAATGAATATAGACAATATGAATAGAGAAGAGAAGCCATATCTGAACTGATGGATGCACTTCCATATATTCATGTACTGTACCATAATTCATATACAAATGATGAAATTGAGGTCAAGCTTATACTATTGTAATAGAAATACCATATTGCAGCTGTTGCACAGTGAAATCCATACACAAATTTGAGAGTATATAGGAATGGGTTATACCCATTATTGCCAATATGGGAAACTCTACCAATGTAGAGTAATATGAGAAACACATATATGACTGAAGCAAGAAAAAATGTCATAATGCAAAAAATCATTCTAAAGCATATGCCATATGACATTATAGGCAAATCATACCAAGACCATAGCTATTTAACGAACATCCAATTATTTCAGAGGTGCAGTATCAAGAGTGAAGATCTGAGAGACTTCCTTGAAAAGTAAGCTTTTTTAACCCTGCTTCAAATCACTATGAGTTTATGACCAACTATACTTCCCCTTATTTTCTTCAACTAGAAATTCAAAGCATTGTTGGAAGGGCTTTAAGGCTCCTCCTCAAGCCTCCTACAATTTACGTGTTTGTGACATCAAGGTCTTCATATATAACAAAATATGTACTTGATCTTAACTGCACTATACCTTAGGATGACTTCAGCCTAAGCTAGGCCTCAAAACGGACTTTTATGAGTTGTTGTAGAAGCAATCCCTTCTCTATGGCCTAGAGCAGAATGATAATATACTTCTAGGATAATTTCACACATGTGGCTTAGACCTACAAGAAATACACCCCTAAAACAGAGAGAAACTCCTTCCTCTATTTATTGGTGTTAAGTATATATATATATATTTTGACAAACTGTAGGATGTATTAATTTCCTGGCTTGAATGCCTCAATTCAGATTACAAGATGCAAGGGCAATGCCCAGATTTTCTCTCCGGCCAGGAACATAATGGCACTTACACTTATAAGCCAGCGATTTTTACATGCAATAATAAGGCCGATCTCCGAAGTCTTCCCAACCTTGTAAATACAAACAAACTGCTTCAATAATAGAAAATAAAATATATTAACCAGAAAATTAAGGGATGGGATCCCAACATTCGTCTCTATCTCTTAGGAGGGCTCCAAGGGAGAGGAGGACAACTTTGTTGGCTTTAGCATCAGCATCTTTGTTGTTTTCTCTCTTTACGTGGAAGAAATTCAAACTCTGGAAGGAATTCGACAATAATCTTATCCTAGTCATCAATCTTGATAATCTTAAATATGAAGGTGAAGAAATGTCCACTATGGATTTAATTATGGGCTGGGAGTCTCCAAAAACATTTGCTTCTTTGATACCAAGAAATTTGAGTAGCTTGAGACCTTGGAGAAGAGCCAGCGCTTCGGCTTGAATGTTGGTGTTGTGACCCACACCCCAAGCATATCTGAACTCAGTTCTCCCTTCAGCATTTTTTACAACTCCGCCTGCTCCAGATTTTCCTGGGTTTCCTTTTGCTGCCCCATCAAAGAAGAGGGCGGTTCTTGACTGCTTAGTGATAAACTCAGAGAATTATGTTTCGTTGACTCTAATTTGCCAATCTTTTAGGGGGGTGGGAGGCCTTTCAAAGACTCTAAAATGGAGGTCGAAGATAGCACCCCATTCAGAATCTTGCTCACAAAGATATGCACCATCCAACTGGTCTCCCAAGCTTTCTTTTAACTGACTTTTTATCTTTACCAAGACTATCTTGATATCATGCCTTTTGTCTTTGAAAATCCTCTGGTTTCTTTCAAGCCATATTTTCCAACAGATTATTTTAGGGAGAGAGATCCAGGCAGCCTTGATATGTTTGTTTTTAGGAGTGTCTCCAGGATAATTGAGCATCCATTTTGAGAACAGGTCAGAGATGTGATTGGGGAAAGTGAAATCAATACTCCATGGGCCTAAGAGCGCTTGCCATATCTCTGCAGCAAACTTACAATTCAGCATCAGGTGAGAGGCGCTTTCTTCATTTTCACCACACAATGTACATCTAGAAGGCCCATGATAACCTCTTTTCTGGAGCCTGTCTTCAGTCAAAATTCTCTTATGACAGAGGAGCCAGCAGAATATATCTATTTTTGGGATGGAAGTCTGTAACCAAATCCCCTTCCAGGGCTCCGGATTAGGAGGGACGTGTGGGTGAATTAACAGCTGCCTGTAGCCCTGCAAGACAGTATAACGTCCTGAAGTCAAACCCCAGCCACGAGTGTTAGGTTTCCTACTATTTATAGGGGCCTTGCCTTTTAAGTGGGCTAAGAAAATTGCGCATTCATTAGACAGATTCTGAGGCACCTCAAACTTCACCCAACTCTGCCAAACGCCATCCTCCCAATGAGAAATGTCCCACAGAGTTGCGTAGCCAGCGCTGGTCATCCAATCTCGCAGCACAAGAAATGATCGATCCTCTGCCAGGGGATCGCTGTCCATGATACGATCCTCCCAAATTCTGATGTGCTTACCATTACCAGGAATCCAGTACGCATGGAGGTTAATTAAGAAAGTTGTTTTTGCACAGAGTTTGTGGATCATCGAGCCAGAATTGGATTTGGGATTGTCTAAACATCGCTTCCTTTTCCCTCTGAAGTATTTTTTCCACAGCGCTAGTTGTGCCCATCCCGGATTTGGGGCGATTATCCTCCATAAAAGCTTTGCACCCATCGCCACATTTTGTGTACTTATACTCTTGAAATTCAAGCTGCCTTCCATTCTGGGCATGGAGATTTTATGCCAGCTAATTAAAGGAATTTTCTTCTCATTCGATTTGCCACCTTTCCAGAAGAATTTTCTGATGTGCTCCTCCATTTTCCTAAGTATGCCAATTGGAGCCAGCATAACAGCAAACTGATAAATAGGAAGACTGTTTAATACAACCTTTATGAGCGCAGTCTTCCCTGCCAAATTGAGCCAAGTGTATCCCCAGGCTTGGATCTTTGTTTTGAATTTTTCCAGCAGAGGCAGCCAGTCTCTGCTGAGGGCACATTTTTGGAAAATGGGGAGCCCCAGATACTTGAAGGAAGGCCAATTAGAGGAGGCAGCAAATACAAAACAACAGGAGATGGCTTTGAGAGTGTTGGCTGTAGTGTTCTAGCAGAAGATATGACATTTACCATTGTTGAGCTTGCTTCCAGAGACTTCACAAAAGTCATCCACCACACCTTTAAATCTTGTAGCCGAGAGCATAGTGGTTGCACCCAACAAGAGGGAATCATCAGCAAATAGCGCATGATTTATATTTTTGACACCTCTTGCTATATTCAAGCCCATAATCTCTTGTTCCTGCTGCTTCTTATTCAAGAGGAAGCTGAGAATAGAAGCTTGGAGAACAAAGAGCAGGGGAGAAAGCGGACACCCTTGTCTCAGTTCTCGAGAAGCTTTAAAGAAATCAGCAGCCCTCCCATTCACCAAAGGAGCTATCCAAGGCTCACTGATACAAGCCTGAATCCAGTTAATGAATTTGGAGCCAAAACCAAATTTGTGCAAAACATCCATCAAGAATCTATGTCTCACCCGGTCGAAGGCATTTTCTAGATCTAATTTGACAACCATTCCTTTCTCTTTTCGAAGCAGACTTGAATGGATCGCCTCTTGGACTAGAATAAAATTGTCCACAATCTGCCTTCCCTGTATAAAACCTCCCTGGTTCTCCGGAATGATGGCTGGAAGGATGGTTTTCAATCTGTTTGCTATCACTTTTGTTATCAGTTTGTATCCTATATTGCAAAGGGAGATAGGACGAAATCTGTTGAAGGTGTTGGCGCCTTTCTCCTTGGGGATGAGGGCAAGGAACACCGAATTGGTGCTTCCCCCAATTTTCTGGAAGTCTTGTGATTTCCGAACCATTTTGCATAATTATTTTTCCACAATCTGCCAGCAGGATTGTAGGAATCTGGGAGTAAAACCGTCAGGGCCTGGGGCCTTATCTGGCTCCATTGCGAAGAGGGCATTTTTTATTTCAGAATTTGAGACTTCTGCTTGCAAGTGCTGATTCTTTCTGGGGGAAAGCAGAGTAGGCACCTCGTCCACCAGATTTGGATTACACCCCAGACCCTCCTCTTCACTATACAGATTTTTGAAGTGAAGGAAAGCATCTCTTTTTATGCTTCTGATATCCCTATGCTTGATGGTCTCTTCCTTGATTTCTGAGATGTTGTTGAAGCAATTCCGAGCTTGGGCTTATTTGTGGAAGAAGGAGGAGTTCCTATCTCCCGCCTTAAGCCAAAGGCTACGTGATTTAATTCTCCAATACTCTTCCTCTGCCAAGCTTGCCTTGTGTAGCCTTTGTTGTAAGTCAGTCTCCCTGTCTAGGATTTCTTTTGTGATCTCTACATTTTTTGATTTCAGATGGTGAATCTCGAGGCTTTCTTGGATCTTTTTCCTTTCCACTGCAGGATTGGGGAGGGATTTTGCCCAATTTTTTAGTGCAGCTTTCACTCTCCTAAGTTTTTCCTCCCATACAAAGAAGGCAGAGCCCTTAACTGGTTGATTCCAGCTTTCCTTAACCATATGCATGAAAGTTGGTTCCTTGACCCATTGAGGGTTGAATTTAAAAGGAATAGGACCTTGGTCCATATGGGCCAGAAGCTCAAGTTTGATGGGCCTATGGTCGGAAACGCTACATGGGAGAATATGCATTCTAGACTCTAATCCAAGAAGTAGAAAAGAGCTTTGAACAAGAAATCTATCTAACCTTGCAGCAATATGTCCCGGACCGACTCTTTTGTTGGACCAAGTGTACTTACCCGAAGAGGGCTTGATGTCGATCATATCCCAGTCCTGCAGAAGATCCTCCACCCATTCCCGTGCCGGATCCCTTACTATGCTTCCTCCTCGCCTTTCAGTCAACGATAAGGTGAGGTTAAGGTCCCCTGCAATGATGATGTTTTCCAGATTTTCAGAGCCTGCCAGATTTCTAATGGAGTCCCAACAGACCTTTTTCTACCCTGCGCTAACAGGAGCATACACGTTAAAGAGGCAGAGGATATATTTTGTGTCAAAATGTTGTAGTTTCGTTAGCAGCCAGTGGGTATTGAAGACCTCTTTGATCCTTGAATATTTGTTGCCATTCCAAAGCGTGCCCAGGCCCCCTGCGGCACCTCGAGCAGAGACTGCTTGTCCTTCACTTTTATTCCACAATTTCTTGCGAATATGGAGAAATTATTTGTCCTCCATTTTGGTCTCCTACATGAGGAGTATATCGGGAGATTATGTTCTTATAAGGCTTCTTATGGCTTCTTCTTTTATTCTGCTCCCCATACCCCTACAGTTCCAGGAGACAATCTTCATCACTTGCTTTTTGGATGGTGAGCTTCCTTAGAGCTCTGAGACTGATTTCTGGTCATCTTCAGAGTTTTTGCCAAGAGTTTCTCGAGGGTTGGTTGGCTTCCTTGGAGTTTGTCTTTGTAAGTTTCCTGCTCTCTTTTTTCACGGGTAGACTTTCGGCCTCTCATTGATCTTCTAGCCGAGGTTTACGAGTCCCCTATTTCACCTTCTTCCTCTGAATCCTCCGAGCCTTGTACTTCCTCAATCTCTTCTATGTATTTCTCTTTCGATCTGTCTGCATTTCTATCTTCTTGCTTTGATCCCGAGGGGGTCTCTTTATGGGGAGAATCTTCCTTCTGCTCCTCGATTTCTTGGATGTCTTCAACTGTTGAACTTAGTTGCGCAAACTTGTTTCCTTGATCTTTCAAGGAAGGGGTTTGAAGAACAGGTTCCGTCTGAGGGCCTTTGCCATTTGAGTTTCCAGATCTAGGGGCTTTATGGGCGGTTTTGGTCCTTTTTACCTGATTCTAGCCTTCCTCCTTGCCTTTCTCCACTTCACTATTCTTTGGGCAACCTCTAGCAAAATGGCCATATACATGGCACTTCCGGCATTTGAAAGGGAGCTGTTCGTAGTCCAGCTTTTGAACGTGTGACCAACTGTCGATCTTGATTTTTATTGCCTCAGGCAGACTAACCTCCAAATCAACTTCTACACATATTCTAGCACAGTCATATTGATCTTTACTGTTTGCTCGATCAATAAATTTTCCCAGGGTGTTCCCGATATGCTTTAGCGAGTCCAGTTCCAACAATGCACTGGGAGGTTGGACAACCTTACCCACACAGGAATGGCTATTGGGACGTCAACTGCTGGATCGAAGTCGGGCGTCCACTTGTTGAGATACAGCCCCTGAGGGCCCATGAAATAGGGACCATTCTGGAAAATCAGGTCTTTATCCTCCTTATCGCAGAATTCAAACGTAAAAAACCTCTCCCCTAGGAAGTACGAAGTAATGCTGCTTTTTGATCACGGCTGCGCTTCTGCCTTGCAACCTGGGGCCTCTCCATGGATTTAGCCGAGATCGCTGCTGAACTCACCCACCAGAGCATGTTCCGCTAAGGAGAGAGGGAAATCCTGCTCAGTCCCTCAGAGGAGAAATATCATGGATATCCTCCGGGGCCTTAACGAAATTTGTTGCCTCGGGAGCTTTCTTCTTCAAAGAAATGAGCTTAGAAGCTTGAGGAAGAAACTTACATCGATGCAGGGAGGCGGGGGAGGAACTCGGCAAAGGCTCGCTCACCTCCCTTGTTGCTAAGGAAGGAACCCTAGCTCGAGCGATAGCTCAAAACGCGCGCGCATGAACGAGACTTCTCGAAATAAGTATATTGATAGGATGATATATAAAAAATTAAAATAGGATGTCTTAGGTATCAATGGGAATGGGATGGAAATCCTTGGCACTCAAAGAATACATTAAAATATCAGAAATTGAATGTGGTAGTCATTAATTTTTATTAATAGGACAAAAAATCCATGGACATTATTCAAATGAATTCAATAGCACACAAGAATACATATTGGAAAATCTTCACATGAATCCCTATGGTTCATATGTAAACTATAAAGATTGGATAACCTTGAATTCAAAGCAAGACACTCCTTAATACTAAATAGGTTGGTAATAAATTTCCAAAGCATCTAAAAGTAAATACCTTACTCAATCTTGATGATAAACCAATGCGGGAAATATAAAAATAGCAATTATTTGAAATCAGTCACTGCCTTGCATTGTATTCAAATATAATCAAAGAAACAATGTTGAATATAAACCTTGAACATTGATCTTGATAACTGAATAAAGTTATCCATAACTTCATAGACAATTGGGAAAAAGTTCTTGATTGAATAAGAAAAGATACAAAAACTAGGATACAAATTCTACAAAAAAGGCAGGTGAATCTCCTCGTACACTCTCAGATATTTTTTGAATACCATAGCAACAAAGAAAGGGTAAGAGGTTACCATGGTTTAATGTAGAGTCTCGGACCCAGAGACTATAGGATCTCCTTGAGGCTCAGTCTGCATCATGTCAATATCCTTTGTACCCTGAAAAGTAGAAACCAAAATTAACAGTCAAGTTTACGAAAAGAAATATAATAAACACTATAAATATGCTTAACGAAAAGTATCAATACCCGTGTCACGACTGGAACCTCAGAAGGAATAATCTCTTCAGGCAGCCCTTCATGTGTAGCACTAACCTGAAAATTCCATAATGTTAAGACTCGTACCAATAAATTTGTGACATAAATTCAATTTCAATTTGACATACAAAAATATAGATAGATAGTAATGAGTAATGGTTGTGGCACCTATACATGATCGTGTCCACGATCTACAGAATAAGCACGAGGGGAAAGGCAATGTTGTTCTAGGAATGTTGTAAACTGCATAAGTTAAATAAATATATTGGCGTCAGTTTTTTGAGACTAAATGTATATATACACCAAAAAAACATGTTAGATCAAAACCTGTTTGTACATACCTCGCCCATGGTGTGCATTTGTATTGTCCTGGATTGCTCATAGAGGTCTCTACATGAGGCTGCATACTCAATAAGCTCATCTTGCTCCATCTCCCTCAACACATCATCTGGGACACTCACAAATGGACGCCCTCCTGCACTAGATGAAGGTTGGCTCGTCCCTAAGCTGACTTCCACCCCTCCTAAAGCAGCTGCAATATGTTCTTGTATCTTATCCCTCATTTTTGATGCAGCACTGGAGATAAGGGCTAACTCCTCTGGAAGTGTAACTACCCTAGGTGGTCGAGCTGCTAAACGAGGTGCTGGAGGCCTAAACCCAACATCTCGCATAGCATCAGGTCATTCATATGTACGACCTTTTCCAGCTCCATAGAATTTGGACCCAGTATCTGTATAGTTAGGGTCCATGTGCTCTCGGAATTGAGAAAACAACATTCTAACAAAATATTGCGGCACCTCATCATTATTTGGGAACTTCCCGTATGCATACAGGAACTTCTCATAAATATGGGGTGCAATAATAGGATCATTGAATCTTGCAATCTTCAGATGTTTTTTGTCTTCAGGCCGCAAGTCAAATAGTGACAAGGCCATTTCTTTAGTGACCTTACTTTTGACTTCATTGTAGGAGTGGATACCAATCACTGATGCTCTCCTCCTACGCATCATGTCAAAAAAAACTTGGGTTGATGGTCCAACCCCACAATAAGTCTCTATCAAACTCTCCAAATTGTGCAAAACAATTTGGAGACAATTTCGACTAGGGGCAGAGAGATTGCAACTTTGCAATTCATTGTGCAATCTCGTGGAATGCTCCCTCATCCCATCAACAGTAAGTAAGGAGATGGTATCTTCCCAAGGCATCTGCTCAGGAATATCACCGAGATGGGTGTAAAGGGGATCATAGCTTGGATTTCGAGCAAGCTCATGAACCCTACGACCTCTACCCCTAGGAGGGCGACCACCAGCACCTGTAACATGTTAAATTATTTCACATATTAAAAATTAAATAATTTATAAGGAAAATTTGTATTTAAAAAACTTGTTTGGTAATTTGAAAATACCTGCTGGAAAAACTATCTCTTCCTCTTCATTCATACTATGGTCCCCTGACGAGGAATGAACGTGTCTATGACCCACTATACAAAACATTAAATTGTTAGAATTTGGGTACATGAGTACCACAATAAGTTTGAAATTAAACATACATCAAACAATAAATTTTCATTTAGATTTTACCTGGAGAAGTATCCAATTGTGGGGTGAATCCCACAGGCTGAGACATTGTTCTCCTTTTCCCCTCACCAGCAATAAGGCCAACCCCAACTCCAACATTTGCACCTATGGAGCATAATGTTTTCACATTAAACACATCATTTGGAAAAAAAATTCACTTGTTCAACATTGAATATAACGTAAAATTGAACATTTTAACTAGGAATTGATCTAATGTGTACCTATGCCGTGTATAAGACCCTCGTTCATACCATGGTCCCCTGGCGAGTAATGAATGTGTCTATGACCCACTATACAAAACATTAAATTGTTAGAATTTTGGTACATGAGTACCACAATAAGTTTGAAATTAAACATACATCAAACAATAAATTTTCATTTAGATTTTACCTGGAGAAGTATCCAATTGTGGGATGAATCCCACAGGCTGAGACATTGTTCTCCTTTTCCCCTCACCAGCAACAGGGCGAATGGGAACATGTCCTTGGGGCGCCTCTTGTTCGATTCCTTGACTGGGTGAACGAGTCGGACAAGTGCGTCCACCTGTGCAGGACAAAAAAAATTCACATTAATCAATTTTTCACAACGAACAATAAATATAACCTACTTGAAAACATGACATAACTAAACAACCAATGTACCTGATAATCCTCCTCTCATGGAGACATCTCTGTAGGGCTCCCCTGATGCCATGGAGGGGTCTCTGTAGGGCTCGCCTGCCCCTCATAAAAAAATTAAAAAACAAATTATCAATCGACAGTTGAATGTCATCAACCAATGGATAACAAGTACTATATAGGTACTATGTGTGAACGCATAGGCATGTTGAAAAGTATAACTAGATCAGTCTTCATGTTGACTATGTAATTATATTCTTATGTAAAGAAGAAGTCAAAGTAATATTATCTAAAGACTAGGAACCAAGCTTTCCTAGGACTGGTATAGAAGAGTGCAAAAAAGAAGGCTTTATCATCATTACAACCAAGATCTAATCCTTACCCTTGAAGAAGATCATTCAAAGAGAAATCACCAACACATCTTTTCTCCACCATCGAAGAAATCAAGATGAAGACTTTATCTTCACTTATCAATTAAATATTTTCATTCTATAATCAAATTTTGTTTAAATGACTTTGTTTTGGCAGGGAGATCTATAAGCTGGTTGGGTTACCAAGATTCCTTGCATGAGGAGAATAGTCACAATCCTCGAAGAAAGTAAGGTTAAATGTCACTTGGACCAGATTTATACAAAATTGAGGTATCAAAGAATGAAGGGATATCTTCATAAGATCTTAACTGTGAGATATGCAAACGACGATAAGGTGGACAACGTAACAAGGAGAGAGATTCTATAGAAATGTAGCCATAATTTTCAAGGTTCCTCCTCTAACTCTATAATTGTTATGGAACACTTTAGACATGTTTCTCCCATTCATGAAAAGCATCCCACAACTTCACTTTCAATTCCACAAACAAGAGAGTATTGTTGGTTTTATTCCACCTTCCTCCACCACTACTAGTTGCACTTAGCACACCATTGAAACCATTTGAATAAGTACAAGGAATATGCTTATGAGTACATGGCACCACATGACACCATTTTATTGAACTTCATGAGGGTTGCAAGCAGATGACTCATACTTCAAGCACCAAGCTTCAGATTTATAGCTGATTTATTTTTCCAAACCTTATATTCATCATTGCAGTGTGATTATACTTTAATTATGTGACTTATCTTTTGACACATGACATTAGATTAGATTCTAATTTTGAGTACAATGCCTTTCCTAATGATTAAAGTGATAGATTTCATGCAATAAGGTCTCCAAGGTAACAGGAAAAACAACTAGCAAATCTCTCTCAGAATTCCCACTGTATCACAAAGATATACCATGACTAGGGCTTCACTACTTCAACTCAAAAGTTGTAACAAAGACAAAAGAAAATAAAACCGACTTGTTCAATCTCCTGAGATTACTTGGTATCCGAGCTAGATTATGGTGAAAGAGCAACCTTGAAGTCAAAATCATTTGGCCTAGTTCAAGAACACTTTTCATATGAAGGGTGAAATCATCTATTGTTACAGTCATTGCCAGTGACAACACCCAGTGTGTAACTTTTGGAGATTATATATCCCAAAGCATTAAGAGTGAAATTATATCGTGTAAATAATATATTAAAAAGTTTGATAATATTTGGAGGTTGATTGCGAAAGAATAATCTATGGATCCATAACTATAATCCTTCTACTCTATCTAGTCAATATAATGTTGCTTGAAGTGTCAATGTCATGATGGTGACCAAAAAACTGTCAATTCTTAGCTTCTTTACTGGTTCAGATTTGAATTTAAAATAAATGTGAAACTAGATCTAAAAGAGTCTTCTCTTTTAGCCAAATCGATTTCAATATCTTGAAAGTTTTGCTAAAATAGAACACTACAATTATGTATCACTGAATTTATTCCCCAATAAGTTTGCAAGTGCAACAATACCAAAGAAAAAAAACAAGATGAGACTAGACAGTTGTTTTGGAAAGGATAACAGTGTAATAGTCGTGGAAAAAATCATTTACATCTTCATCATGCTAGTACTACTATGGAAATGTAGAGTGTGGGAGTTTAGTCTCTCACAAGAAAATTAGAAGCAAGAAATACATACAAGATAAGACCATAGATGCTTAGGGAATTTAAAGCAATCAAAGATGAAAGTTTATTTTGCTTTTGCAAGAATATCTCTCAACCAAGACTAGAACAATAAAATTCCTTTGGACTTTGTCAACAGCCAGAAAACAAAGATATTATTAATATAAAATCTATCTCAATTAATCTTTGATTCTTTACACTAAAACAAAATGATGGGGATATTTAAGAAATCTTTTGAAACAATGGCCATGTAAAATTTTACAACTAAAATGTTACATCAGATGGGAAACACCCACTTTTAAAATGTTCTACTTAGGAGAGCGTTTCATTCAATCTTGTGTGCTAGATGTCAATTGAATTAACATTTTTCAATTGCTTGAACTATATTGTAACCACAACTGTTGTTAAAAAAATGAGAAACTTTGTGTAATTACAGTGAATGTGGCATAAATTTGTGAATGTGCAAACACATTCACTATAATTGTGTCCTGCACCAGAACTCTATTATTAAAATAAAACAAGCAAAGAACTTCCCACCTGTACCATAGTACATTGATCACAAATTTTACATGAGTAAGATAACCTATAACAACTACATGTTCTACTCGATTTGGTGTGGGATTTTTCTCTACGAGCCTCAAAGTCTCATCTCATCATCTAGTGCTCATCTTGAATATAATTTAATGCCGAGGACTAAGGAAATTGGACTTTTCTCCATCTTGAATTTGGCTACTACTATTCCAGGCTTCTGTACATTTCTAGTTGCT
>JAXQQM020080309.1:0-171862 GCA_034641835.2 Pinus albicaulis
ACTTGGTGGTAGTGGTGACCCTGCGACCTTTTTGAGGTCAGAGCCCAAGTGAAGATAAAGTTGCACAACCCCTCCAGGTCACTGAGTCGCTGATCTACGAGGAAAATAAAAGGTGCGACTTGGTGATAGTGGCAACCATGTGACCTACAAATCTCATGCTTTGCATATACACATTGAGAGGGCCTTCCAAAGGTGTTTTGGAGGAGTGGCACGATGATCGACATCTTTTTAGTTCCCAGGCATATAACACAAATAGATGGTAAGCTCTTTGGCACGTTGATGGTTGTCTTGGTCATAAAGGGAGCTATCAAAGGTGTAGTAAATGAATTATCTACACCCAAGAATGAGAATATCAATGTTGATCAGTTCAAATATCCACGACGCTTTCCAAATATACTATATGGGAGGGTTTGCAGATAGTACAAAAATTGGTAAAAGGTGCAAATAAACGCATGCAGAAACAGGCTAGCACGTCGGAGTTACGGAAATATACAGCAAGGGTATACACAAACGGATGTGAATCGTATCCATTATCCTTAAAAAACCAGGCATTGAAGGAGCTGAATGAGTTGGAACTATTTAAGTTTTCAGACTTGAGAAGCCCAGCCACCAATATGAACGGAAATGCTTTCGACCTCGAAAATTCTTTGATGATTTGCTCCCAGTCAGAGTTAAAGAGAAAAGGCTGAGAAATTTAGTCCAATCCATGCTTGTTGGTATCCGGGTCCCTACATCTATATCTTGGGGCTACATTGCCTACATGGAAATAGAGAGTCTGCCAAAGAATCAATTTTGGAGAAGGCATCATTAATGCATGTCGTAATTTACATTTGTATCTGCATTCTAGACTCGGTCCACAACGATACCAATCTGCATTACAGTTATTAAAAATAAAATGGCACAGGGAAATCTTACCCTAGCCATTATCTTCGATGACTTAGTAGCTCAACACTCGACCACACAGGGGTCCAAGTTCATTATTTCCATTCTTGCAATTAATTAAACATGCTCTTAGTATCAATGTTAGATCTGTTATCACTCAGGTTATCCTTGAAGTTGTGGAAAAGGAAAGTAAACCCGAGGTAACCACAAACCAACCTTCAGATACAGAATCTAGCCAATCTGTATCTAGAGAGGGCTCTCTGTTTAAAATTTAGCTTTGTTCTTAGAAAGTTTTAGGCTAGTTATAAGTCCAAGAATTTGGTTTGAATTTGAATGGTGGAATTTTCCAACTGAGGGCAAGATTGAGTATTTCAGGCCATTGGGCTATGGAGTCGAAAGGATGGCTTTACTGTATTAATCTTCTACACACAAGATGGCTTTGTAGGGCAAGATAGCCAAACAGAGAACAATTTTAGATCTTAAAATGAATGGAATGGATTTTGAAGGGATGAAAGGTAATTAAGAATCTTTCAACATGTTCAAAAGAAAGAAAGTGAATGATTACAAATAAAGAGCAGTTAAGAATTCTTTACTATAGTAATCAAAATGTTTAAACCAACGAAACAAGAGCAATTAAGAATTCGTTGCTTATAACCAGTTTAGTAGAAAACATTTAGAATAATCACAATTGAAATCAGAGTACACTTAAGTAAATTCTGATTTATTCTTTTATGTCAATTATTCTGAAATGAAACAGAGTGATATTATAAACAGATATAAAACTTAAAACATAGGATAGAAAAGACTTATTGAACTGTAGTCGGACACATGAATCTTGCAAAAAATCTTGAGCTTCAAATCATCATCCAGCAAGCCACAAAGAAGTTTCTCCAAAGCACTTTTATTCCAAAAAATCAATGTTACAGCAAAGTAATATAATCCACCCTCAATACTCCTTTCGAGAGCTTATTTATACAAAAACTATTTAAAAATATCTCATAACAAAAGAGATATAATCTAGGGTGACTAATGAATAAGTTACAAAAAATAGAGACAAACGGTCTCGTAAATAGGATAAATCAGCTGATGTGGTGTGCTGTCTTCCTCCTTTTTAGAATGTGCTGGAAGCAGTTCCTTTGTTTTAGCTCGTTGTTGTCTTCTTGAGTAATTCTTTTCTAACTGCCTTGCTTGTCTGATACTCTTTTATTCTTACTGATACACTTTGACTGCTGAACTGATACTCTTTGACCCTTATTCACCTATTTATCCTTTATCAAGATATACCTCAGTAAAACAGGCCAAAATTTTTACCCAAGGATAAATTTTATAAAAGTTCCATCATCTCATCCCATCATTGAACTTCTGGCACTCTGGTTCTTTGTAATTTTCTCAATGTTTCATCAACTTCGGTGTATTTGAAAAAATTAGGCTAATATGGAAACAAATGTTTTATTTCATTTTCAAGATAAAATAAACTCTCTAATTTTTCATAAAGAATTTTCCCTGTTGGCAATGTTCCTTCTGCTGTACTAGTTGAAGAACTGGCTTGATCATCAACTTGTTTGTTTATTTTCGCAACAAAACTTTCCAAATCCATTAATCTATCTTCTGTAGTAACAGGACTGGGCAAACCTTTATTTAACAAATCATCAAATCTTTCTTTGAAGGTAAAAATTTCTTGCTGCATGTCTGAACACCTTCTTTCAAGATTTTGCATAAGAGTCCTTTTGGTAAAAACTTTTTTGATTTCCAAGATGGTTCCTATCCTGTCCTGAATTCCAACTTCTGCAAGTTGCTGCTTATTCTGAGTATTCAAAAAATTGATAAGTCTATTGGCTTCTTCTGGCATATTCCCTAACTCTTCCCTTGCTTTCTCAATTTCTTCCAGAGCCACTCTGACTAAATCCTGTTGTTCATATATTATTTGAATAAAAGAGAAAACATTCCTTATTGACTGAATAATGTTATCCCAAAGAATTTCTTTTAATTCACTTAAAGGTCTTTCCATTGTAAGATCCTTTTCCAATGCTTTAACTGATTTTTCTAGTTTTTTGATTTCTCTTGTCTTCTCAGAAACATTTATTTTTGATTGATCATATTTATTTTCCAGAGTAGAAAGCTGAGACTTTAAGCTTTGGATTTTTGTCACTTGCAGTTTTAATTCATTCATTGCTTTGATTAATTCATCAAAACCATTATCAGAAGTGTTCACCTGTGTTAGCTCTACTTGTTGGCCTATGATTGATGTACCTGTTCCTGTGGCTACCTGTGTTGTAGTTGCTAGAATAATGGACTCTTTATCTTTTAATGCTTGCTCAAGTTCTTTTTCTATTTCAGCAAGTCGTTCATTCATTTTTAAAAGTAAGTCCATTACCTCTTCTTCTGAATTTTCCTTCATTACTTCTTCAGTCTGAGGGTGCCTTGAAGCTGGTAGTTTCAATTGTTTCCTTAATGCAGCAATATCATCATCTTTCTTTTTAATCAATGCTTCAATACCCTTAACATCCTTTGGATTGTGACCCAAACTGATAATTATTTCCTCCAAAGATTTTATCCTGTTATCCTTTGCTTGGGAAGAAGCTTTCTCAATCTGCAACTGGGTATTGGTGTTGTTCAAAGAATCTTGCAGTTTATGAGCTGCCATTGCTTTGTCAGTAAGTGTGGAATAGATCATTTCTCCAGTCTGCTTGTGTAATTCAATTTGATCTAATGGATGAATGTCTTTTGCTAGGACCTCAAAATTGGTCCTGACGTAATCAGCTGTTGTCTGTGGTTTTGGCACTTTAGATTTGAAATGGCTCATTAACATTTTTCCTTGTTGAATGTCAAAAGCTGACATCAATCTCTCTTGATTTTGTGGAGCCATTTTAAGATACTGATTATACACCTGGACCCTTAGTGGATCATTCCTTGCTTTTATACTGATAAATGTCTTTTTTATGTCTCAAGGATCTTTCATTGGAGGTTTAAAAGAAGATATTTATGTACTTAGCTACCTGTGTATTGTCTTTCCTTGAAGACCAGAGTATGTACCACTAACTGAACTTGTTTTTTGACTATCTTCTTTTTCTGGAATATCAATGATTTCTTCAAATGATTCAGCTTCTGGAAGTGGATTCATTTTCTGCCTTTTAGCCTGAGGCTGTTTTGAAGATTCCTTGGGAGGAGTAGGACCTTCAGCCTCTCTTTTCTTTCCCTTTTCAATATTTAGTGGAGTTTGCAAGTTTTGCATTTCCCTGGATTGGTTTGAGGAGGAATCTGTACTTGTCCTTGAGCCTTAGATGTTTGAGGTTGTTCAATAATTTTGAATGTTTCAATCACTTGTATTTCAGGCTCTTTCTCTTTTCCTTTGGATTCAACTGCAATTGATGGAATGTTTTCCTGTAATTTTTGTTTAAAATTCCCTGCTGAAGAAGGACCAATGTCTGGTACCTGCACTTGCCCAAAAAATTCTTGGTCAAGCATTTTTCCAAGATATTTCATTACATTGTCCATATTGACTTCTTCACTATCCCGATCAATTAATGTTCCCTCCACCCATTCATCTTTATTAGCATACTGTTCAATTTCTGGAATCTTATGATGGATGTAAGGTGCTGATTTATTTTTCATTCTTTTGTCACAAATGAAGTTGAATGGGTCATAAGGGGCCCAGTAGAAACTCTTTTGCAATCTGAAATGGTCTTCTAGTATTCTTTCAGCTTCTTGTCCAGCATCCCTAGAATTGCATATAAATGGACCTAATTTTCCTTTGATTCGGAGTTGGGCTTTCTTCTTTGCATTACAAAAATGAATAATATCAGAGTTATTCATTTTCCTGAAGTACTCTAAAGAAAAAAGTCTCATAGGCACATACTTTGGCAATTTAAATGGGCATAATTCACATCCATATATTCTGACTTCTGTATAATTTTGGTACAAGTACCAATCACCAATTTTGTAGTGTTTTGAAAGTTGCAGAGTTTTCTTAATTTCATTGCTGAGTCTCGGAGGAGGAACCCCTGTCAACAAGGTAGTTGCAGGGTGTATGAACAGATCAATGAACTCATTATAGGAATAAGGAGAATCTCTGGAATTGTGGGTGATGGCTGACCAAAATATGACAGACCTGGGATTTCCTTGGACATTAAGCTTTTGAACATGGAAAGGAAAGTTTTCAGACTGGTAATATATCATGAGATGGTAAATGACTGAAGAATACTTGAACACTTTCTCATTTTCTAATCTCATGAATTGATCATGGATTTTGTTGGCTATGTAAGATGCAAAATCATATTTGACAGCAGGAGGTTGTCCAGGAGTGAAGATAGACAATAATACTAGAGTTAACTCATCAACATACTCACTAGTATTAAAGCCCATGATAAAAGAAATCATATTCAGAATGATATGGCCCATTTCAGTAAAAAAGGCACTAGCATAGGGAGGTGGGCTCTTGGGCTGATGTTCAGGTAACATGAAATTCTGACAGATGCGTTTTACCTCTTCAGGGGACAACTGGGTAGATTTTTCAAGCAATTCTCCAATGGAAAAGGGAGTGAGGTTTTGACCAGGTTCAAAATTGAGCATATCATTGATAGACTGAGCAGTAATAGGGAAAAGGACATTCTGGTTTGGGGATAAAACTTCTCTTTGAATTGGATCATAATTAGCATGGAAATAATGGATAATTTCAGGAAAGATATGGACTGAGGGTAAAAGGTATCTCAGGAAATTAGATTACCATAACCCAATAACATCCAAGCCATTCAAATAATTATCTCTGCAGTGACAATGAATTCGAAGGGGGCTTTCACTGAAAACTAAGTCTTTGATCTGAAAATCTTTATCCACTAATGGAAAATATTCCAATTCTCGATAAGGAGCGTTTAATGGAGTAACATTTAAGGCTACAGGAACTTCCATTCTTGGTTCTTGTGTATTCAAAGATGGAAATTCGGGGGTTTTTATGAAAATTTGGAAGAACTACAGGTTTCGACAGGGAAACGGGTATAATTGCAAGTTCGGGAATATAATTTATAGTCTTTAGGATCAATGAATGAACCAGCAATCGACTTTAACTCTGTTTTAGTGAAAAAACAAGGAAAGCTGAGTTTCTTTCAGAGTTCAGGGCGAAATGGAGTAAATACCTGTTTTTAGAGGAAAAACTGTGATTAATAGGTGTAAGCTGACTGCGGATGGTCGCTGGGAAACTGGACTGGTAGAGGTCTTCAGCAAAATTCGGTTGAATAGTAGTTGACAGTAGATTTTTTGAATTTCTCAGTATGGAGGGTGCAGTCGCTTTCAGTACACAGAATAATGAAGAATGTGCGAGTTTTTTATTTATTTACAAAGTCAAATAGGGGGGAATATTTTATTATTTTAATATATGACGTCAGGCTGTACAATGGACACGTCACGGGGGAATGGTGGTAAGCGGTTTATTCCGCACCACCTTTGAGGGAAGGTAGTTTTATGCGAATCGGAAGTGATTCCATAGATTGAAAGACACGTGGCCTGGGCACTATTTAAAATTCACTTTGATTTCGCGAGTTATCTATCAGACGAGGGATGGGTAGCAGAATGAACGCGCGCCGTGGATCTTTGATGGAGTGATCGGACGGAGATTGGAACATGAAGTTGGTGGGGGAGTTAACGAGCGGGCCTGACGTATTTAATATCTGTTTTAATTATTTCGGGAGGCTTTTCATTGGCGGTTGACAAGATTATTAATTAATCCAGGTGATTAATTAATCTCGTTGGTTTATAAAGGGTCGGGGTTACAAATGGTTGAAAGACTTCGGGTTTTATTTATTTTTTCGTTTTAAACATATAAAACACATGTTTAAACCTTTTTCTGTATAATTTTATTATATGGTAATAAACCAATATGATTCACTTACCATAGGGGGCGGGGATAATTATATAGATATATTTTTAGCCAAAGGGCATTGTAATGTGGGATTTTTGTTTAATCATGTGGGTTAAATACTTTGGCTAAAAACTTACAGTAAGAGGGTTTTTTGGGGATATTATTATAAAAGGGAGTTATAGATAATAGGATAAGGTATTTTCAATAGGGATTTAACAGATAAATTAGAGTTAATATGACAAAGGACAAGGTAAACTCAAAATACTTTAAATATAACCAAGAAAGTGAGGATTTTTCAAAGTAATTTGCATTACAATACTTTCATCACGTAGACTTAGAATAAAAAGTGATTTTGAGGGCTTTTATGGATTATTGCATGTTTTTTCCTAAGTAAAATGAGATTTTACTTAGGAAAAGATTTTTATGAATGAATGAGTATGATGATGAATATTTTTAAATACTAAGGTTTTCTCCAATCATTGGGCCAAGGGTCCGGTCCCTCCAAAAGTCAAGGAAATGCCTTGAGCCCCTTTAATCTTCAAAATCCTTAGCACTTAGGGGAAATTAGTAAATTGTTAGGGAAAAATTGAGATGGGAAGTTAATGATTTTGACCTTGCTGTGTTCTGAAATTCTGCCAATGTGGTGTTCCGCCTTTGCACTTGGTGATGAAAGTAAAAGATTACAAACATTTTAAAGCCATCATTCACCACATGAGAATTTGCAATTCCATCTACCTACCCTACTTATCTTACCCTACCATTTTCTCTTCTTTATTAGGGTGCATTTGAACTAGCAAACCCTTATCAATCTTCTTTTCTTTTTACATGGCAAATCTATCTGTTTCTACACTTATTACCTCCAAGGGCTCAGATTAAACTGTTGAGCACCTTTTATTAACTCTACCTATCTACTTATCTGCCAAGATTAAAAATTTTGGTCAGATATTTATTCTCTATTCTACAACATGAAATTGAAAAATGAATGAGTCAAGTTTAAACAGTTTGACTCTTCATAACTTGTGGCAAAATTTTGACAAACTGCACACAATTTTGTTTATTACAAAAGATGAAATAGTAGTAGCATTTGGACTTGCGCACTTTCCTGGTCTATTTTTGTTTGGGGTTCATTTATTTCACTTTTTTGACCATTTTATTCTTTTTACCCTTTGATTTTTCTTTTAGGGTATACCCTCTTTACATTTTTAAAATTTTTTTGATTTTTTTGATTTTTCAAGAATATGGAACACCTTTGCACAAGAAAAAGGATTGAACATATTGCATAGTTCAATAAGAAAATCATGAAAAATGACACCTATTGGTATAGGATTCTAACACTGGCTCCACTTGGGGATGGCTTTTCTTGGCGAAAAGTCAAGAACAGCAGGTTAGATGCCTCAAAATGCCTTTGACTGAACCATGAAATCTTCTTTTTTCTGGTAGCTTTATTGTATATATGATAGTGAAACTTCTGAAGCTTAGGGCCTTCACCTCGGGCTTCAACTTCAGCAATTTACCATCCAATCAAAACTGATGCATTAGAAATGATATATTATGTACAAGTTAGAAAAAATCAGAACATCCTAGTAAATAGGATCAAAATAGTGCTTTAGCATTCGACCATTGACTGGTCCTTCCTCAGCTTCTGAACCATCCAAATTCTTCAAAAAATATGTGTTATTTCCCTGTAAAGCATGAATTATGTAAGGTCCTTTCCATAAGAAATCAAATTTCCCATGTTTTCCTTTATCTTCCCTTCTGGAATCCCATCTCAGAACTTTGTCTCCTAGCTGAAAATCTTCTGCTTTAGTCCTTTTGTCAAACATTTTCTTTAACTTTTCCTGCAAGGCTTGGGATCGTTGATACACTTCTTCTCTGGTCTGTTGCAAGTGAATTTTTTGGTTTATTCTTCTCAGAATATCATTTGGTTCTACTTGAGCCTCCTGAAGTAACTTCATAACAGGAATTCCTAAGGATGATGGAAATCTTGCCTCAATACCATAAACTAATTCATATGGACTAGTTCCAATTGATTTCTTAGTTGTAAGTCTATCTTCCCACAATGCATTGGTAAGTTTCTTATGCCAATTCTTTTTATTCTCTTCCAATAATTTTTTAATGATATTAATAAGGCTTTTATTGGAAGACTCTTCCAGTCCATTACCCTGAGGATAATAGGCTGTTGAATGGCCTAAAGTGATGTGATATTTATTGCAGAAACTAATCATTTTCTTAGACTTAAATGCGGCAGCATTATCTGTTATAATTTTCTCTGGATAGCCAAATCTTGAAAGTATATTGGTTTCTAAGAACCCTATAATTACAGAATCATTGGCTTGTCTGCATGGGATAGCTTCAATCCATTTAGTAAAGTAATCTGTGGCAGTAAGGATCCATCTGTGTTGCCTAGAGGAAGGGGGATGGATTTATCCAATAAAATCTAGTCCCCATTGTTAAAAGGGTCTCTCGGTGGAAATTGGTTTTAATGGTAAAGGAAAAAAATTTCTCTTGCCTTCAAAGATCTGACACTTATGAAAAGAAGTTACAAATTTCTTAACATCTGAAAACAAGGTTGGCCAGTAGAAACCAGCCCTTAAGATTTTATCTGCAGTTGACTTCCAGTAGAGGTGTCCACCACAATCTCCTACATGAAATTCATTAAGAACCTTGTCAGTTTCATCTTTCAATAAACAATTTAATAGAATTCCATCATGATTCTTCCAAAAAAGAGCACTATCTAAAATACAATACTTTAAAGATGTCATTTTCAAAAATCTTTGTTTCGTTCTGAATAACCCTGGAGGAGCTTGCAGGTTTAACAAAACATAAATGATATCAGTGTACCAGGGTGAGTCTAAAAAGGCTTGACTGATGTGTGGAGTTGCCATCTCCTGTTCGTCATCCAGCTCGTTAATATCCAGGGCTTGGCAATTTGTTTCAGTCATAAGTTGTGCCAAACCTTGACCTTTTATAAGTTTTGTTGGTTTTATTTCAATATCATATTCTAATATGGTAGCTATCCACTTACCTCTTTTGCCTTCAATACCATCTTGAGTTAATATGTCTTTAACGACAGCATTAGGTACATAAGCTATCACATGAGAATACAATATATAAACTCTGAAATCTTTAATTGCTTTCACAAGTGCAAAAGCCTGTTTCTCCATGATATTGTATTTCAAAGATGCATCTCTAAGTGCTTTACTAAAAAAGGCTATTGGTTTTTCACATCCCTGATCATCTTTTTGTAGTAAAACAGCTGCAACTGTATGTTCAGAAGCAAATGAAAAAATAATGAAATCTCTATCAAATTTTGGACTGGTAAGAACTGGTGTTCTGGTTAAAGCCATTTTGATTTCTTCAAAGGATTTCTTGGCTTCCACGGTCCAGTCAATGCTTGAATCCTTTCTTAACATGTTAGTAAGAAGTCTAAGTAATTCAACTAAACTAGAAATGAAAGCTTGAAGTTCTTTAATGTTTCTGGGATGAGGTATCTGCAAAATTGCTTGTATTCTTTCAGGATCAATTCTAATGCCATCTTTAGAAATAATGTGACCTAGGATTTTTCCTTCTTCAAGACCAAATAATGATTTTTTTGGATTTAAAGAAATACCATACTTCCTGCATTTTATAAACACTTGTCTCAGATGATCTAAATGTTGCTGATCTGTTTTGGAAAAAATAGTTAAATCATCTAGATAAATAACCAGAAAATCATGAATTTCTTTGGCAAAGGCAATGTCCATTGCTCTTTGGAAGGTAGCCCCTGCATTCTTGAGTCCAAATGGCATCTTGACATATTTAAAAGTATCCCATGGTGTTGTAAATGTTGTTTTGTCTTGATCATCAGGATGAACCAGAATCTGGTTGTACCCTGAAAATCCATCCAGAAGAGAAATCCTTGAAGATCCTACTACCCTTTGTAAGATATGGTCCATTTTAGGCAAAGGATAGTTATCTTTTAAAGAAAATTTGTTTAAATTTCTTGAATCAACACATAGTCTAATCTCCCCAGTCTTTTTTCTTCTTGGTACTAGATTAGAAACCCATTCAGAGAACCTAATAGGAGCTATAATTCTTGCTTCATACATTCTTTTAATTTCTTTCTCAATTGAAGGTAATAAAATAGGGTTGATCCTTCTAAGTTTCTGTCTGAAAGGTTTCTGATCTGGTTTCAAGGGTATTGTATGTTGAATGATAGATGTATCGTATGACTTCATATCTTCATAACTCCAGGAAAAAACATCCTGGAATTCTTTTAAAAGTTCAACATATTTAGCCTTTTGATCTTCTGGTAGAGATTTAGATAGTTTAACCATCTTAGGATTTCCTTCAGTTCCCAAATTGACTTCTTCAATATCAGCTTTTACAGGTTCCATTTTGGGTTTTAAGGGAATGTCATTTGAGTCAAAAATATCTTCTAAAGGAGTCAATCCTTTAGGTAAATGATTATCTTTCAGATTAATAATTTCAGATTCATCTTCAATAATCTCATCGAATTCCATTTGTTTCAAATCCTGCATATCTTTTTTAGTGAATTTGGTTGGGTGAAGCATATGAATTGCAGTCTCTTCTGAAATATTCGTTTCTTGTTCATCTAGTTGATCAGATTCATTGATTTTTGTGTCTTCATCTATACTACTATTAGAGAACTCACTTTCTAATATCAAAAAATTATTGATTTGATTATTATTTACAAACACTTGCCAATTCATGAGATTGTCCGGTATAGCAGGTCTATGTCTAATCTCAGCTGTGAACTGATGATTAGGTCCAAAAGGTAACTTACAGGTGCTAGTGAACATTGCAAGACTGTGAGCATGCAAATTTTGTTTTCTAGGAATTTTGGCAAGTTGAGCTTGTAGAAAAGTGTTGAGAATTTCCACAACTGTTTCTTTGTATTGTTTCAATCTGGGGTCTTTTGTTGAACATTCATCGTTGATTTTTTGAATAATTAACTCAGAGTCACCTATGATTGATACTCTAATTGCTCCTAACTTTTTGACATGTTTAAGCCCTAGCAAAATAGCTTCGTACTCTGCCATGTTGTTAGTGCATCTAAAATTCAATCTATAAGCATGACCTTCGGCATGATCATTTTCAACATTATGTAACCAAATTTCTGCCCCTACTCCTAACTTGTTTATTGAGCCATCAAATTCTAAATGCCACAGAATTTCATGTTCATAATCTTCATCAACTGCTTTAACATGTTTCCTAACAGGGAGCTCTGGCTTTTCAATTTTTCCTGGTATCTCTTGAATGTTTGATGTTTCTTTTTTTTCAGAAATTTCTTCAATTTGAACCGTAGATTTAGTTGCGGTTTCTATTTCTGGTGCCTCTAGTTTAGTAGGAAGGTCCAATTCAGCATTAGAAAGGATGAAAGAGTCCATATCAGAATGTACTGAATATATAGGGAAGTTTTCAGGCTGCTCATGGCTACTGACTAGATATTTCATCAAGGTCTCTCTGTATAATCTTTTAGGCTGACCAAATATTGAAATAGTTGCAAATGACATATCTAATTGTAGAGATCCTCCGAGTTTGGCACCCCAGGATTTGGACAACAACATACCATATTTAGGGGGAATATCAGCAACTACTATATCCATCAGAATAGATTTCGCAGGGTATTGTACCAAAGTAACACACAAATATTTAATCAAACCTAAACATCTTACCTGACTAGAATCGAAAGAAAAAAGATCTTTATATGGTCGGGTAATGTCTAAATTTAATCTTTCCATCACTGCTTTTGGCATTAAATTGTGGGACGCTCCAGAATCAAGCATGGCGTTATGCAGTATTTTATCATGAACATTCAAGCTCACATAAAATGGAGGAGTTCCTCCACTTTCAAGTTTGCCATTAACTTCAGGACCAAAAAGTAGTCTGGGTTGATCATCAAAAACGTTCACTGAATCATCCATTCCAGTAATGTTAAGGGATTTGCTGATTTGGCTTCTATACACATCATGTTTAGCTAATTCTGCTAATGGAACAACTATCTTTAGTTTGGCTATTTCAGCTTCTAGATTGAAATATTTTTCTGTTTGAGCTCTAGTATTTTGAACAGTTGGATTTTCTCTATTTTTTGGATCTTTAGCGTTTTTCTCTTTTTCATGAATAGGGTTATGAGTTGAAGGTGTTTCTGAATTAACTTCGGCTGGTTCTTCTACGATTCCTGCAAGAGGAGAAGTATTAGAAATTTGTTTATTATGTGGTTGGTTATCACAGACGTCTTCAATTATTGGATTTGCGAGGTTAGGACTTGTTCTAGACAGAATTTGTACAGGAGGAGTGTTAGTTTTACCTTTGATGTTTTGTTTTACAGTTTTATGTTTGCTATTCTCTGGCACATCAATCCGTCTACTTATCAAATTTTAGTGTTTATGAACCTCATAGATCGTTGTGTCATATCCTTCTTTAAAATCAAAAGTTTCTCTTGAATGAGTTTGAAATGTTTCAAGAATGTGATTTTCTTGATCATCTTGAGATAGGAAAACTTCTGGTTCATTCTTGTTTTCAGTCACGTTATTTATTTCAACATCCTCGGTAGGATCTTTAGAAGTTGAACCTTCAACAAAATTTTCTTGGAATGGTGGCCTGATGTTTTGGTCAGGAACATTTTTCCCAGTATTTTGGTTCTAATTTCTTCTGAAATTTGGGTTTCTAACAACGTTTTGAATATCACCAGAATACTTTCTTTCGATTGTCTCTACCCTATCTCCCAGTCTTTCCATACCTTTGATAATTACATCCAGCTTTCTTTCAAAAGCTGAAGGTTCTTCGTTGATAGACATCCTTCTTTCAGCCCTAGCCCTATCTCATTTTTCTATGAGGTTAGCTTCAACACTAACCACTATGCTTTGCATATCTTATAGGGTTTGAGGGGCTCTTTCCCTAAGTGAATATGCTATGTCAGAGTCAAATCCATCAGGGAATTTAACCAAAACTGAATCAGGAGGGGGTCTAAGGTTCTGGGGAACATCATTATATGCTTCGTTAAATCTGATGATATAATCTTGTACTGTTTCATTAGGTACTCTCTTTAATTTTCCAAAATCAGATAGGATCTGAAGAGGGTCTTTCTTCTTCTCCCATCTATTTAAAAATTCCCTATACAAGGCTGGTAAGTCAGCAATACTGTTTGGAGTAAGGGCCCTAAACCATGTCCTGACTTCCCCAGTAAGACTCTGAACAAAAATTCTCATTCAAACATCATCAGTGTCAATTTCATAAAATTCAAAGTAATCAGTCATCCTTTTGGTATGTTGTTGAGCTGTGTAAGTACCAGAACCATCAAAAGGGGTGATCTTACTCAGATAATCTTGAGGCAAAGCAGCAGGGTTTCCTGGCAATTGTAACGGAGCATATCTATTGGCCATTGGAAGGTGTAATGGAATAATAGGTGGTGGTGGTCTGGAAGGAGTGAGTGAAGGAGAAGAAGGAGTGATTGGTGTTTGAGAAGTTTGGGGAAAAGCAGTTGAACTTGGGGAAACTGTAGTAATTACAGAAGTGTCTGAAGTTTCTTCAAAGGTCTGTTCAGATTGAATGGAATTTTGTAAATGTCTGTCAAGATGTAATGAAACAATCTCAATTGTAAATCTTCAAAAAACAAAAGGTCCGGAACTAATCTGGATAATTCAGTTTCAGAAAAATTCACAAATAAGGATGTTTCAAATTGCTCATCAAAAGGTATTTCATCAAAATATATAATCTTCACAGGAGAGGATGCAGATCTAGAAAGAGGTCTGGAACTTCCAGAACTTTCTTGACTTCCTCTTTCAGAGCTTTCTTGACTTCCTTGTCTTCTAAGAATCCTAGGAATCAGATTTGGATTTTCAAATATCGGTGGTGGATTAGGGTCAGGATTTGACCTGGTATGACGAATCCTTTTTGAAGCCAGTTTTCTTAGTAATGTTTCTTTTTTAATTTTTGTTTTAAATGAAATGAAAGTGCAACTTCGACAAATTATTCAAGAAATTAAAGATTTATAATTAAAATTTTCTCAAAGATTTATTGAACTAGAGAATCTGATTGAATGTATCGAACATAAATTTTAGTTCAGTTTATAAGTTAAACCGGAGATAATTTGAAGCAACATTTGTTTGCCTATGCGGTTGTAGAAAAATATTTTCCAAGGCTGAGCTTACGTTTCACTGAGACTACGTATGTAAGCTTATAAATCAAACAATAGTATCAATAAAATGATTCAGATCCCCGGTATGAGTACTTCACCTATATTGTCACTCGGGCTGTGAGACGACGGAAAAGGAAAATGGCTTGGGAAATGACCACTAACCAACCTTCAGATATAGAATCTAGCCAATCTGTATCCAGAGAGGGCTCTCTCTTTAAAATTTAGCTTTGTTCGTAGAAAGTTTTAGGCTAGTTATAAGTCCAAGAAATTTGGTTTGAATTTGAATGGTGGAATACGCCAACTAAGGGCAAGATTGAGTATTTCAGGCCATTGGGCTATGGAGTCGAAAGGATGGCTTTACTGGATTAATATTCTACACACAAGATGGATTTGCAGGCCAAGATAGCCAAACAAAGAACAATTTTAGATCTTAAAATGAATGGAATGGATTTTGAAGGGATGAAAGGCAATTAAGAATATTTCAACTTGTTCAAAAGAAAGAAATTGAATAATTACAAATAAAGAGCAATTAAGAATTATTTACTATAGTAATCAAAATGTTTAAACCAACGAAACAGGCAATTAAAGATAATTTATTATAACCAGTTTAAAAGAAAACATTTAGAATAATCACAATTGAAATCAGAGTACACTTAAGTAAGTTCTGATTTATTCTTTTATGTCAATTATTTAGAAATGGAACACAGTGATATTATAAACAGATATAAAACTTAAAACATAGGATAAAAAAGACTTATTGAACTGTAGTCGGACACATGAATCCTGCAAAAAGTCTTGAGCTTCAAATCATCATCCAGCAACCCACAAATAAATTTCTCCAAAGCACTTTTATTCCAAAAAGTAAATGTTACAGCAAAGTAGTAGAATCCACCCTCAATACTCCATTCGAGGGTTTATTTATACAAAAAATGATTTAAAATATCTTTCAACAACCTAGGAAATAATCTAGGGTGACTAATGAATAAGTTACAACATAAAGAGAGACAGGTGGTCTCGTAGACAGAATAAAAAGCAACTGCTGGTGTGCTGTTTCCTCTTTTTATGCATGTGCTGGAGGCAGGTCCTACAATCTGGCTCGATGTTGTCCTTTTTGGTAATTCTTTCCTAACTGCCTAACTTCACTGATACTCTTCATTTCTACTGATACACTTTCAACTGCCAAGCTGGTACTCTTTAACCTTTGTTCATCTATTTATCTTTTATCAAGATATACCTCAGTAAAATATGCAAAAATTTTACCCAAGGATAAATTTCATAAAAGCTCCAACATGTCATCCCACCATTGAACTTCTAGCACTTTGGTTCTTTGTAGTTTCCTCAATGTTTCATCTGCTTCAGTGTAATTGAAAAATTAGGCTGATATGGAAACAGATGTTTTATTTCATGTTCAAGATAAAATAAACTCTCCAATTTTTCATAGAGGCTTTTCCCTATTGGCAATGTTCCTGTTGTTGTACTGGTCGAAGAACTAGCTTAATCATCAACCTGTTTCTTTATTTTCTCAACAAAACTTTCCAAATTCATTAATTTATCTTCTTCAGTAACCGGGTTGGGAAAACCTTTATTTAACATAACATCAAATCTCTCTCTGTAGGCCAAAATTTTTTGTTGCATGTCTGAACACCTTCTTTCAAGATTTTGCACAAGAGTCCTCTTTTAGTAAAAACTCTTTTAATTTCAAGATGGTTCTGTCTGTCACAGTTCAACTTAGAAAGTTGCTGGTGTTGCAGTATTAGAAAAATTAGACTGTGGCTTCTTACGGCACCATTCCTAACTCTTGCTTTCTCGTTTCTTCCCAGGCCTCTTTGACTAAATCTGTTGTTCATACATTATTTGAATAGAAGACCAAACGTTCTTTATTGATTGAATAATGTTATACCAAATAATTTCTTTTAATTCACTTAAAGGTCTTTCCATTGTAAGATCCTTTTCCAATGCTTTAACTGATTTTTCTAGTTTTTTTATTTCTCTTGTCTTCTCAGCAACGCTAATTTTTTATTGATCATATTTATTTTCTAGAGTAGAAAGCTGAAACTTTAAGCTTTGGAGTTCTGTCACTTGCAGTTTTAATTCATTCATTGCTTTGATTAATTCATCAGAACCCTTATCAGAAGTGTTCACCTGTGTTAGCTCTGCTTGTTGGCCTATGATTGATGTACCTGTTCCTGTGGCTGCCTGTGTTGTAGTTGCTGGAATAATGGACTCTTTATCTTTAAATGCTTTCTCAAGTTTTTTTTCTGTTTCAGCAAGTCATTCATTCATTTTTAAAAGTACGTCCATTACCTCTTCTTCTGAATTTTCCTTCATTACTTCTTCAGTCTGAGGGTGCCTTGAAGCTGGTAGTTTCAATTGTTTCCTTAATGCAGCAATATCATCATCTTTCTTTTTAATCAATGCTTCAATACCCTTAACATCCTTTGAATTGTGACCCAAACTGATAATTATTTCCTCCAAAGATTTTATCCTGTTATCCTTTGCTTGGGAAGAAGCTTTCTCAATCTGCAACTGGGTATTGGTTTTGTTCAAAGAATCTTGTAGTTTATGAGTTGCCATTGCTTTGTCAGTAAGTGTGGAATAGATCATTTCTCCAGTCTGCTTGTGTAATTAAATTTTATCTAATGGATGAATATCTTTTGCTAGGACCTCAAAATTGGTCCTGACGTAATCAGCTGCTGTCTGTGGTTTTGGCACTTTAGATTTGAAATGGCTCATTAACATTTTTCCTTGTTGAATGTCAAAAGCTGACATCAATCTCTCTTTATTTTGTGGAGCCATTTTAAGATACTGATTATACACCTGGACCCTTAGTGGATCATTCCTTTTTTTTATACTGATAAATGTCTTTTTTATGTCTCCTGCATCTTTCATTGGAGGTTTAAAAGAAGATATTTCTATACTCAGCTGCCTGTGTATTGTCTTTCCTTGAAGACCAGAGTATGTACCACTAACTGAACTTGTTTGCTGACTATCTTCTTTTTCTGGAATATCAATGATTTCTTCGAATGATTCAACTTTTGGAAGTGGATTGATTTTCTGGCTTTTAGCCTGAGGCTATTTTGAATATTCCTTGGGAGGAGTAGGACCTTCAGCCTCTCTTTTCTTGCCCTTTTCAATATTCAGTGGAGTTTCCAAGTTTGGCATTTCTACTAGATTGGTTTGAGGAGGAATCTGTACTTGTCTTTGAGCCTTAGATGTTTGAGGTTGTTCAGTCATTTTGAATGTTTCAATCACTTGTATTTCAGGCTCTTTCTCTTTTCCTTTGGATTCAACTGCAATTGATGGAATGTTTTCCTGTAATTTTTGTTGAAAATTCCCTGTTGAAGAAGGACCAATGTCTGGTACCTGCACTTGCCCAAAAAATTCTAGGTCAAGAATTTTTCCAAGATCTTTCATTACATTGTCCATATTGACTTCTTCACTATCCTGATCAATTAATTTTCCCTCCACCCATTCATCTTTATTAGCATACTGTTCAATTTCTGGAATCCTATGATGGATGTAAGGTGTTGATTTATTTTTCATTCTTTTGTCACAAATGAAGTTGAATGGGTCATAAGGGGCCCAATAGAAACTCTTTTGCAATCTGAAATGGTCTTCTATTATTCTTTTAGCTTCTTGTCCAGCATCCCTATAATTGCATATAAATGGACCTAATTGTCCTTTGATTCGGAGTTGGGCTTTCTTCTTTGCATTACAAAAATGAATAATATCAGAGTTATTCATTTGCCTGAAGTACTCTAAAGCAAAAATTCTCATAGGCGCATACTTTGGCAATTGAAATGGGCATAATTCACATCCATATATTCTGACTTCTGTATAATTTTGGTACAAGTACCAATCACCAATTTTGTAGTGTTTTGAAAGTTGCAGAGTTTTCTTAATTTGATTGCTGAGTCTTGGAGGAGGAACCCCTGTCAACAAGGTAGTTGCAGGGTGTATGAAAAAATCAATGAATTCATTATAGGAGTAAGGAGAATCTCGGGAATTATGGGTGATGGCTGACCAAAATATGACAGACCTGGGATTTCCTTGGACATTAAGCTTTTGAACATGGAAAGGAAAGTTTTCAGACTGGTAATATAGCATGAGATGGTAAATGACTAAAGAATACTTGAACACTTTCTCATTTTCTAATCTCATGAATTGATCATGGATTTTGTTGGCTATGTAAGATGAAAAATCATATTTGACAGTAGGACGTTGTCCAGGAGTGAAGATAGACAATAATACTAGAGTTAACTCATCAACATACTCACTAGTATTAAAGCCCATGATAAAAGAAATCATATTCAGAATGATCTGGCCCATTTCAGTAAAAAAGGCACTAGCATAGGGAGGTGGGCTCTTAGGTTGATGTTCAGGTAACATGAAAGTCTGACAGTTGCGTTTTACCTCTTCAGGGGAAAACTGGGTAGATTTTTCAAGCAATTCTCCAATGGACAAGGGAGTGAGGTTTTGACCAGGTTCAAAATTGAGCATATCATTGATAGACTGACCAGTAATAGGGAAAAGGACATTCTGGTTTGGGGATAAAACTGCTCTTTGAATTGGATCATAATTAGCATGGAAATAATGGATATTTTCAGGAAAGATATGGACTGAGGGTAAAAGGTATCTCGGGAAATCAGATTCCCATAACCCAATAATGTCCAAGCCATTCAAATAATTATCTCTGCAGTGACAATGAATTCGAAGGGGGCTTTCACTGAAAACTAAGTCTTTGATCTGAAAATATTTATCCACTAATGGCAAATATTCCAATTCTCGATGAGGAGCATTCAATGGAGCAACATTTAAGGCTACAGGAACTTCCATTCTTGGTTCTTGTGTATTCAAAGATGGAAATTTGGCGGTTTTTATGAAAATTTGGCAGAATTACAGGTTTCGACAGGGAAACGGGTATAATTGCAAGTTCGGGAATATAATTTACAGTCTTTAGGATCAAGGAATGAACCAGCAATCAACTTTAACTCTGTTTTAGTGAGAAAAAAAGGAAAGCTGAGTTTGTTTCAGAGTTCAGGGCGAAATGGAGTAAATACCTGTTTTTAGAGGAAAAACTGTGATTAATAGGTGCAAGCTGACTGCGGATGGTCGCTGGGAAATTGGACTGGCAGAGGTCTTCAACAAAATTTGGTTGAATAGTAGTTGACAGTAGATTTTTTGAATTTCTCAGTATGGAGGGTGCAGTCGCTTTCAGTACACAGAATAATGAAAAATGCGCGAGTTTTTGTTTTATTTACAAAGTCAAACAGGGGGGAATATTTTATTATTTTAATATATGACGTCAGGCTGTATAATGGACATGTCACGGGGGAATGGTGGTAAGTAGTTTATTCCACACCACCTTTGAGGGAAGGCAGTTTTATGCGAATCGGCAGCGATTCCATAGATTGAAAGACACGTGGCATGGGCACTATTTAAAAACCGCTTTGATTTCGCGAGTTATCTATCAGACGAGGGATGGGTAGCAGAATGAACGCGTGCCATGGATCTTTAATGGAGCAATCAGACGGTGATTGGGACGTGAAGTCGGCAGGGGAGTTAACGAGCGGGCCCGACGTATTTAATACATGTTTTAATTATTTCGGGAGGCTTTTCATTGGCGGTTGACTAGATTATTAATTAATCTAGGTTATTAATTAATCTCATTAGTTTATAAAGGGCTGGGGTTACAAATGGTTTAAAGACTTCAGGTTTTATTTATTTTTTCGTTTTAAACATATAAAACACATGTTTAAACCTTTTTCTGAATAATTTTATTATATGGTAATAAACCAATATGATTCACTTACCATAGGGGGCGGGGATAATTATATAGATATATTTTTAGCCAAAGGGCATTGTAATGTGGGATCTTTGTTTAATCATCTGGGTTAAATACTTTGGCTAAAAACTTACAGTAAGAGGGTTTTTTGGGGATATTATTATAAAAGGGAGTTATAGATAATAGGATAAGGTATTTTCAATAGGGATTTAACAGATAAATTAGAGTTAATATGACAAAGAACAAGGTAAACTCAAAACACTTTAAATATAACCAAGAAAGTGAGGATTTTTCAAATTAATTTGCATTATAATACTTTCATCACTTAGACTTAGAATAAAAAGTGATTTTGAGGGCTTTTATGGATTATTGCATGTTTTTTCCTACGTAAAATGAGATTTTACTTAGGAAAAGATTTTTATGAATGAATGAGTATGATGATGAATATTTTTAAATTCTAGGGTTTTTTCCAATCATTGGGCCAAGGGTCCGGTCCCTCCAAAAGTTAAGGAAATGCCTTGAGCCCCTCTAATCTTCAAATTCCTTAGCACTTAGGGGAAATTAGTAAATTGTTAGGGAAAAATTGAGATGGGAAGTTAATGATTTTGACCTTGCTGTGTTCTGAAATTCTGCCAATGTGGTGTTCCACCTTTGCACTTGGTGATGAAAGTAAAAGATTACAAACATTTTAAAGCCATCATTCATCACATGAGAATTTTCAATGCCATCTACCTACCCTACTTATCTTACCCTACCATTTTCTCTTCTTTATTAGGGTGCATTTGAACTAGCAAAGCCTTATCAATCTTCTTTTCTTTTTACATGGCAAATCTATCTGTTTCTACACTTATTACCTCCAAGGGCTCAGATTAAACTGTTGAGCACCTTTTATTAACTCTACCTATCTACTTATCCGCCAAGATTAAACAGTTTGGTCAGATATTTATTCTCTATTCTACAACATGAAATTGAAAAATGAATGAGTCAAGTTTTAACAGTTTGACTCTTACAAAAGATGAAATAATAGTGGCATTTGGACTTGCGCACTTTCCTGGTCTATTTTTGTTTGGGGTTCATTTCTTTCACTTTTTTTACCATTTTATTCTTTTTACCCTTTGATTTTTCTTTTAGGGTATACCCTCTTTACATTTTTTAAATTTTTTTTATTTTTTTGATTTTTCAAGAATATGGAACACCTTTGCACAAGAAAAAGGTTTGAACATATTGCATAGTTCAATAAGACAATCATGAAAAATGACACCTATTGGTATAGGAGTCTAACAAGACCATGAAGACATGTGACCCATGTGATGTGATTGCAGGTGGAAACCTTTGGATTGCACAAAGAGCCTTTCCCAACAAGGTCAAAGACACCCGGTCATGTTCACGGAACGATGATGTAGGAAAGAAGTCTTGTTGAGAAATCCAAATACTAGTACTAGGGAAAACATCGAGTTCTATAAATTTTGAACCCTTCACAAGAAGATCAGATGAAAGACTCTAAGTCACAACCCTGCAGGTCACATATTTTCAGATGTCGCGGGTCGCAGAATCCAGGCGGGTCTCAGGTCGTAGTTTTCCTTAGGTCACAGTTCATAGGTCGTGGAATGCTCGGGGTCGCAAGTCGCAAAATACAATCAAGTTGCAGGTCACAGAATAGACTGGGTCGCAAGGCAACCCAACCGTCGGGAAGGTGAAAAGTTAGGTAGCCCAAAGGGCAAGCTTTGCTCTATAAATACTTCCTTCGGGAACTTGTAATGGGATCTTTTGTTTGGGACTCGAGCTGAGTACACTATATTACCAGGATTATACAATTTGAGCATGAATACAAGCATTTTGAAAAATCCCTTTGTGGATCTAGTGTTGACATATGTATGAGCACTATTGAGTATTATGTTTTCAATTTCTGAACATCTTTAGATTAAGGGAACTATAGCTTCAATTCAAATCACAATTGCATAACATTTTGCTGAGTATATGTTAATGGTGGTTGAGTTCATTACATTTTCCTAACGAATGTTGATGACTTTGTTTATTAGCATTTGTGTTATCATTTAAAACTTTTAGGAAGTGAAGGGTGTTCTTTCCATAAGGAATTTTTTCTTTTGTGGTCAGAACAATTTACAAGCATGACCCTAATGATGTGTTGTTAACAACACTTCCTTCGGTACTTATGCTTTATTATTTCCTCTTGCTACTCATAGTGTTATATGTACATTTAATGCATCAATCATATGTCTTGTATCATTTGATTAAGTGTGTATCCACTGGTTTATAGAGTTTAAGCAAGACCCAAAGAAAGGAGAAATCAGCGGTAGTTGGACCCACACCTCGGACGGGATCCCTATTCCAAACGGTTCAAGGTCTAATGGGGAATTTTTACCGGGGAGATCCCCTACTATTGGCCGGACAGATTTTCCTGTCAACAGGGCCACACGAACGTGCACAAGGCACCCGTGTAGTCACAACTTCGAAAATTTGATATGGCCAACCTCAAATATGTTAGGGGTTTATGGGGTTAAATGTGTTAGGGGTTTGGGGGTATAGGGGGTTAAATGGGTTATGGTTTTAGAGGTTTAGGGGGTTATCGGATTTAGCAATTAAGTATTTTAGGGGTTAGGGGTTGTTACAGGTTAATGGGGCTAGGGTTTAGGGGGTTAAATGGGTTAGGGTTTTAGGGGTTTAGGGGGTTAAATGGGTTGGGGGTTGGGAATTAGTGTTTAAGGGGTTAGGGTTAAGGGTTAGAGGTTTAGGGTTTAGGGGGTTAAATGGGTTAGGCATTTAGAGGTTTAGGGGGTTAAATGGGTTAGGGGTTATAGGTTTAGGGTTTAGGGGGTTAAATGGGTTAGGGGTTTAGGGGGTTAGGGGATTTAGCAGTTAATGATTTTAGGGGCTAATGGGGTTAGGTTTTAGGGGGTTATATGGGTTAGGGGTCTGGAATTAGGGTTTAAGGGGTTAGGGTTAAGGGTTTAATGGTTTAGGGTTTAAGGGGTTAAGGGTTAAGGGTTTATAGGTTTAGGGTTTAGGGGGTTAAGGGTTTAAAGGTTTATGGTTTAGGGGTTAAATGGGTTAGGGGTTAAGGGGTTATAGGTTTAGGGTTTAGGGGGTTAAATGGGTTAAGGGTTTAGGGGGTTAGGGAATTTAGCAGTTAAGGATTTTAGGGGTTAGAATTTAGGGGCTAATGGGGTTAGGTTTCAGGCGTTATATGGGTTAGGGGTTGGGAATTAGGTTTTAAGGGGTTAAGGTTAAGGGTTTAATGGTTTAGGTTTTAAGGGGTTAGGGGTTAAGGGTTTATAGGTTTAGGGTCTAGGGGGTTAACTGGGTTAGGGGTTTACTAGGGGTTTAGGGGATTAAATGGGTTAGGGGTTAGGGGTTAAGGGTTTAGAGGTTTATGATTTATGGGTTAAATGGGTTTGGGGTTTAGATCTTTAGGGGTTTAAATGGGTTAGGGGTTGGGAATTATTGTTAAAGGGGTTAGGGGTTAAGATGATAGTTTCATTGGTCTCTGTTTGTGCACATTAGTTTCTTATTCTTTGTGTCTCAATGTAACAATTTTGTAAGTATTGTTGCTTGTTGCCATGTCTTATTTATTTATTAATTTATAGTATTTGTTAGCCATTGCTTTACATTTATTGATGAAAATGTCTATTGCAATCAAACCAAATGTATGTTCAATCTCCAGTTTCAAACTCAGCCACAGTGTTGTCACACAATTTAAGTCCAAAGAATGGCCATCTGATGAAGTCTTGATAACCAGACTGCACCTCATGACTACTCCAGAAAATGTGTCCCACATTCATGAGAAATTTGGCTCTTATACTCTTGCTCCACCTTACTGTGTCCTGGAAATACCCTTGTTTATTGCAAAAACATCCTAATGTTGTTGACCTTGTCCCTTATGAGGAGGCACTGGGTTTTAAGGCGGTCACAATTTAGCATTTTTTATACGACCACCCTCACACTACCCAACCCAACCCGACCCGACCCGCCCGAACGTGTTTCCTTGGGTGGCCTCATGACATGACACGACCTGACCAGACTGGACCCGACCCGACCCGCCTAAACATGTTTCCTTGGGTGCCCTCACAATATGGCATGACTCGACCTAACCCGTACGAATGTGTTTCCCTGAGTGGCCTCACACGACAAGATCCGATCACCAGACCCAACCTGCCCTACCCGAACGCGTTTCCTTGAGCGCCATCAGTACATGAATCGACTTGACCCATACGAACATGTTTCCTTGGGTGGCCTCACACAACATGACTCGACCAGACCCAACTCGACCCGAATCGTACGAACATGTTTTCTTGGGCGGCCTCACACGACATGAGCTGACCTGACCCGACCTGAAGGGGATAGCTAAACGACCGAACGATGCCACAAGGGAGAAAATGACAAACGGGTTGCCGAACATGCACAAGGCACCCGGGCAGTCACAACTTAGCAAAACTGATACGGGTGCCCTCGAACGAAACAACGCGACCCGAACGCACTTGGTCAGGCACCTTCACATGACGCGACATAGTGCGCCCGACTGAATGATGCCACAAGGGAGAAAATGGAAAATGGGCTACCCGAACGTGCACAAGGCACCTAGACAGTCACAACTTAGAAAAATTGATACGGGCACCCTTGAACGAAACGACCCAACCCAAACGCGCTTGGTCGGGCACCCTCACACGGAGCGACATGGCGCACCCAACTGAATGATGCCACAAGGGAACAAACGACAAACAGGTTGCCCGAACGTGCACAAGGCACCCGAGAGGTCACAACTTAACAAAAGTGATACGGGCGCTCTTGAATGAAACAACCCGGCTCAAATGCACCCGGTTGGGCGACCTCACACGGCGCAACATGGCGAACGATACCACAGGGGAGCAAACAAAAAATGGGTTGCGTAAACGTGAAAAAGGCACATGGGCAGTCACAACTTAGCAAAACTGATATGGGTGCCCTCGAACGAAATGACCCGACCCAAACACACTCGGTTGGGAAACCTCACACGGCATGACATGAAGCGCCCGACTAAACGATGCCACAAGGGAAAAATGGTAAATGGGTCACCTAAATGTGCACAAGGTACCTGGCCAGTCACAACTTAGAAAAACTGATACGGGCACCCTCGAACGAAATGGCCCGACTCGAACGCGCCCGATCGGGTGACCTCACACGGTGCAACACACCATGCCTAAACGAACGATGCCACAAGGGAGAAAATGGAAAATGGGCCACTCGAATGTGCACAAGGCACCCGGGCAGTAACAACTTAGCAAAACTGATACGGCGCCCTTGAACGAAACGGCCCAACCTGAATGCACCCGGTCGAGCGACCTCACACGGTGCGACACGACGCGCCCGACCGAACGATGCCACAAGGGAGAAAATGGAAAACGGGCCACCTGAACGTGCACAAGGCATCCGGGTGGTCACAACTTAGCAAAAATGATATGGGCAACCTCGAATGAAACGACCCGACTCGAACACGACCAGTCGGGCGACCTCACACGGCGCGACACTGCGCGCCTGATCAAACAATGCCATAAGGGAGGAAACAGAAAATGGGTCGCCCGAATGTGCACAAGGTACCCGGGTGGTCACAACTTAGAAAAAATGATATGGGCACCCTCGAACAAAACGGCCCGACCCGAATGTGCCCAGTCGGGCAACCTCACACGGTGCAACACGGCGCACCCGACCGAACGATGCCACAAGGGAGAAAATGGAAAATGGGCCACCTGAACGTGCACAAGGCACCTGGGTAGTCACAAATTAGAAAGAAATATATGGGCACCCTTGAACAAAATGGCCCGACCAGACCCGAATGCGGCTGGTCAGGTGACCTCACACGGCGCAAGGGAGAAAACAACAAACGGGCCGCCAAAACATGCACCAGGCACCCCGACGATCACAACTTAGCAAAACTGATAAGGGCGCCCTATAACAAAACAACTCGACCCGAATGCGACTGGTCGGGCGACCTCACACCGCGCGACACGATGCACCCGATCGAACGATGCCAAAAGGGAGAAAATGGAAAACGGGCCACCTGAACATGCACAATACACTCGGGTGGTCACAAGATAGAAAAACTGATACGAGTGCCCTCAAATGAAACAGCCTGACCCGAACGCGCCCGGTCGAGCGACCTCACATGGCACGACACAGCGTGCCCGACCAAACGATGCCACAAGGGAGAAAACAACAAATGGGCCGCTCGAACGTGCACAAGGGACCAAATGGAAAATGGGCCACCTGAATGTGCATAAGGCACCCAGGCTGTCACAACTTCGCAAAAATGATACAGGCGCCCTCGAATGAAATGGCCTGACCTAAACACGCTTGGTCGGGCGCCCTCACACGGCAGGACATAGCGCGCCTAACCGAACGATGCCACAGGTGAACAAACGGAAAACGGGCCGCCCGAACATGCACAAGGCACCCAGTGGTCACAACTTAAAAAAACTGATCTAGGTTCCCTCGAATGAAATGGCCTGGCTCGAACGCTCCCGGTCGGGTGATCTCACACGACACGACGCAACGAATGATACCACAGGGGAGAAAATGGAAAGCAGGATGCCCAAACATGCACAAGGCACCTGGGCGGTCACAACTTAGAAAAACTGATATGGGCACCTTCGAACGAAACGAACTGACCCGAACGCGCTCGGTCGGGCGACCTCACATGGTGTGAAACTACGTGCCCGACCGAACAATGCCACAAGGGAGCAAATGGAAAACATGCCACCTAAACTTGCACAAGGCACCCAGGTGGTCACAACTTAGCAAAACTGATATGGGTGCCCTCGAACGAAACTGCCTGACCTGAACGCACCCAGTTGGGCAACCTCACATGGCACAACATGGCGCACCCGAACGAATGATGTCACAAGGGAGAAAATGGAAAACGGGCCACCCAAATGTGCACAAGGCACTCGGGCAGTCACAACTTAGTAAAACTAATAGGGTCACCCTCAAACGAAATGGCTCGACTCGAACGCACCCAGTCGGGTGACCTCACACGATGCGACATAGCGCACCTGACCGAACGAGGCCACAAGGGAGCAAACAACAAACGGGCCACCCGAACATGCACAAGGCACCCAGGCAGTCACAACTTAGAAAAACTGATACGAGCACCCTCAAACGAATGACCCGACCTGAATGCACTCGTTTGGGCGACCTCACATGGTGCGCCCGACCAAAATATGCCACAAGGGAGAAAATGGCAAACGGGCCGCCCGAATGTGCACAAGGCACCCGGGCGGTCATAACTTAGAGAAACTGATATGAACACCCTCGAATGAAATGGCCTGACCCAAATGTGCCCAATCGCGTGGCCTCACACGGCATGCCCGATCGAATGATGCCACATGGTAGCAAACGGCAAACGGGCCGCCCGAATGTGCACAAGGCACCCGGGCGGTCACAACTTAGAAAAAATGATACAGGCGCCCTCGAATGAAATGGCCCGACCCAACCTGAACGCACCTGATCGAGTGACCTCACACGGTGTGACATTATGCGCCCAATTGAACAATGCCACAAGGGAGCAAACAGTAAATGGGCCACCCAAACATGCACAAGGAACCCATATGGTCACAACTTAGCAAAACTAATATGTGTGCCCTTAAACGAAATAGCCCGACCCGAACGTGCCCAGTCGAGCAACCTCACATAGCGCGACATGGCGCACCTAACCAAACGATTCCACAAGGGAGAAAATGGAAAAATGGGCTGCCCAAACGTGCATAAGGCACCCGGGCGGTCACAACTTAGAAAAACTGATACTGACGCCCTCGAACGAAATGGCCCGACCTGACCGGAATGTGCCCAGTCGGGTGACCTCACACGGCGTGCCCGACTGAACTATCCCACAAGGGAGAAAATGGCAAACAGGCTGCCCAAATGTGCATAAGGCACCTGGGCGGTCACAAATTAGCAAAACTGATACAAGTGCCCTCGACCAAAATAGCCCGACCTGACCCGAACGCGCCTGGTCGGGTGACCTCACACTACGCGACATGGCGTGCCCGACCAAACGATGCCACAAGGGAGAAAATGGCAAACAGGCCGTCTGAACGTGCACAAGGCACCTGGGTGGTCACAACTTAGAAAAACTGATAAGGGCACTGTTGAACGAAATGACCCGACCGAACGATGCGGCCACAAGGGAGAAAACGAAAAACGGGCCGCCCGAACATGCACAAGGCACTTGGGTGGTCACAACTTAGCAAAACTGAAACAGGCACCCTCGAACGAAATGGCCCGACCCGAACGCACCTGGTCGGGCGACCTCACATGGTGCGACACGACATGCCCGGCCGAACGATGCCACAAGGGAGCAAATAGCAAAAAGGCCACCAAAAAGTGCATAAGGCACCCAGACGGTCACAGCTTAGCAAAACTGATATAGGCGCTCTTGAACAAAATGGCTTGTACGAGTGTGTTTCATTGGGTGGCCTCACACGACAAGACTTGATCACCAAATATAACTCCCAAACCCTAAACCCTAAGATTTTTCCTATACTCTAACAACACTTGCCTCCTAAACGTCACAATATCAATGCTTTGCCCCAAACTATCACAATACTGATGCTTTCCTCCAAACTTCGCAATAGCGACACTTAGCTCTAAGTGTCACAAGACCGACACATTTCTCCAACCTGTCACAATTCTGACACTTTTCTCCAAACTTCGCAAGACAGACACTTACCTCCCAGTCCAAACGCTGGTATAGGGACAGTTGTGGGCAAGATTTGAAAAACTGATAAAAATTGGGGAAATTTCCGACATTTGGTCAAAAGTGTCGGAACTAAAGTGTCAAAAATTTGACCAAATGTACTAGTGTAGACACATGGATGCAAAGGTATTGATTAGATCTGTGAATGGTATTAGCTCTGTTATGGTTAATAATTATTATGCTGTCAAAAGCCCACGAATAGAATTTCTCTATGTATATTTGATAAGTTATGAATGCGGATCTACCTTACTTACCTACTCTCTCCCAGGGTGTGGAAACCTGGTTCCAGCACCCTCCCATACTACTTTGCGTGAGACCTTGGCCTTCAAAATTAGGTCATTACCAAAATGGACAGTAGTATAGGGTTTTGTTGGCAAACCTTAACCTCTGAAGCTAGGTTTGGACCCCTCAAGCCAATAAATGGTTCTGTTGCTGGGACAGGGACCATTTTGAGAGAGAGATCAGGTAATGCCAAGGGAACATTGGAGACCCGAGAAACTAGAATTGAATACTAGTTCGAAAGACAAATTCAAGAATTTTCTGTAAAAGAGAATCGCAGCGTGAAGCTGACAGCTAAGAAGTGGAAAAATAAGTACATTTTTACTGAGGTATATGAAATCTTCTTTGTAACTTTTTCACACGAGTTGCAGGAGTGGCCAACCAGGCTCGTAGATTTCTAGACGTGTTGGAAGGAAGAGTGGGTCATACAGTGGACTCTAGAGCTGATTCAGTAGTTGGAAAAAACTAACAATACCATCACCCATATGGTAGATCACTGGTTGGATAGCGTGCTAAGAGGATTTGTGATAGAATTCACAATCGATCATTTCATATCCTATTATGAGGCAGTGCAAAGGTTCTTCAAAGGTTTCTGGGGTAAGTGTTTGAAAACATTGCCATTAGTAATCAATATATTATTGTGCGAAAAGAGCATTCTATGCAGCCACACCGAATGAATGAACTCTGATCAGATAAAAATTGCAACTCGAAGTGGTAAGTATTATCAAACCAATCAAGAAGGAGATAGATCCATCTACAATTTGTTGAGAGAGCTAGCTGTGCACGTAGGGAATAGTCCTCTAGAACCTTCAAGTCAACATAAAGGCAAGAACTCACCCACACCTCCGCCACCACCGGAAGAAGATATGGCCAGTCACATGAAGATACGCACTTTCAAGGGTGTAGGGGATGAAGATATGGACCAATTTTGGATTGTAGAAGAATCCGTATGGAGTGCACAGAATGTAGCTACCAACGTTATAAAAAGAGAGAAACTATCACTCACCTTTGAAGGAAGGGCCTTGGATTGATATATGGGGTACATGGGACAACACACATATCCATCTATTCAAGAGATTAAGACAAAATTATAACAACGGTTTTGGAAGCCTAAGTCCTACTCACAGATAGTGGTTGACTTGAGAGACTTTAAACAAGAACCCACCAAATTAGTATAGGAGGTTGATTAGCAGTTAAGAAAAGTTATTAGAGATGGAGAATTTCAGTATGATGATAGGAAGCACAAGGAATGGTTTATCGCTATGTTGCTACCTCACCTGTGTGGACCCATGGGGCAGCAGTCGATTGTAATGCAAGAGAAGGCCTTAGAAATTTCTATGAAATTAGAAGTTGCGCCTAGAGATGATGCTCAGTTTGGGGTACAACAAATCTAGGAATAGCTAGAGGAAATTTGCAAAAAGATCGATGGAAAGAAGCTAGCCTAGACGTATGGTGCATACGATGCAGGGTATCTGGCCGCACCAAGGATTAGTGCCCATTGCTGGCAGACTACATACAGGCTAAAGGACCCAGCCCATTGTGCCCTAGGGAGGCTGCGAGACCAAGTAGTCCGATGTTATGGTGTGTTTATTGTCGCATAGCTGGACTACACGATACCAACCACAACCCCCGTCTTGGTGCGTATGTTCCAGAATTAAAGCAGCAATGGTGCTGATTTTTCCAATCTATGGGACATGATGAACATAATTGTCGGACCTATGACTTAATGATAGACCAAGGAAACATTTACAGTGTATAGGTTTATCCTTCATCACCACTATCGCCCTCAGGAAGAGGAGGCTCCTCAACTAGGGGCAGGGGAAGGGGTAGAGGTGGAAGCGTAGGTAGGGAAGAGGGCAGTTGATTTGTTATAACTATGGAGAAATGGGACACTTTGCAAGGGAATTTCTGAATCCTACGTGACAATATTGTAGGTACTATAGATAGCTACAACATGTGATTGAAGACTATCCAATTCTGATAGCAAAAATGCAGGAAAAACAACAGACACCTACACAAAATGTGCAGAGGGTTAAGGCTAAACCACGTGATGAAGGACCAAGCATTAATGCAATAACACGTAGAGGCATGGCTACTGGGGGAGTTAAGGAGAAAGTTATGGCTGAATCTCTTATTCAGAAAACTGTTGTCAAGTAGGATAGCTTGGACCTACAGAAGGAGAAGGAAACCTTCGTCGCAGCCCATAACAACTTTACGAAGGATAAGGCATCTACTTCCAAGACTCCAACACACCTAAGAGCGGATGATGAAGTTAAACCATTCCTGCAAGTATGTATGAAGCTCTTGCACAACCAGAAGGGAATATAAAATCTTCAAACACTGATAGATAGCTTCGCAGAAAGAACTGATCCGCCCATAGAAGATAAATATGTTCATACAAGCATAAGAAACGCATTGGTCGAGAGATGCGGTTGACAGCATAGATTGGAGACTATGAAACGGATCAGGTTATCTTGGAATTGGGGTCAGAAGCGAACGTACTACCCAATCAAACTTGGCAGTGGATGGGAGAGCTTATGTTGGAATGGTCTACTATCCAGTTGTGTATGGCTAACCAACAAAATATCATACCATTGGGGATGATGTCAAGAATTATGGTAGATATTGTAGGAGTTAAGGTCCACGCTGACTTTTAGGTCATTCATATTATGGAAGATTTGGACCCCTATCCTATGCTCCTAGGGATGGATTGGGCTATCGATATTGGAGGCATTATCAATCTAAAGAAAAGAAGCATGGTATTTTAGAATGAGGGTACGAGGGTGATAGTCCTGTTGGACCCTACGGAGGGTGAGCAATATACAGAACCCATGTGCGAAGAAGGAGATATGGATCACATCTATAAATTAACTACTTGGGACTAAGATTAGATCAATCCTACGGCTGACTGTGTACTTTTCTAGGAAAAGGACAACAAATTTTTCTTTGACTCTGATGGGGAGATTGAAAATTGGCAGAATCAGCTACATGATGTATTTTCATTGCGATGTGTTAGGATCACAAAGAACTTCTGGTGTATTTCCTCATAGGTAAGAGAACTTCCCTACCTTTATGGCTCTAGTAGCCTTAAAGAGTTTTTGTGCACATTCGAAGTTGAAGTCCCAAGAGAACGAAGGATATGGGCCCTTAATCTAGCCATGTGCATAACCCCTCCAAGGTGGTGGGATAGGTATAAGGGGGCATTCCAGGATTGGGAAGAATGCCGCGACATGATGATCTTATGGTTTGAGCCCCCAGCTCACCTCCGCGTAAAGGCTTTCTTGGGGCTGTGGGACCTGTGTGAGCACTTGTTCGCATGGATGAAAGAATGGGGCAGAAGAACTATAGAGGAATGGGTCCATCTATTTATTCATGCCTTGGGTCCAATCTCGACCACATGGTATTTAGACACAGAATTACACCAGTGCACCCGCCATTGGGAAGCCCTGAAGGATGAGTTTATAGGGGCATTCAGGCTGATAAGAGGAACAAAGGAACTTGACAAAGCTCTACAGGATATTTATGATTTAGTATTTGATGAATCACGCCCTTGTGCAACACATGGGGCACCAACATGGGAAACGCAGGTGGAGGATATTGTCAAATGCTACAATTTATCAATAGCAGAGTGTGATGAAGACCCATGAAATGTATCTATTCCAGAGTCACAGGGGGAGCACGCAGTTTTTGGACCCACACTACAGGCCGTCAATGTCATTAAGCCTCTAAAGCTATGAGAAATAAACATTGGGAAGGAGGTGCAACCTAAGTTAGCTAAATTGGGGACTAATAGGATGATGATACTGTGGGAAAAGTTGCAAAACTACTCACGGAATACAAGGACTTATTCCTAACAAAATTTTTAGAACTCAAAGGGATTACAGGGGACCTAGGAGTCATGCGCATCACTTTAAAACCAGATGCGCGAAATGTGAAGCAGCGCCCTTATCGATTGAACCCCAAGTACAAAAAAAAATTCAAGGAAGAAATCGACAAAATACTCATTGCAGGTATCATTGAACTGGTCGAATAGTTATATTGGGTAAGTCCTATGGTGGTTCAGAAGAAAAATAATAAGGGAGAGATACAAATCTATGTTGACCTGCGCAAATTGAATGATGCTTGTGTAAATGATTCCTTTCCTATGCCATTCTCTGACGAAATCCTTGATAACATGGGGGGGCAGGAGGCATACTCGTTCACTGATGGGTTCTTGGGCTATCATCAGATCAGGATCACACCTAAATATCATAGCAAGACCATGTTTTCTACTGAATGGGGTTCATTTCAGTACACGGTTATGTTGTTTGGACTCAAGAATGCCCCTGCCATCTTTTCGCGGGTAGTGGTTGCAGTATTTAAGGAATTTATCCACAAGTTCTTGGAGGTATATTTTGATGATTGGAATGTAATTGGGTTATTAAAGAGTCATGTCTCAAACCTACGCATGATGTTGGATGCCTGCAGAAAGTAACAGATCTCCCTGAATATCAAGAAGTGCATATTCTACGTACCATTTGGGATCTTGTTGGGTCACATAGTTTGTTGACAGGGGTTGATGGTTGACCCTACCAAGGCGGAATTTATCATCAACCTGGTAGTTCCTACAACTAAGAAGTAGCTATGCTCTATCCTCAGACACACATGCTACTACTAGAAGTTTATTCAAGGGTATGCACTAATCACAGCGCCCATGGAAAAATTGCTAAAAAAGGATGTATCATTATTTTGGGACGACGAGTGTCAGAAAAGCTTTGAGTTACTTAAGGAGAAGATGGTATCTGTGCCTATCCTCATATTTCCTGATTGGGTGAAGTTTTTCCATGTTCATTTCGATGCTTCAAGGATTTCCCTAGGAGCGGTCCTTACGCAGCCAGGAGATGGAGACATCGACCATCTAGTTGCATTTGGTAGTAGAAATCTCTCTAGTTCCGAGCACAACTACTCCACTACCAAGCACAAAGTGTTAGCCATGGTGCATGCCCTACAGAAATACAGAAATTACCTATTGGGTGGGCACTTCAAGATGTTCAAAGATCACTCAGCTTTTAACTACTTAGTGAATAAGCCTGTGTTGAGGGGGGGGTGGGGAAATATGCCGATAGCTCCTTCTGTTTCAAGAATATGACTTTGAGATCATAGTAAAGATGAGAAATTTGAATGTTAGACCGGACCACCTATCCTGGATCGAGAGTGGCGAAGAACCGAACAACCTAGAAGAATTATTTCCTGATGCGCATTTTTTCGCTATTAAGGTAGTTGATGTGCACTTCACCAACATCGTTCACTTCTTGACTATAGGGATGGCACTTATGGTGTATTTGGTACAAAAAAAGAATGAGTTATTAACCTATGCAGTGGATTTTACCATCATCACGGGCCATCTATATAAGCTGGGAGTTGACGAAGTGTTGCGAAGATATGTCACGGAGCATGAATGGCACACCATCTTAGCAGAAGCTCATGGAGGCGTAACAGGAGGTCACTACATAGGGAAAACAATGACACAAAAGATCCTGAGAGCTAGGCTATGGTGGCCTACACTACATAGTGACTCTCACGATGTAATATTCCAAATTATTCATGATCTAATTGGAATATCCATTTTGTTTTATTTCTTTCCTTAAAGAATAAAATATCAAAGGAGGTCCATAATACTCAATATTGAATAAATCAATTCCAAATGTAAAAAGGCTAAATATTGGCTGCTAAATCAAGCACCCTTAGGTGTGAAAGGGGCTGGATATTTTGACTGGGTCAACCATGACAAAATCTACAACGTTGTCATGAAGGAGTGGCCATCATTGAGGCATAGAATAGTTTTAGATGGAGATGCCTTGTGTGAAAGAAGTGATCTCATTGGAAGTGGTTTAGGGTTTGCAAGCTCTTAAATTATAAAAGGAAGAGGATGGCAACAATAGAAGGTTGTTGATAATTATCATATTTCTGAATATATTGTCTGTTTAGACATATATCTTTCTCTTGTTGTTTAGCTGAGAATGAATGATGTTTAGCATTGGGTGTTCCTGGTCGGCAATCCCACCTCTTTCCATTGAGTAGCTCTTGGAAGAGTTTGTATTGCATAGTCCACTATCTGGCTGAAGGCCAAGCTTCTTCTTTCAACTACAACGCGGATCTTGTTGAGGGTTTGGTTGTCTTTGCAAGCTGCAACAAGTGGAGACTAGATATTTTAGATCTAGGCCATTTAAGTGCTCCTTTTCAGTGGAGGAGACTTCTAATTCATTGGGAGGAGAGTATTGGAGGACTTGAGCTTCATTTTCAGATCTTGGAATGAGGCCAACCACATTTTGATCCATACAACACAGTTTTACTTCCAGATCTGTGTAATTCCTGTAGGTGCAGTTGCAGGGTGTTTTGGCACACCATTTGGAGAGTTGGTTTTCAAGTGTTTGGGATCTTCCATTTCACTTTGGGGATCTGTTGGAGGTGATCGTTTATTTTTTTATTAGATCAGATCCACTTTCTAGATCTACAGTCTTAGATCTTAGATCTACATCTTGTACATGGTGTTTTGCTAAAAAACCCAAGGGGATTCTTTAGAGGAGCCTATATAGTGTATGGATCTGTTATAGATCTGGATTTTTATGCACGTATCTATTCTATATCTGATGTGTAATCTACAGCTGTTGCAGACCAGTAAAATAATGTTGTAAGGCCTTTTCCATCCTTAATATATGGTTACAACACCTCTTTTTGAGGGTTTTCTTTCATTGGAGACTTGTATTTCCTGTTATGCATCTTATGGGCCATCTTTTACATCTATTTTACTGTTGTAAATAAAATGAAAGGTCTCCATATTGGCCTTCTATTTTGTCTGTGATGATCTGTGTTATTTTCCTATCAATCTACATTGTATTGCTGCATTCTCCATTTGGGAATATTACAGTGGTATCAGAGCATCATCTTGGCAGAGCCCATGCTTTCTAAGAAACCAATATGTCTTATGAAGAATAAGAGCCTCTTACTAACAGAGAGAAGAGGTATCTAAAGATAATACACAAAAATTTTGATTACACAAATGATAATGAAGACAAGGGTAAAGCCCCTTTATCTAGAGGTGAAGATGAAGAGAAGGACTTCCCTAAGATCCTTCTTAGAGCCATGCAAGACCTTGCTAGAGAGATCAAAGAGATGAGAGTGGAAAGAATCAAGGAATCCCCTAAAGGATTTTATCTTGGATAAGTCTTTAGCATGTATCATCACTGGAATGATCAACCAGTGCATCAACCACAAGTTTCCCAATGCTCTAATATGCCTACCTTTTTTGCTGTGGGAAATGAAGGGTTTGAAGAGAATGGATCCCTTGAATACTATTTTGAAGAATATGAGTCTAAAAATCAGAGATTCAAATATCGCTTGAGTTTTCAAGAGTTTTGTCACATTAAGGACAATAGAAGGCCAAGGCATCATCACAGAGGTGGTGGATTCATTCAGAATAATGATCGACACCACACTATGGGCATATTATTTTTACCCAATTTTGATGGGTCATCCAAGTGTTCTGCCAAATCTTGGGCATAAAAACTTGACATCTACTTTCAGTTGAACAAGGTTCTAGAGATGGAGGCTATCAAGATTGCAGCACCACACCTTGAAGGTGAAGCACATGACTGGTGATTCCATGGTTTGTCTACATTAGGTCATGCCAATGTGACTTCTTATTCAGATTTCACTAGAATGCTGGTGGAAATATTTGATAGAAGATATCCGAAGGCACCATTCATGAGCCTTGCAAAGTTGAAACAATCAGGTAATACAAAAACTTACATCTCTGAAATTTTAAGACTTTCTGTTATGGTTCCTGATTTGTCTGCAGCAAGAAGGGTGTACATGTTCATTGATGGTTTAGATGAACCTCTTCATGGGTTGGTTAAATCTACCAAGCCCACTACCCTACATGATGCTATTGAAAAGGCTAGAGACCTTCAATATGCCTTGCCAAAAGCAAAGGCAATTTTTTAGCATAAGCCCTCTTTTCCTTCAAAGGGAAAGGAAGAAAAGGCTGCTCCTTCAAAGGAGAGCTCATACAAGAAACCTCTAGATGATGATGTTCAGAGAGATCTAAGAAGAAGGAATATTTGATTCACTTTCCAAGAATCATGGGCATTTGGACATAGATGTGCAGTTGGAAAAGCACATTACATAGAGGTATTCTTAGATGATGAGCAGGAAGAAGAAGATGAACCAAGAAGAGGTCACAACGCTAACACTGCAGGAGGAGATCCAACACCATTAGGAGATGGGAATGGATCATTTTCTCCTATTGGAAGGTACATTGCGTCTTTGAGAGGAGTACCTAAGTACTTGACCTTGAGAGTTCAAGGTTACATCCTAAATCAGAGGATTTCTGCGTTGATTGATAGTGGGGCTACCCACAATTTCATTTATGCCCTACTAGTGCAAAGGAGGGCAATACACACTGATGCTTTTGAGGGATTCTCTGTTTTGGTCCTAGTAGATAGAAAAATGCAATGCATGCATTATGTACCATCCCTATCAGTCACCATGGGGACATACACATTGATTAATCACTTATTTGTGGTTGACATACCTGACACCAATGTGATATTGGGTGTTTAATGGTTGATTACATTGGGGAAAGTCACCACTGATTAGGAGGCTTTACAAATGGAATGGGTGGACAAGAAAAGTGGTGAGACTCAAATGATCAAAGGCATGCATACATATCCCTCACATACAACTTCCACACAGAAATCATAGATGGATTTTTGTAGTGGAAGCAAGGACCTTACACTCCCATCTATCATGCTCATGAGATTGTTGCATGGGACACTATTATCTAGTGGCAAACCACCTGGGAGGCCACCTGATTCAGATTTTGTGGGAGATGTATCACAAAATGATGCTCCAAGCATAGATCCAAGAGGGATGGGAGCATTGGAATACAATGATACAACGTTGGGAGTCTTGGGTTGGCTCAAGGAGGAGGGAGATCTTCTCCCAATATCATCATTACCCACTCTCATTTTAGATTCTGCGTTGTGGGAGGAGAATCATGGAAGGGATGACCTTCCTACACGTACCTTTGGCATGGGATATGTCAAGGAGGAGAGGAGTCACATGAAAGACATTTTAGTTGATAGATCATTAGCGTTGTCATTGTTGAGGAGTTTAGATCGATATTGGAAATCCCAAATGTTTGTGGATTATTCCAAGGATCTTCACACATGCATGATACTTGATGACTAGCTACATGAAGAGGGCTATTTAGTCCAAGAAGGATTCATCTATTATCGTGGTAGGATCCTCTTATCTAGAGCCTCCAAGATCAAGGAGAGGTTGCTACAAAGGGCCTATGAAGAGTTCTGTTTCAACCACACATATTCCATGAGGATCTACAACATAATGATGAGGATATTTACTTGAGAAGGCTTTGAAGGAGAACTACCTCAACATTTTCAAATATGCATGAACCATGTGGAGTTGGGACAACAACATGACTCTATGAAAGAGTTAATTCAGCCATCTCTTCCTTGTTTTGAGAGAGGAGATATATGTTTGCACCAATCCATTTGTATGAGGAGGATTATTGGTGAAGAACATAATCATGTAAATAATGTTTCATTTTCTAATTGTATGTATTATTTTACCATGTATATGTAGGCCATAAATCAAATAAGGAGTGTTGTACCTTATAAACTTCAAGGACAACTTTTGGCCACAAAAATTTTTGAACATGGCCACTCCCTTGGAGGACAAGGGGAGATTTTATTTCATGATGGGTGCATTCATAAGGCACCAAATATATCTCACACTTTCAGCCATAGTGAGATGACATGGGCAGCAAGTAAGTGGTGGGGGAACCACTTACCACATCATGATCTAATGCAGTCAGGAGATGCACTGCGTTGGTTCCACATGTGGGACTATGACCTACCTCCATATGAACAGATTTATGTTTGTATGTATGTAGTTTTGATCCCATACATTGATGATGTACTTGTAATTTTTATGGGAATGTATGGAGGGAGGATGGGAGGTATGTGTGAGCCCTATGGCATGGAGATTCTCCATGTATCTTATGCTACATGTTTTAGGTAGAATATTGGGAAAACCATGTTTGTTTCATTTGAGCTATTATCTCCTTATGGGATGGATTATTTAAATCTCATGAGAAATTTGGAGGAGAAATTAATGGAGGAATGGATTGGCGAACACTTAGCTTATGGGAGAAGCTTATCACATGTTGGTGTCACCAATGGAGGAGGAGAAGAGTTGCAACACTCGCCTTGTCAGTTGCTTGAGGACAAGAAAAATTTGGGAGGGGAGGACTGTAATATTCCCAATTAGTCATGAGATAATTGGAATATTCATTTTTGTTTTATTTATTTTCTTAAATAATAAAATATCAAAGGAGGTCCATAATACTCCTTAATATTGAATAAATCAATGCCAAATTTAAAAAGGTTAAATCTTGGCTGCTAAATCAAGCACCCTTAGGTGTGAAAGGGGATGGATATTTTGACAGGGTCAACCTTGACCAAATCTACAACGCTGTCATGGAGGAGTGGCCATCAATGAGGCACAACACAATATTAGATGGAGATGCCTTTTGTGAAAGAAGTGATCTCATTGGAAGTGGTTTAGGGTTTGCAAGCTCTTAACTTATAAAAGGAAGAGGATGGCAGTATTAGAAGGTTGTTGATGATTATCAGATTTATGAATATATTGTCTGTTTAGACATATATATTTCTCTTGTTGTTTACCTGAGAATGAATTTTGTTTAGCATTGGGTGTTCCAAGTCAGGAATCCCACCTATTTCCATTGAGTAGCTCTTCGAAGATTTTGTATTGCATAGTACACTTGGCTGAAGGCTAATCTTCTTATTTCAACTACAACACAAATCCTATTGAGGGTTTGGTTTTCTTCGCAAGCTGCAACAAGTGGAGACAAGATCTTTCAGATCTAGGCCATTTCAGTGCTCCTTTTCAGTGCAGGAGACTTCTAATTCATTGGGAGGAGAGTATTGGAGGACTTGAGATTCATTTTCAGATCTTGGCATGAGGCCAACCACATTTTGATCCCTACAACGCAATTTTACTTTCAGATCTACGTAATTCTTATAGGTGCAATTGCAGGGTGCTTTGGCACACCATTTGGAGAGTTGGTCTTCAAGTGTTGGGGATCTGCCCTTAACTTTGGAGATATGTTGGAGGTGATCATTTTATTTTTTGTATCAGATCAGATCCACTTTCCAGATCTGAACATTTCCATCTATCTGCAGTCTTAGATCTGAGATCTACATCTTATACATGGTGTTTTGCTAAAAGCGCCAAGGGGATTCTTTAAGGGAGCCTATATAGTGTATGGATTTGTTATAGATCTGAATTTTTATGAACTTATGTACTCTAGATCTAATGTGTAATCTACAACTGTTGCAGACCAATAAAATAATGTTGTAAGGCCTTTTCCAGACTTAATACATGGTTGAAACACCTCTTTTTGAGGGTTTTCTTTCATTGGAGACTTGTATGTCCTATTATTCATCTTATGGGCCATCTTTTACATTTATTTTGCTGTTGTAAATACAAATGAAAGGTCTCCATATTGGCCTCCAACTTTTTCTGTGATGATCTGCGTTATTTTCCTGTCAATCTGCATTGTATTGCTGCATTCCCCATTTGGGAATATTAGACATGATTATTGCAAAGCCTACGATACATTCTAAATGATGGGAAGGCCATAATTTAGAGACAAAATTCCCCTGAAACCGCAAATGGCTCTGCAAGAATTTGACAAATGGGCCATTGACTTTGTGGGGCCCATCAACCCACTAGGAAAGAAGACAGGTGCGTGCTACATCATCACTGCAACGGACTATGTAACCAGATGATCTGAAAATGAAAGTATTTGTTTTGTTTTTCAAAGTATTCATTTCCATTAAATTAAGTGTGCAAAGTGTTTGGATAGTCTTGCAAGTGAAAGAAAGTGTTTTTGTTAAGTGTTTATGAACTTTGGTGTGAGGGAGTGTTGTTTTAATTTACTGTTTAACAAATTTAATCTAAATAACACAACATAATTACTTCACCATAGATACAAAACAACATGATGAGGTAGTTCACCCCTCCTGGGCTACATCTGTCGAGTCCAAGGCTCCCAATGGGCATGTCCTTGATATATTATGATGCTTAAATTGGTAATACAGTGAGAAAAAGGCCTAGACAAACCAAACTAGCTATGAAAATGGATTCAGAATATAAAAATAAGCTGAGAATGACTCTGATTTCACATAAAACAATGAAGTGTAGTCTAATGCAGCTCTGTTTCCCTCAAGGCCCTGATGGCTCCCCAAGCTTATCTGAAGTAAAAATGGTTGAAAGACACCTCTGATGGCTCTAAAACATATTCCAATGGCTCCAAAATGCTAAGAATACCTGAAATAAAAAAAAATTCACTCCAAAAGGTTCAGTAATGTGAAAGTTATGCCCAACTGAAGTTTTGTCCAAGTTGGCCTAAGGAAACTCCACCAAACTTGGAGTAACTGCAGTTAGCTTCATTAACTTTGGAAAAGTTCACCCAAAATGGCGTGCCCGCCTAATTTTTTATAACCGTCAGGGGCTAGCATTTAAGGTTAGCTGTAGTGGTCACATGGACCCACTTCACTACTGGCGAAACCGTTTGGGCCAATGGTTATGAAACCGTGGCATTTAAATGTCAACGAAACTACCGCCGGAGAAACATGTGACTGCAACTGCATGGGTGAACCATCAGGGTTAAACATTATCTACTGGTGGAATAGGCCTGTGGTTCCCTGCCGTGGTTCTATTATAAGGGGGCTATCATTGTTGGAGCTTAACCTTATCTCCATCCAAACCTTTGCTGCCAATATTGCGTGACCCATGCTCGTGCAACCCTGACCCACGAGTAGACCCTGCCGGTGGCTCCGTTCATGACCAACGGCCCATTCAAAACCTTCTACATGTGCTCATTCAGAGCTGACCCAAGTCCCATTCAGCTCCAACCACATTCACGAGTAAACACCACCTGCGGGTGACTCGTGCCCATCCGAGTCGGGTCGGGTCGGGTCGGCCTGACTAAACCAAAAAAAAATTCAACCTCAAATTTTTTAATTAGTTTGAACCTTTAGGCCTGGGGCCATGTGGCAACCTCTGGGCATGCCACGTGGCACCCAGTGATAGGCCATCCCTTTTTTTTATAAAAAAAATGAAATTTTCCTTTTCACAATATTTCTGAAGATGCCATAATTTTGATTTCCAAAGTGTTGTTTTGAAGGTTACTAGACAAATTAAAACTTGAATATATTCCACATCCAACATCAGATTTGAGTGTCGTTCACAGCATTAGGATCGTAATGATGAACATTATTCGGTCGATCAATTTATTATTAGCTCTGAGAAGTTCCAATTTTGAGATTTTTTTTCACTTAGGACATGATCACCTGATCATACCTCCCCATTGGGAAGCTTTTGGACCCCAAAATCCTTCAATTACCTGTTAAGAAGATGAGGGTACAGGTCCCTCACCTTTTCCACCTCAATCCACTTTGCCTTACTCGGTTTGCTTATTTTAAGACCAACCCGAACATAATCAACATTTCCCCTCCTCGAAGTGTGTGTCCTTTTGTCAAGGATATCATCCTCTTTCAATTAATCCAAAAATTATGGCGAGAAATCCTCTATGGATGGTAGTTGAATGTCACTTTCAATATCAGCAATTAAACGAGGTTCATACAAACGTAAATTTTCCACATTCATAGCGGAATACATTTGCATGTATGAAGGCAAATCTAACTGAAAAGAATTATTTCCAACTTTTTTAAGGATCTTGAATGGACCATAATGAATAGGCTTCAGCTTTTTACCTTCTCCTTGCATTATTTCCTTACTAGTATGCAACCATACCTCATCCCCTTCTTGAAACTTATGATCAATTATGTGCTTATCATGCCTCTCCTTGTACTTGCCTTAAATTTTTTCAAGCTGTTCTTGAAATTGCTGATGTATGAGCTAAATTATTTCAATGAACATGCGAGCTTTGTCAATGTCACCATGATCATCAATGGCCACATCATTCTCAAGAATAAAATCTAAAGGTGACTTAGGCAAATACCCAAAACAAGCTTCAAAATGTGAAGTATTTGTAGAAGAATGCTTGGCCTGGTTGTAAGCATGCTGAATGTATTGAAAATGATCATCCCAAAGCTTGGGATGCTTGCTACAATAACCTCTCAAAAGATATATAATGGTTTTATTCACTACCTCTGTTTGGCCATCGGTTTGCGGATGGAAAGCAGTACTCTTCTTCAACTTAGTGTCCATCATCTTCCATAAATTGGACCAAAACTTTCCCACAAATATGGAATCCCTATCACTAACAATAGAAGTAGGCAAGCCATAATAAACCCATACATGTTGAAAATATAAATCAGCAGTTTTTTCAGTAGTTATAGTTTTCTTACATGGCATAAGAATACACATCTTGCTGAAACGATCAACTACTACATAAAGATAATCATGTTGCTTTCTAGATAATCGTAGCCCTCCAAAAAAATCCATAGAAACACTTTCCCATGGTCTAGAAGGTACTGTTACAGGTCAAAATACCTCCTCATTAGCTCAGAGGAGAAGACAAATATGGAAGGAATACAAAGACCTAAATTAAACCTATTTCTGCCAAGGTAATGCCTTTCTATAACAAAACAAGAGCGTGATACGCATGAGACTAGTAAATGTGCCGCGTTAGTGGCTAGGGCAACACTCTGTTTACACTAGAGGATAGCATTACCCGTGTTTTGAGTTTGAAATGGGAAAAACACGTGGAGAATAATTTGAATCTCCGGCTTTCCCTCACAAGAGAGTCAGTTCACAAAGGAAAATGCAAAGCACCAATTCATTATTGGTCACTGCCATAAAAGACTGAACTCCCAAGGAGGAAAAAGCATAGAGATTAAAGAAACATCTTAGTTTTTTCTATTACAAACTAGTGGAAAGAGAAAGGAAACAATGGCTTTCTCCCTCTCCTATAAAAAGGAGTTGAAGGCTCTTAGTTGAAGGTCGAAGGATTGCTAATGTTTTGAATACTTGTGAAGTAGAGAATAGTGTTATAGTGTGAAGGCCAAGAGTCAAAGAGGTTCCTAAAGAGCTTGTTGACTAAGACTTCACTACTTGAAGGATAGAGAGATTGGAAGGCTGAGGAGGGCTTGGTACAACTGACAGTTGTAATCCTCCTTCTTTTAAAATCAATAAAACTGTATCTGTTTTGTCCATTCGATGCTTAATATTGTCATTATTGTTTGAGTATTTACATAGTATGATATGAATGGCTCAGATGAGTATAATTTACATGTTCATTATATATTGGCTTAATTGATAGGATATATGTTGTGCTAGAAATTACACGAGTGCTTTGATTGATTGCAGGACTAAGATTTGGAGCCGGTGAAGAAGGACTCTTGCTTCACTGCCTAGTGCTCTCCAAGGGACTCTGAGATCTTCAAAGAGGTAATTTTCTATCGCATTCCATCAAGTTGTTTTAAGTTAATATGAACATGTATATGCCATCTTTGTGAACTGTACAGCTAATCTTACTGTTTTCCTCGAGCACCGGAAAGCCCTGAGAGGGATATACAATAACCAACAACCCAAGAATTTCACCCTATAGCAAAATTGGCGACTCCGCTGGGGAATTTCCCCATAGTTTTCGGACTATTTCTTTTCTCCTTTATTCTCTTCTCTGTTCACAGATCCTTCCGACCAGTACTTGTGCCCAGTAGACATTTCAAAAGCTCGCAGAGTTCAATCCTGTTTCTATTTGACCATCTGAAGAATTTTTCCCTGGCTAACGCTACCCCTGTAGGTTTTCCAGTGTGTTATAACATTGACTCTGCTTAAATATAGTGCGTTAGTTTATGGATTAACGCTGTCTTTACTCAGAGATAGTGCGTTACTCAGCCAAAACTTGCTGTTCACTGCTGTGATTGTGTTTTAGCTGCAGACTTTTTTGGCCATCAGTATATCTCCTTGACTGAATCCCTGTGCTTGTTTACTAAGCTGGCATTTCTGTTTGTTTGCTCTTGTTTGAAAAGTTAGTGTCAAAAGAATTTACCTTTTAGAGAATATTTTTTAATTTTTTTAATTTATTATTATTATTTATTTATTTATTTATTTATTTTCTGCATCTAGCTGAGTTAATTATGAAATTTTCGGTTCATAGACTGTTAAGAAGAGGTAGATAGAAGTCTGAATCTTTAAAGTTGAACTGTTTTATTTGAATTTTAGTGCATGGATGTTGAAAAAAAACCTCTCCTTGTAGAAATACTCTTCATCAAATCAAACATTTAGAGAATGTTTTGCATGGTTTCTTGAGTCAGAGTCTCATTACATTTCATACGTTCACTCCCCCTCTGCAAGACTAATAATCAATTACACTAAGAATCAAGCTATAATAAAATCAATCACATTAATACTCTTTTTTGAGCTCACACAAACAGTAGTTCAGGCTAGGATCTTGGGTTAGGAACAGTGAGAAAATCACACAAGATCTCAAAACTTGAAACTAGATTCATTAATGAGCGAAATCCTACTGCACTCATATTATCGGGACTGTTCCTTTACTGGAGCTCAGCGTGAGACAACACTTGGGTGCACAAGAAGGTAGCCCACCTTCGACTGCATCCGGTGGGTGTGTTATATATTAGGGTTCCCTTCCGGGATGTCGAAACTAGATCGGGGATCTAGGTATTCTTCCCATATAGCACATTTTCCTTGACCGTGGACCCCCCTGATGATTTCTGTGATTTGAGGTATCTTTAGTGGCCATAATTTTTAGGGACTTACACAAGGTGACTGGGATGGGCTCTCCTGGTACCTGAAACAGATGGACCCACTTTGTCTTCAGTCTTTAGGAGGGTACTCGTCTTCACGAGAGTGCTTACACCTATCGTCTGAGGTTCGGGCAAAGCTCTAGAGTGACCATAACTATACTTTCAACCAGCCCTCTCTGTATACTATTGTGATACTGGATTTCATCACCAGCAAACGGTAGTAATCAGACAGGGCACCCTATTTTGGCTACTTGATGATTGATTTTAGAGAGTCCTTTTTTCTTTTTTAGGTGTGTGGTTACTGTCATTGAGACTTCATAATACATCACAATTTATTAAAATTTGTTAAAATTAAACTGGTCACCATGGCGTCCTCCAACCCACGCTGTCTGTCCTGACGACAACAAGGTCTACCTCCTCTCACTATTGAGGAAGAACTGAACCTTGGTGAACCCGTGCCTTCTATGGAAGAGCAGTCTCCTATGACTAATCTTGATTTTCACATAACCTCATATCATCTGGAATTTCCAGAGGACCCTTTCACTGAAGGGGTTGTATCTCATTACAATCCTCTGCTCGCTGATCCGTCGGGGCCTGTGATAATTCAGATTCCACCGTGCCAAGATATGTCTTCGGCCGCACAAACATCCATTTCACCACCAGCATCCACTGGGTCAATGCAAATGGCAACCATCCCAAGTTTGCCACCATCCTCCCTACCGGTGGTCAGTTCTATGCCATCACTGGGTAACCCCAATAGTCAACATATACCTACTCCCAACCCTATGGTCATCACAACTATTAGTAGCTTATCGAATCCTTCGACATCTACTTCTACCATGACCATGTTGGGACCCACGGTAGCTCCTCCCACGAGTATGACTAATTCGGTGCCTTTTAGCAACCCTTTCGGTTGGAACCCTCAGCTAAGTTCAAACCCTTTGGCCACTATACCAGGGGGCAGGTACGAGCACACAGGTAAATGGGACAACCTATTGTCAATAATTTTCCCTTAAGTGGTGCAAATATAGGTGTAGGGTCTATTCTGTTGCCAAACTATGCAAGTAGTAGCATGCCTCCAGGTAACTCTATTGCATCCATTTGGACTAACCAACCCCAACCTCCATCTGGAATGGGAGGGCACTTTTATACTGGGGGCAACCAACCGGTTGCCCTGCAATACAATATGCCCTATGGACAGAAATAGTATGTCCCTACTCGTCCACCTATAGGAATTTTTTATCAAAGTCCCACTTATCCTCCTGGTAACACATTGATGGGTGGACCCTATGGTCTAAATAGTCATCCCATACTGCCTTGGTTAGATTCGGGGGCAAATCCACAATTTTTGTTTTTGGCAGCTTTGGACATTCCCAATATCCATAAACTGACTAACGACCCCATCAATCACCACTCGCTTTGGCCTCCAGTACCGTATAAGATTCCTTCTGACATCCCGAAGTTTGACGGGAAACAAGGGGACGACACAGCCGCACACATCACTACCTTTCATCTATGGTCTATATCCAATTCCATGGTGGATGATAGTGTCTAGCTTCGATTGTTTCCCTGCACCCTTACAGGCAATGCCGCCAAGTGGTACATTGAATTTCCACTTGCCGCCATCAATACTTTTGGCGCTTTAGCGATGGAGTTCCTAAAGAACTTCCAATTACCAATTAGATTTGAAACCGGAACGGAATTGTTAACCTTGCTACGCCAAGACACCGCCACCCATATCTCCAATCATATTCATGAATGGAGAAGTAAGAGGAGGCTAGTCAAAGTGCCAATCCCAGATCATCTCTTAGCCAATTGGTTTTGCAAGTCTCTTTTACCCCACATCTATAAAGACATTGGCCTTTCTGGTGCGGCTACAGAAGTTAAATGTATTCGTCGTGCCCAGCATTTGGATTTAATCTATTCACAATCTGGCACACTATATGATCTACTCCCCCATGCCCATGGCAACCCAAATCCTCCGATCACCTAGAAAACCGGAGCACACGTCGACGGTCTCATTGGCACAATCTCTGGTGTGGCCACAACGCAGTCTCAGGGGTAAACCTCCCAACCATCTTCAGATGCCACCGCCCCTCACCAAACGACTACTCTTCCTACCGCCGAGGTGAATTCTGTGCAAACCTCACAAAAACCTAGCGGGAAAAATAAGAAGAACAAGAAAAAGACATCTTCTTCGGAAGAGCAGTCGGATAATCAGAATAACCCTAATCAGAAAAACGCTGCCAAAAATGACAAAGGGAAGGATAAACCCATGAAATTTCCTTGCAAGATCTGTGTAGAGGACCACTTGACATACAAATGTCCTCGGCTGCAGGAATGCACCGATTTTATTGCCAACAAGGATTTTGGGCGAACACCTGCCGTTCTTCATAATCCTTTCCCAAATCAACAGCAGCAACATCAACACATGGTTGAAAATCCGCCACAACCCCATCAACAGGGAAATGGTGGTTCACATCCTTCCAGCGAAGGACCATCTGCCATTTATGGAATTGAGAGTGTTGAACTTCAAACTCGAGCCAAGCTTTATGGAAATCCTACCATAGATGCTCAAGAACCTGGAACTAGTTCAAATCCACTGTCGCCCAACAATTTGTATATCGAACGGCCTATTGCTGAACCTGTGATTCGTCCCCCCAAAGGGACACTTCAACACACAACTCATAACACCTCTACATGTGCAGCCCAAAACTACAACATTGTAGAATATTTGGCGCAGGCACCATCAGCCATGTCTACTCTCGAAGTATTACAAACCTGTCCAACACAAAGGAAAGCCTTGCTTTCAGCCATTGGTGGAATAGACCCCCAGGATTCCATGCTAGCTATCTTTGATATGGAAAAGGCTAAACCTCGCCTCTCACACCAACTCGCATTCCAGGTGCAGGTTGTGTCAAAAGGGAGACCAATCCATCACATTGTCATAGATGAAGGTGCTTCGACCTGCGTTATGTCACAAACTTGTTGGCTCAATTTAGGTTCTCCTACCCTCACCCCGCCATCGAATTCCCTCAAAGCTTTTGATGGCCACATGTTCCTCCCAAAAGGATACCTTGCTAGCTTTCCCATCACTATGAGTGGGAAAATGGTAAACGTGGACGTTGAAGTCGTAGAGCGCCATCTAGACTATAATCTATTGCTTGGTCGTAGTTGGTCTTATGCCATGACTGCCATTGTGTCTTCGGTCTTCCGACTCATCCTATTTCCATTGGATGGAAAAATATTCACAGTGGATCAGCTATCCTTCTGCACCCCTGATTATGCCACGTTACCAAGTAGCACTGTACCCCTAATAGGAGGCTTCCCTGACTCTTACGTCAGTATCAATACCAGTCTTCTGAAGGAATCTTCCCTACTAGTTGTTTTTCTCTCTCGTCGCCACAGATCCCAAACATGGTTGCAATGATATCCACCACTTTGGATGGCTCTATCGACCCATGGATCATTCCGGCACCTTCAGACATTGATCCCTACGGAGATCAGATGCCGCTCTCACCGGCCGAGTTGGCTTACCAAGCCATCCAAAGTGCATATGAACCCTCCACTGCTATGGTTTCGACCAACGGTACAAACCTCCCACCCATCATAGTTCTCTCTAAGGATATCCTCAATAAAGTCTTGCCTATAGACGAAGCCATTCGAGAGATCATGTCTCTAGAAGAACGACCTTGGGGATAGTTTCACCATCGTGCTTCAATGATTGACTCGGAGGTGATAAAAACAGAAATCCCATCCTTTGACCAACCTGAGATAGTTCCCTCCCCTTATACGACTGTTCAAACTATCGATTCAGAAGGGAACATGGGTAATCTTTATAAGACAATGCTCATTGATATCTCTTTCAAAACGGGTATCGTGGAAAATATTCAGATTGGAGCCGATTACAATCCTGAGGAAATTGCACGCTTCACATCCATTTTCAAGGAATTCGGTGATGTGTTTGCTTGGTCTTACAAGAACATTCCCGACATAGATCCTTTTATTGACGAGAAAGAGATCAAGAAATTTTGAGCGTTCTTTTTACGATATTTTTCTTGCTCTTTAATCTGAAAAACCTCGAGTTCCCTTCTTCGGACTCGTTAAACTTATATGAAGTTGATATCGAGCGTTCTTTTTGTATGGTCTTTTTCTTTCTCGTTAATCCGAAAAACCTAGAGTTTTCTTCTTCAGACTCGTTAAAACTATGAAGATGCACTGAGCTTTCTTTTTAGGAATCTTTTTCTCGTTCATAAAACTTAAAAAACCCCGAGTCGCTTTTGTCGGGCTCGTTAAACTACCACGACAGAAAGTAAGGAGCCATTCTTTTCTCTTTTTCAAATCTCTTTAAATTGAAAAAGTAAATGATTTTTCTCAGCATGAATCGTTAAAATTTCACGGAGGGCACTGAGCTTTTCTTTGTCGGACTCGTTAAAATTTCACAAAGAGTATTGAGTTTACTTCGTCTCCTTGTACTCATAACAAAATGAGGTAGACGTCCATCAAACATAGATTTCTCACTTTTCCAGCTTCAATGGACTAACTCATGGAAAATGAATTGTTTCGAGCTTACTATTATCCCTTTGTTGTGCCCGGTTATCAAGACATGACAAAGGTACCCCAATGGAGTTGTCTTTTATGATATTTTTCAGATTCTCTAAACATGAAAAATTCACCGAGTTTACTCGTCTGGACTCGTTAAACCTAATCAGACGGGGCACAGAGTTGTCTTTTCTGACATTTTTCAGACTCTCTAAATATGAAAAATTCACCGAGTTTACTCGTATGGACTCATTAAACTTAATCAGACGGGGAAAAATTTGGACAAAATGGATACTACCTCTGTTACATTTCAGAAAAAGGTCAATTTGGCAGCAAAATTCTTGAACATGGCACTTCCTAGAAAACTCTTTCGTAGTTAGCTGAACCCTACCATATATGAGCATTAGCCTTCATTTCCCAGTGTCCCTGCACTGGTAAAATCCTAACACACTCTTTGGTGTTCATCAAGCTTCAGCTGCCTAGTACCCTGCTAGAGTGCCTTCTATTGTTCAAGCAGATCTCGCTATCTACTGCTCCTGTTATCAACCAAACCGCTCATTATGCTAGAAATTATTTGTCATCCGACATCCCCATTTCCTCTTCATTATCTCAAATCATAAACAACATCAGTTGGTTTCCATTTCGTGTTGACTGATGTAGGATGCCTTAGTGCCTACCTTTCAACAGATCTCTTCCTATCAACTTCAACATCTTATCTAGGAAGCTGATCGAGAAACCCATCAGTACCCGGATACTTCCAGACATTATTGGCAGGTAGTCTTGTGTTTTATCAGGGGTCTTCATCATTGGCTCCTGGTCGAATGATTCTACGAGTGTTCGACTTCAACTCATTTTTCACACTCGCTAGATTGTACTGTGCATCTTAGGGACCATCATCATTATCGGTGGCCGCCTTTGCGTCTGTTAATAGTTTTCATTATCGACTGGTAATCAGACGATTTCTCACATGTTCGACGACAACTCCTTCATTCACATGTTGAGGAATATGCATTTTAAGTGAATCGGTGGTCAAGACCTTTGGGCAAAGGCTACATCATTAAAGTTGTGTTTCCTTCCCCAAGTTGTGATATTGTTTATGGAGACAGCTTCTTCAGCCTGATCCTGTTATGATAGACACTTCCACATTGTGCTTATCGTTGGACAAATTCTTCATATCTCTATTCTAGAGAAATCATGTTGTTTAAGCTACTGAGCATGGGAATGATCGACTCAAGGCAGATACTATATTTTCTGACATATGTTGTTGTTTCAGGTTTTCCTCAGTCTTTCAATCTCTTTATCTCTACACAAATTATAAAGTATTTCGGCCATCGTCTTCATCTCTGACCTCACACTTTAGGGGGCATTTTTTACAGGTAAAAATACCTCCTCATCATCTCAGAGGAGAAGAAAAATATGGAAGGAATACAAAGACCTAAATTAAACCTATTTCTGCCAAGGTAACACCTTTCTATAACAAAACAAGAGCGTTATAACGCATGAGACTAGTAAATGTGCCACGTTAGTGGCTAGGGCAACACTCTGTTTACACTAGAGGATAGTGTTACCCATGTTTTGAGTTTGAAATGGGAAAAACACGTGGAGAATAATTTGAATCTCTGGCTTTCCCTCACAAGAGAGTCAATTCAGAAAGGAAACTGCAAAGCACCAATTCATTATTGGTCACTACCATAAAAGAATGAACTCCCAAGGCGGAAAAAGCATAGAGATTAAAGAAACATCTTAGTTTTTTCTATTCCAAACTAGTGGAAAGAGAAAGGAAACAATGGCTTTCTCCCTCTCCTATAAAAAGGAGCTGAAGGCTCTTAGTTGAAGGTCGAAGGATTGCTAATGTTCTGAATACTTGTGAAGTAGACAATAGTGTTATAGTGTGAAGGCCAAGAGTGTCAAAGAGGTTCCTAGAGAGCTTGTTGACTAAGACTTCACTACTTAAGGGATAGAGAGATTGGAAGGCTGATGAGGGCTTGGTACAACCGATGGTTGTAATCCTCCTTCTTTTAAAATCAATAGAACTATATCTGTTTTGTCCATTCGATGCTTAATATTGTCATTATTGTTTGAGTATTTACATAGTATGATATGAATGGCTCAGATGAGTATAATTTACATGTTCATTATATATTGGCTTAATTTATAGGATATCTGTTGTGTTATAAATTACACAAGTGCTTTGATTGATTTCCGGACTAAGATTTGGAGTCGGTGAAGAAGGACTCTTGCTTCGCTTCCTAGTGCTCTCCAAGGGACTTCGAGATCGTCAAAGAGGTAATTTTATATCGCATTCTGTCAAGTTGTTTTAAGTTAATATGAACATGTATATGCCATCTTTGTGAACTGTACAACTAATTTTACTGTCTGCCTCGGGCATCGGAAAGCCCTAAGATGGATATACGATAACCAACAACCCAAGAATTTTACCCTATAGCAGGTACTGGAAATGGTGTATATAAACCAAGCTTCCTATTTCTAGGCTTGCTTGTAGCACATAATGAAAAACCTCTAATTAATTGTGAAACACGATCTACCATGCGATGCCAATAACAATACCTCTGTAAATGTGCCACCGTGTTTCTTACCCTGAAATGTCCAACTATGAGAGAAGAATGAGCCTCTCTCATGATGCTTAGTATCTCCCCCTATGGTATACATAACTTTCCCATATGAAACAACAAATTATTATGAAAATGATAATCATTCTCCTCAACATGATTCCCTTCACTCAAGTTAGCATACACATCCTTAAAATCAACATCTGATGCATATTGTTCTATGTAGCTCTCATGTACAATAGAATCATTCTTAAGAAAAGTAGTAGCACTAATAATAGGCCTTGAAAGCATATCAGCAACCTTGTTGTAAATGCCTTTCTTGTACCTTATTCCCAAGTGAAATTGTTGTAAGAAGCCCATCCATCTGAAATGTTGTGACTACTGCAATTTACTTTGTGTTTGCAAGTACTGTAAAGGCTAGTGGTCGGTATGAACAATTGTTTCTTTGCCCATCAAATAGTGTTTCCATTTTTTGACACTTTGTACCAACGCATACAACTCTTTATCATATGTAGGATAATTCATGACAGTACCATCTGTTGGAAATATGATGCAGGGTGTTTTCCTTGATGGCAACCCACTAAATGAAGATGAAGACATGCGACTGTTGACATGTGTTGTCCTTGATGGCAATCCACCTGATGAAGTTATTCTGGACGTGATGGACTTGGTAAATAATGTTTGTTAGAAATATGATGGTGAATGTTGTCCTTGAAAGGCAACCCTCTTGATGTAGATGGTGGCAACTTACTTGATGAAGTTGTGCTTGATAGAATATGGTTTGATGAAGGAAATCTGATGTATCTACAGTGTGAACAGAAGGCAATGAAGAAAGGAATTCAGCATGTGCTAATTCTATGATGAAAAAGAGTATGTCTCTAGGTATACGCGGATTGGCCTAGGTGAAGTCGCGTATGCACGCGGAAAAGAACGTGCCAAGTCGCGTATGGGCTAAAGCGCTCAAAAAGTGCAAAACCAAGGGTAACCACCATGGTATTGACCCACGGTATTGGGTAATGATCCGCCTAATTGACCCAGATCAGTATTTTAGGGAGCTCATGGTATTGAAAAAGGATAAACCTATATAAAGAGATGAGAAATTCATTATGCAAATCATAGTGTGAGCAAGATGTCGACTTCATACCATACTTCTCTGTGAGTATATGTATATGGAAAGGGTAGGTTTGATGATAGATCTGAATCTATGATACACTTATGAAGAAATGATGAAGCGGGATCCCTAGATCTGAAATGTACTTGTATTTGCTAGATCTGTTTATGGAGTGATTAGATCTGTGATGAAGGCTGAGAACATGCAATGCGACAAAGGGTTGAATCTGAACTAAATATCGATCTGAAACTGTATGCTACTCTATAATGATTGAAGATCTATCACAGCTACGGCGGCGGAGGAAGCGTGTATATCTGTGACTTGATTAAGAAGAAAGCTAATATCACAATGAAATACATCTGAGAGGTATCACAGTTTGTGGCTGGGCGAAGCGGCGTATATCTGCATTTATCGTCGCGAAAGCGTATGCAAACTAGGGTTTGCTGAAGTCTGTGGTAAGAAATGTCTGATCTGTTCTGTTGGTTTACTAATATCTGTCAGTGAGTTATATGTATCTGTTTCATGGTTGACTGTGCTTAAAAAGTATGGAAAGGGTCCAGTCTGAAAATATGATGAAACGTGGCCTGCAAGTGTTGTCCTAAAGGATGCTTTGGATCCAGTGTGAAAATTAATGAAACGTGGTCCACAGAGGTGCTGAGGGTTGTAGCCTTCAGTCAGGGGGTTGTAGCTCCCTTCCAGGTGAGGCTGGTAAACGAGAGCAGGGGGTCGTAGCTCCCTTCCAGGCGGTAAGCGAAATTGAGAGTTGGATCTCCCCTTCGGGAAGTGGTAAGCAATGGCGAGAGGAATGCCTCGATGTTGGTCAAGTCTGTGATACATATGTTTAATAGATGTTTTCTCTTTAATAAACTATTGAAAATTTGTTTCAAGCTAGAACGGTGGTTTTCTCCGACTTGGGTTTCCACATTTAAAAATCCTGGTGTTCATGTGTGATGCTTTGTGTGATGGTTTATTTTGTTGTTACTACACATGTTTACTGTTATCTTAACATCATATGAATGAATATTGCAAAGAACTAAGTTAATAAATATCTGCATATTTAGATCTTTGCTAATACGCGAGTTGTATGAAGGATATCCGCGTGTATATGCGAGTTTACTAAAGGAAAGTAGCGTATGGGTTTTAAAGATAAGTGAAAATTTTTAGTATAGGTAAATATGATTCACCCCCCCCTCTCTCGGTATTTTTCCCAACAATTGGTATCATAGGGAGTCATGCAGAAGCTTGATCGCTTGAAGGAGATCCGTCGCAATGGGAAGTCAAGAAGGAGTAATGTCTATAAGCCACCTCTATTCAATGGAAGCAATCTAATATTCTGGAAGGTACGTACAAAAGCATATCTGCAAAGTCTTGGTGCAGATGTATGGGCAATCGTGGAAGAAGGTTATCAATACTCGGCAAGTATTCCTACTGATGCAGCAGAAAGGAAGAAGTATGAAACCAATGCCAAAGCAGTAAATGTCTTGCTAGGAAGCATGTCTGAATCAGAATTTGCTAAAGTGATGCAGCTACATTCGGCAAAAGAAATATGGGACAAAATCATTCTAAGCTATGAAGGAGACACAAAGGTAAAAAGTGCAAAACTCCAAACTCTTAGAATTGAATATGAAAATTTGAAGATGCATTGTGATGAGAGTGTTGCCAGTTTCTTTCTTCGTCTGGATGATATTGTAAATCGAATGAGAAATTTGGGTGAAACCATAACTGATACTACTCTGGTGGAAAAGGTATTAAGATCCTTGACTTCTAAATTTGACTCTAAAGTTTCGGCTATTGAAGAAAGGAAAGATCTGCAAACTCTTTCTATTGTTCAATTGCATGGTATTCTGACTGCTTTTGAAATGAGACAAGGAGGTCCTTCCCAAATCAGAGAAGCTTCTTTTAAGGCATCTACAAAAGGAAAGGAAAAGGAAGTTGTCAAAGAATCCAGCTATATATCCGATGAAGAAGAAGCGAATTTCGTGAGAAAGCTCCAACTAGGTACCGGAAGATTCAAAGGTAAGCTTCCCTTCAAATGTTTTGAGTGTGGAAAAGTTGGTCACTATGCTGCTAAATGTCCTTATAGAGAAAAACATGGTAAAGGGAAACAATTTGAAAAGAGAAAGAGTTATTATGAAAAAGAAGATGATGATGAAGTGTCCAGTGAAGATGAAGAAGATTCTGACCAAGATCTGAAAGTGCTCATGGCTAAGAAGCAAAAGAAGAAGGTTACTCGAGGAAAGGAGATACCTCAGAAATCATGTATAGCAAAAATTGAAGAAGATGAAATAGATTCTGACGAAGCTCTACAAGTGCTCATGGCAAAGAAGAAAAAGAAGAAGGCTACTCGAAGCAAGGAGATATCTCAGAAAATAGAAGAAGATGATTCAGATAGTGATTGGGGTCATCCTTTGCATGATCTTGGTGGTACAAACAATAATGAAGTTTGTGAAAGTAGTATTTTGGAAATAGAGAAAGCTCTCAAGATCAAAGATGAAGAACAAAAAAGAGCAATTGATAAGAAAGATTCTATCAACAAAGAGATGATCTCTCAAATGAAAGAACAAATAGAAATGCTGAATGGTCAGGTGGAAAAGTATCAAAATCGTATTAAAGAACTAGAAGCAGAAATCAACGATCTAAATGCAGATCTCGAAAAATCAAGCAAGAAGAATGAAGGACTTGAAGCTACAATCATCTTTCTACAAACAGATCTTGAAGCATCAAATAAGAAGAATGAAGAACCTCTGTCATTTGAAAAGGAAGGCCTTGAAGCATAAATCATCTCTCTCAAAGAAGATCTGGAAAAATCAAATAAGAAGAATGAAGAGCTGCAACAAACATGTGAAGGAAATGAAGATTGGTTGAAAGAAGAGATCCTAAATCTGAAGGATCAAGTTGAAGATGGAAGAAGAAAAGAAGAAAGCATGACAAAGCAATGTCAAGCCTTGGAGGTTGAGGTAAATATTCTCAAAGGTAAATTCGAAGAAAAGGTTAAACTTTTGAGGTTTCATGATAGTACTAACATTTTGGACAATATTCTGAGTAATCAAAGGTCTCCTGCTATCAAACATGGTCTTGGTTTCCATGAAATTGTTAAAGGAGAATCTAGCTCACAAGGAAGTGCCAAAAATTCAGAAGATGTCAATGCAAAACCTGATGTGTTGAAAGAAACAAAAGATCAACCAACAATCATGAATTCTCAAAGGAATTAATTCAAGAACGTTGAATGTTTTAAATGTCATAACTATGGGCATGTTGCAGCAAATTGCAGAAGCAGAACAATTCAGCCACAAATAAACAGGTACTCTGGTAGCTTCAAGGGATATTGTTTCTCATGTAACAAGTATGGACATAAAGCAACTGATTGTAAAAGAAGGAAGATCAGAAATACTCATTATAATTCTTATTACTCTGGACACATGAGATGTTATTCTTGTAACAAGTATGGACATGTAGAAAAGGAATGTAGGTTGAACAGATATGAGAAATTGGATAACTTCCAGCACACAAATAGAAAGTTTAAACAAATATGGAAAAAGATGGAGGGATGGAATAAGAATCAATCTAGAGAAGAAAAGGATTTTTTTGTGGATGCTCTAGAAGATAATGATTTTCTTGAAGAAAACACTCAATTCAAGATGGAGGACCGATCAGAAACGTAGGGAATTCTGACCCTACTGCAGTCATCCGCTTCTGAAGCTGACTTTTCTTATTGACTGCAGGAATGATGTGGGATACATTATGAGATTTAGTAATGTATCGTCACAGGGGGAGCAATGCATGATGAATCTCATGGTTGATTTGATTATTCTGGTTATGTTTACTTCTGACAGCGCATCTGATGTGGAAAGGACAGGTACAGGAGGTACAAGCTCAGGAGGAAATGAAGGAAGATGAAAATTTTCTATGCTTCACCTTCCATACGCGGGTTATATTAACAAAAGTCGCGTATACACGCGAGTTTCATCAGACACAGTCGCGTATGCATTGATGATAAGAGAATTTATCTGATAGCTGAAGATCTGGAGCAGAGGTCCAGGGGGAGCATCAGTCTGACTGCTAATGATTGCACTGTTAAGCATTATTCTGGTTATACTCATGATAATGAAATGATACATGGGTTCTTGTGTTGAAGAATATGGATGAAGCCTGGTTGCTTTATGATGAAGAGCATTCGTTATTGAGATGAAAATCTTATAATTCAGAAATAAGGACAGATCTTGCAGAAACTGTTGCTAATAACTTACTGTTGAAGGTGTTTCAGATTGCATAAGTTAAGGAAGAGCACTGGTTTAGGGGGGGTAGCAGGTTGAATACTAATGATTGCATTGTTGGCAATATGATTGCTTATTCTTTGATCTTTGTGATACTCATGCTCAAATAATGATGACTTGGTACATGGATTATTATGCTGAGATTTTGAGGCCTGGTTGCTGATAAGTATCTTTTGTGCTCACACATGGATGAGTTGGATGTCGTTTGATTCAGAAATAAGAATAGATCATGCAGAGTTGGTTACTATGGTTGAGAGATCTTTTTCCTACATATGTTACTTCATGTTAAATCTTGAAGATCATGGTGATGTTGGACCACATGGATGATTGCTTGACACCTATGTGAAGATGTTGTTCTGATATGAGAATCTCTCTTGGAAAGATTGTAATGATGCTGCAAAGAATCTGAAGGCTTGGTTACTATTGTACTGATGCCACAACCGTTGGATGACGCTTGAAGACACAACTACACCGTTCTATCTATCTGTAGTCCAGGGAAGCATTCAAATGTCTCAGAAAGAAGTTGAACACTGTCTTTGCCTCACAGAGAATCAGATCTGGTTGAAATTTAGAAGATGTCTTGGGATACGCGGGTTTCCTGAAACACAGTCGCGTATATACGCGAGTTCCTGCAAATAAAACCGCGTATGACTGATTGCTGACAATTTTTGGTTGGAGTAAGCTCTCTTCAGCACAGCTGCAGTGCTGCTTGGTATCTCTGATACTGTTTGGTATCTCTGGTGGTGTTCCAGTTCTCATAATTCTATTTCTCATGTTTTGATAAAGATGCCTTGATGATTTGTTGGTGAAAGTGTTCAGGATGCACAAATTAAGGGGGAGCCTTAGTCATATGAAAAGGATGCTTGGATGCACAGATTCAGGGGGAGCATTAGCTTTGCTGAGTATAATGCATTGTTGGCATTATGGTGGTTCTGATATATGATCTCTCTTGAGGTCTTTCTGGTGTTGGTCTTAAAGTCATATTTGTAATTTGATGAAAAGGTCTTGTTGAGACCCATGATGTAAAATTGTAATATTCAGTCATGTAAGGACTTGTCAAATTTGTAAACCCACTTGTCAAGTAAATGAAATAAATTTTGTAAACCCACTTGGTCATAGTTGAATTGATATGTGTAAACCCACTTGGTTGGGCATTTGAGTCTCATATGTAAATCCAATTTGGTTGGATATTTGATGTAAGTATGAGTCTTTGGTGATAGGAATTTCATAGAGTCATGTACTTCATTGAAAATTATGTTTAAAGATTTAGTGCACTGTGGGGAAGCCCAGTCACTTCAAAGATACATCGATTCGCAACACTTCTTCCACACGAGGAGAAAGGGGAGAGTATGTTGGTTTTTGATCCACCCGTCGCTCCTTTGATACACAAGGAGAGTGTGTTGGTTTTGATCCGTTGGTTATTTTTGATCCGCCCTTGCCCTTGATGTCAAAGGAGAGTGACATGGTGTTTGAATGCAGATAATGGTGTCAAAGAATTAGGAGAGTTACATGGTGTTTGAATGAAGAGACAAAATGGTGTCAAATATTTGGGAGAGTGACATGGTGTCATTGTAGTCTTAATGTATCTATCTGTTGTGGTAACCAAACACCATCATGGTTGCCATCAAGTCCAAAGGGGGAGATTGTTGGAAATATGATGCAGAGTGTTGTCCTTGATGGCAACCCACTGAATGAAGATGAAGACATGCGACTGTTGACATGTGTTGTCCTTGATGGCAAACTACCTGATGAAGTAATACTTAACCTGATGGACTTGGTAAATGATGTAAATCGGATGTGATATGATGTTTGTTGACAATATGATGCTGAGTGTTGTCCTTGAAAGGAAACTCACTTGATGAAGATGATGGCAACTTACTTGATGAAGTTGTGCTTGATAGAATATGGTTTGATGAACTAATTCTGATGTATCTACAGTGAGTACAGAAGGCAATGAAGAAAGAAATTCAGCATGTGCTAAATATTTGATGAAAAGAGTATGTCTCAAGGCATACGCGGATATGTCTAGGAGAAGTCGTGTATGCACGCGGAAAAGAACGTTCCAAGTCGCGTATGGGCAAAAGCGCTCAAAAAGTGCAAAACCAGGGGTAACCACCATGGTATTGACCCATTGTATTGGGTAATGATCCGCCTAATTGACCCCGTCCAGGAATACCATCGGAAGTAATATTGTTTTGGCTCATGGTATTGAAAAAGGGGCCCGTGGTATTGAAGGCTCATGGTATTGTTTTGGCTCATGGTATTGAAAAAGGGGCCCGTGGTATTGAAGGCTCATGGTATTGAGAAAGGGACCCGTGATATTGAAGGCTCATGGTATTGTTTTGGCTCATGGTATTGAAAAAGGGGCCTGTGGTATTGAAGGCTCATGGTATTGACAAAGGGGCCCGTGGTATTGAAAAAGGATAAACCTATATAAGGAGAAGAAATTCATTGTGCAAATCATGAGTGTGGGAGCAAGATGTCTGAGCTTGAATGAATACTTCTCTCTGAAGTATATCTGAATGGAAAGGGTTACACTTGAATGATAAATCTGAATGTATGATGCATCAATGATGAAGAAGGGGATCTAGATCTGAATTGCTCTTGTATTTGCTAGATCTGATTATGGAAGGCTTAGATTTGTGATGAGGCAAGCATCTTGGCGAACATCTGTCTGAAGCAAAAGGGTAGATCTGAACTGAATATCTGATCTGATGATGTATGCTGCTCTGTAATAATTGAAGATCTATACGCTACTTCGCCGCGAAGGAAGCGCGTATATACGTGTCTGGCACAAAGCGCGTATGCGTAATGAAATATACACTGAGGTATACGCTGGTTTGTGTGGACTAAAGCGCGTATATACGCGACATCAGTAAAGGGAAAGCGCGTATGCAAACTAGGGTTTGCTGAAGCAAGGGGTATGAAATATCTGATCTGTTCTGCTGTGTTTCTGCTATCTGATCTGTGTTGATATGTATCTGTTGGTGATGTATGGTTGAACTTAAAAGTATGGAAAGGGTCCAGTATGAAAATATGATGAAATGTGGCCTGCAAGTGGTGTTCTATTGAAGTTGTTGGATCCAGTGTGAAAATTGATGAAACGTGGTCCAAGGTGGCGCTGAGGGTTGTAGCCTTCAGTCAGGGGGTTGTAGCTCCCTTCCAGGTGAGGCTGGTAAACGAGATCGGGGGGTTGTAGCTCCCTTCCAGGTGAGGCTGGTAAACGAGTCAGGGGGTCGTAGCTCCCTTCCAGGAGAGGCTGGTAAACGAGCGCAGGTGGGTGCCTGCGTGCTGGTCAAGTCTGCGCCAGGACATATGTTGTAAGATGTTTTCTCTATAATAAAATATTGAAGGCTGAGCAACTGCAGCGGTGGTTTTCTCCCGACTTGGGTTTCCACCTAAAAATCCTGGTGTTCATGTGTGATGCTTTGTGTGATGGTTTATTCTGTTCTTACTGCACATGTTTACTGTTTATTAAACATCTGGTGAATGAATGATGGAATGATTTAAGTGAAGATCTAATAACATAATTAGATATCTATGTATACGCGAGTTTCATAAAGGGTATCCGCGTATATACGCGAGTCTGTTTCAGGAAAGTAGCGTATGGGTTTTAGAAACAAGAAAAGTAAAAGTTTTGAATATGCAGTAAACACTGATTCACCCCCCCTCTCAGTATTTTTCCCAACAGACATCACTTGCCAGACACTAAAGGAGTCGTAGCATATGATATTGTGGTGGGCGAGAATTTGTTAGATTGCGATGAGATGAAACTCGAAGATAGAGGAGAACCATTATATTTGGGCATAGATCAACGGATGAGGGTTGCAGAAAATATCAGCTAGTGATTCAAGGTATTTGCAAACTGTGATATAAGTTTTGCGATATGGTGAGTTTTGTGATGTGTGATGAAGCAATAAAGGAAAGAGTTTCGATCGCAATGTTGCATAGTTTTGTGATTTAGTGATGCGATGGATATCTGCGATATAAATCTGTGATCCTCCATTTGGTATTGCAAAAGGCGATAAGGTAAGGTTAAGTGTTAATCGTTAAATGTGCTTGTAGTGAATAATACTTTGGGTTTTGACCCGAGGTCCCATAAAGGCTGGTTTGATGATTATTCCATGTGATCGGGATTTTTTCTTTTAATTTTAAGTTTGGAATGAAGGTTGGATTGAAGGGAGCTTCCACGAAATAAATATTGTGATGAAGAAAAAAGTGGGGTTTTTAAAGGTTCTTAGAGATATATGAACCTATCTGAATGTGACAAATTCGAAGTGTATACACTTTTACGAGTATATATCTAGAGAAAAAGCGGGCTTAGCCATTAGCCCTGCATCATTTGGTATCATAGTAGAAGAATATTATGTGTGCAATAGAATGAAGGAAAAATAGATTGCAGTTGCAGCGGAGTAACAGAGGAAGTGGCAGCAGCTGTATGTTGAAAGAGATTGTGTTGAATGGATTCATGAAGAAATAGTGATGAAGACATGCGCCAAAGAATATGAGGAATTTCAGATCTATAGAATTTGAGTAAAAAATAAGGTGACCCATTCAAATGTTGAGGAAGGGATAGACAAGATCGTGACAAGATCTTGCAGGTATATTTTTGTGATAAATCTGGTTTTTAGGATTTTGTTTGCAAATTTCAGGTTGCATATGAAGGAGGAATATCTCAGCAAAAGAACAACAAGAGGATCTGCAAAAGAAGAACCATTTGTGTTCTTGAAGGTAGAGTAAAGTGGATATTATGAAGGAAAGTGGAAAAGAACCTAAATGTTCCAGCTAAAGGTTGGACAGAGAGGACAAGACTGTTCTCAGAAGGAAGTGGAATTGTAGAAGCCAAAAAGAAAAGGATTTTCTCAATAGAGGTCCAAGAAATAGAGAACCAGTGTTACCGAAAGACTGAGCTCAAAGGAGAGAAGTCTTGGTGAGGTACTTGCAGCATGTATGGAGACTTTCGGAGAAAGAGAGGCTTAGTGAAATTCACAAGTGAACAGATGAAGTTCACAAATGAAGGGAAGTCAATGATCACTGAAGGTCATTGCAGAGGTTTAGATGAAAGCCACATCAAAAGGAAATATGCGAAGGAAAATCACACAAAGATGATGAGTCAAGAAGAGTTTGACAGAGAGAAAGTTTAGATAAATTTTTGTCTTGGGTTATTGATGGAAATGTTACAATGAATAAGGAAGACCAGAGGTATGGCTGGGCTATGAAAATGAAATTTAAATGGAATAGGTTGCAGGTAAAGTGGGAGCATAGATAGAATGCTCAATTAAAGGAAGAGTTACTCAGAATAAGTGAGTATGTGGAGAAAGTTTTGGTATGTAAATAAGAGCATGGCCCATTGATTTTTTAAAGTAATAAAGAGACAGAGGAAAATCCAACAGAGGATCTGAATCATATGAAGGATTTAGAACAGCAAGAAGACCTGGTGGCTGAAGCTTCAAGTGAGACCGCAAGGTCTTATGTTTTTAAAAATAATAATTTGTGTATGATTGCAGGTATTGCAGGAGATAGGCAACCTTTTGAAGATGTCTTCGAGATGGATGAAGATCTTGAAGTGAAATATGACGAAGAAAACCTCACAAATGAGGAAGGTTGGTAATGGTTCTAGAAGAAGGATTTTATGGATGAGTTACTTAATGGGAGAAGACAGTCATCTGAAGTTGTCATGGAGATAGAAGATCAAAATCTTATTTTGATGAAGAATGAAGGAATATTGTCTCAGAAAGGTAAACCAATGAATTTGACTAATGTTATTCATGAAGAAAAATTGCAAGAGAATGTTAATACAGAAGTTGGGGCAAGGATAGCTCTTGAAGAGGGCTTACAGAAAGACAGTAAACAAAATTTGTTGAAAAAGGAGGTGAGGCAGATTTGTCTCAGGACAAAGAGAAGACAATCATAGAACTAAAGGTAGAAGAAGGAAATTCACCTAATCTTGTAATGCATGAGAAAGGGATGTTATTAAACACAACTGTAGCGAATTATGCAGGTATTGGACAATTATTGAAGACTGAAGCCAAAGGACAGAAGTTACTGAAGGTTGTTATAGAATATTTTTTAGATGGTAAACAGTTACTGAAGCTTGTTAATATTGAAGATAGCCAGAGTAAAGAAGGATTGTTGAAATTATTTGCAGACAATGAAGGTAGTGAATATTATGCAGAGCTTTTGGGAGAAATTCCAAGTGATATGGCAGAATTGTGGCATGAGTTAAGTATTTTCGAGAAGAGGCTATAAAACCAAAGAATAAGTTTTCAAACTGTAAAATCAAAGATGAATAAGAATAAAGAGGTTGTCATGGATGACGAATATGGAAAATAAGTTGTCAAAAATCTTAGCATACAGAGAAAACAGGGTGAAACATTTATGCTTAATGAATTGGTTGATTATGGAGTACTGGATAGAAGAGAAAAAAAGGTGGATGAGTATGTAGTCACACAAACGATAGGAAATTTACTTATGGAAATTAAATCTGAAGATATGAAGCAGCAAATGGAAATTGCAAAGGAAGAAGTTAATTATTGTGAACCAGAGCAGGGGGGGCATCCTTGGAATGGATTATATGGAGGAGAGACTAGCTGACAATCTCGTGAACTCTTTGGAGAATTTAAATCATCATACTGAGGTGATGACAAAGGAGTTAGAGGAAAACTCAGAGTAGCATACTGAGATTTTTCCAAAGAGGGAAAAGGAAATGAGGCCTTATATTGTTTATTTTGATAATGGGTTTATGATTGCATGTTTTAATGAAGATACTATTGCAAAGATTAAATAATATTTGGCACGGGAGAACAGTCAAATGAAAGAGGAAGAAGAAGATTTCATTATAGTACTTGACCGATGGAGCGAAGACATTAAATTATTGGAAAGTAAATTTGGAGACAAAGAGCAGAAATTGGATATTGCATAGGGAGATATGTTCAAGGATATTCAGGAAGTTTTGGTGGCAACAATAAAAATATCTAGAGTAATATTAAGATCAATATCAGAAGTTGAAGCAGGAAAAACTGAAGAATGTAATCAGCAGTTTAAAGATGAATGGAAAAAGTGCAGGAAGATGCAATGGTAGAGTATGTACAAACCCAAGGATATGTTGGAGATGGAGATTGAGGAACTGTGCAAGTTAAAGATGAAACAATTGAAATGGAGAAAAATGACAACATAAGGAATGATCAATTAGAATTTAAAGTTGATTGAAAAGAGGAGAATAAACTAGAAGACAATAGACATGCAGTAGCAACAAAGATGTAAATAATTTGGCAAATTACAAACTAAGGTTTGGGATCCAGGAGGAATTCCATCAGTATTTAAGACACATGATCTGTAGATCATGAATGTTTTCTACCTTGGGAGTCTGATGCAGGAGCATCATGGTTCCAAATTTTGTACAATTAGTAGAATATAGGGGGTTTTATGTTTTCAAGGGATTTGGTTCGCTAATGTATTTAATTAATGTAATTTTCAATGTTTTTAGTGATTTTATGTAAGAACTTTAGAATAAGATTTAATTAAATATTGTGAGGCATTTTTGTAGATTTTCTCGAATGTAGGAGAACATACGAGATTTAGGCTAGTTGAGATCTCATAGGGATTGTGAATCCTAGACTTAAGAATTAGTTGATGATTTTGTGGAGTTAGAGGATTCTTAGGATTTGGTTGAGAAGATTGAGGATCTAAAACAAAATTGGTTGCATATCCTTTTGTATATATTTTTAAGCCTCAAAGGCATTAAGAGACAATTTTCTTAGATAGGTAATAGAGGAGATTTGATTTTAAGCCTACGAGTAGAGAAAGGGATGAGACAAGGCCATTTTTAAAGAAAATCAGGCCGAGAGGTGGTTTATTACTGTAAATATTTGTTTGTGAATATAAAACTCAATTCCGAGTTTATGTGGGTGGACTGAATTGAGGTAATTCCTGATATATTAATGAATTATACAATTGTGTATTTATCCTAACGCTGTTATTGTATGTGAGTCTGAGGAGGATCAAATTGAGAACAACATGAAAACGTGTTGCAACGATCGGGATAGTTTCTGGATACGAGTGAATAACTAAAATAAAGATCAGGAGGAATTAACGTCATGGAAAAAAAAGTGAAGTCACGGTGAAAAATTTTGAGAGTCTTTGTGTTATGAAATTCCAGCCGAGAGAACAAATTGATTACATTTTCCCAAAGACAGGAAACCATGATTTTCCATAAAATTCTAGAGATTTCTAATTGAAAGCATGAAGATTGAAGATGGACGGTGGAGATGAGATCGCATAATTGAAGTTAGAGCGATGGACGGTTAGGATCATATCACAGATATTAAGCGAGAATTGACGGTCGTGATCCTATCGCAATATAAGTTGGAGAACAGACAATCCACGTGTCAACATATGGTTACATCGCATTTGGTGGAAGGAGCATTGAGAATGTGATGAGGAGTTATGTGTGGACGCGCACTGTGATTTGAAATGAGCCAAAGTTTGTGATATGCGATATCTCTTGCGTTGTGATATTTCAATAAGCTCAGTATTGCAATGGGCAAGAGTTTGTGATATTGAGATGAGTCGAAACCCGAAGATAGAGGAGAACCGTAGATCTCGGCATAGATCAAGGGATGAGGATTGAGGAAAATATTGGCAAGTGATTAAAGGTATTTGCAAACTGTGATATAAGTTTTTCGATATGATGAGTTTTGCGATGTGCAATGAAGCGCTAAAGGAAAGAGTTTGGATTGTGATGTGGCATAGTTTTGTGATTTAGCGATGCGATGGATATCTGTGATCCGCAATTTGTTATTGCGAAAGGTGATAAGGTAATGTTAAGTTTTAATCGTTAAGTGCGCTTGTAGTGAAGAATACTTTGGATTTTGACCCGAGGTCCCACAAAGCCTTGTATGATGATTATTCTGTGTGATCAAGATTATTTTCTTTTAATTTTAAGTTTAGAATGAAGGTTGGATTGAAGGGAGCTTCCACGAAATAAATATTATGATGAAGACAAAAGTGGGGTTTTTAAAGGTTCTTAGAGATATATGAACCTATCCGAATGTGAGAAATTCAGAGTGCATACTCTTTTACAAATATATATCTAGAGAAAAAGCGGGCATAGCCATTAGCCCTACACCATTATGAATCATATCAACCATCGAACCCTAACTTCATAAATTAACCCTAACTTCATAAATTAACCCTACCTTCCTAAATTATGTGAAACTCTACCATAATTCAAGGTATATTCCATACTGATGTCTATTTATGTATTTCATATAAATATGTGGACATTCTAAATTGAACTTGATGTGAATTTAACCAACACCCTTCTAGTATAAACTCAGATGTGCTACCATTGGAACAAAAATCCTCCTTCTTGAGCCAAAGATAGGATACTTAATGGTTTGGACCTCAGTTATGTGTCTCTCATTCAACTCACTTCTCTAACCAATCCATGTGATCGGGCCATATATGGATGGCTTAGATGGAATATGGCATATGGATGATGTTGATGGCTCAAAATCCTTACCTGTTTTATTGATTACCCTTACAAACATTCCATTTAGCATATTGTTAAGGTTTGAGAGAGCTTCTCAATGATGGGTTAAGGTTTGAATATTTTTATTCACTTACAACAGTTTTTTTCGATAATGATTATGGTTTTTCACTTTACCTTAAGACAATACCTCAGTTATAGTGACAAATAAACATTGTTCAAGGTCTCTTTTATGAATTTATGTTCCAAGGATTTTATAGGTTGAGATTTTTCCTGTTTTTTTATCACACGTATGGACAAGAAATTTGTTAAATGATTTCGTTGGAAATTTACAGGTTTTCAGTGAGCCTTTCAATACAACATGTTTGATAACAATTTGTTTGGGTATTATAGGCCATTAGAGGATTTGTCGGAAACCATTCTGCGAAATTACTAAATCATTTTTTTGATGTGTTTTGTGTAGAAATTTATAAACACAATAACGTATTTTCGGATTCTCTTGATCTAACACATTAATCTTATGTTAAATATAGAATCCTTCCACTTAATTCTTTGTGGAAATTAAATCACCAATTGAAAAACACATATGAAGCAAAATCAATCGCACATAACAAGATGTTTTACCAGGAAAGCTTAAAGCTAAAACCCCCAACTATGATATATTATGTATATCAATGGAATCATGAAACAAACTCATAAAAAGCTTAGCACATAGAGCTCTTAGTACAATATACAATCGTCTCACACTGTCATTCAGAAATTTTCATATCTATGCACCAATTTCTTTCCTCCTGACAACTTGCCTCCACTGTGTGATCCCTGCTGAAGAAGATCCCTGAATGAATTCGATCTTGCCTTGCTTGCACTACATAATCCTCATTGGCATCTCCAATGTATGTGTAGATGCATTTAATGCATCACTATAGTCACAATTGATAGTCCATCTCACCCTTCCACCTATCTCTCCACTAGGTCTCCACTAGATCTGACATGCAAGTAGTTAACTGTTGTATTTCTTTAGTTGCAAGTAAGAAACTAATTGTGAGTTAATTAAATAATTAATTCAATCATATTTCACTAGTGTATCTTTAGTTACAACTAGCACAACTGAGTTTAACTCACTTAACTGAGTTAAACTAAATAACAACTCCCATAACTACTCTTCCAACTCTGTTACAACTTGCCACATTCAGTTATAACGAAGTTCTCCATGCATGAGTCACCAACCACCCTAGGAATTGCGTAACTCCTTCAGCCTACTGATGTGGCACAACTATTCACTGAAATAAAGTGCTCCAAGAGAATAAGTTACTATTTATTGTCTGATTATTATTAAGGGCTAATAATACATGCATTCTATTTTTAGATTAGCAATCTATAAATAGGCTTCGCCCATATTCTAAAAATAGAAATTCATCCAAAGATAGAATTTTCTCAACCATCTAGAATCAACATCCTGCTAATTTTAGAATATGCCCACCATTCTAAAAATAGACATACACCTAAAAATAGCCTGCGGGCCCCACCTAGTGAAGGTGCTTAATTTTCACTAGGATCATCATCTTGTTGAATCTCAACACTCCCTCTCAACAAGAAAGGGATTATTCTTCACCCTGATCCTGTCTCTATGGTATTTGAATTTTCTCCTGGTGAGCGCCTTCGTCAGAATATTTGCATCCTGATCTTCCATAGGAATGTACTGAAGCAACATGATCTTCCGTTGCACACAATCTCTCATATGATGATACCGGAGATCGGTATGCTTAGATCTATCATGAAACACGGGATTAATTGAGAGTTTAATGCAACTCTGATTATCAAAATGAATCACTATAGGATCTAAATGAGAACTGAACAAACTGACCAGGATCTTCCTCATCCAGATAGCCTTACATGCAGCCTAACTTGCTTCCATGTATTCCACTTCCGCTGAACTGAGTGCCAGAGATTTTTGTTTCCTGTTGTGCGAATAAATAGTTGTAGATCCAATACTGAAAACCCCTCCTGATGTGCTCTTTCTGTCCGTTGGGTTGCCTGCCCAATACGCATCCATGAAGCCATGAAACTTCAACTCATTCGTCTGTCTATACCATAAGCCATACTCAGATGTGCCCCTGAGATATCTCAGGACATGCTTGCCCGCCTTCCAAAAGAGCTTGGTAGGCTTAAGCATCGCTTGAGTAAGCTGTTTCACTGCATAGCATATGTTCGGTCTTGTATTAACTAAATACATGAACAAACCCACCAACTGTCGATAGACAGTAGAATCCACTACCTCTACCGATGTAGCATCCTCTTTCTTCCAATTTTATGGAAGAGGAGTATCCATGGGTTTTCAATCCTCCATGTGAAACTTACCGAGTATCTCTCGAGTATACTTTCCTTGAGACACAAACAGTTCACCTTCTCGCTACCATATTTGCAATCCAAGGAAATAATAAAGGAGACCCATATCCTTCATCTCGAACTCCTTTGCAAGGTCCTCCTTGCATGAGTGTATCAGTTGCTCATCACCAGTCAGTATTAAATCATCAACATAAAGAACAATGATTAAAAGGTTACCCTCCACCACAATTTGGTATAGGTCTGCATCTGCCTCACTCTTGGTGAAACCAAGTCCAGTGAAATAACTGTCGATTCGAGTGTACCAAGCACGGGGTGCTTGCTTTAGCCCATACAACGCTCTTTTGAGTCTGCACACATGCGACTCGCTGCTGAAGATCTCAAATCCTTCAGGCTACTCAATGTACACTTCTTCCTCAGTGATCCCATTAAGGAACACAGTCTTCACATCCATCTGATGAATGTGCCAATCGATATGAGCTGAGAGAGAAAGGATGGTCCTTATGGAAGAATATCATGTGATAGGTGCAAATGTTTCTTCATAATCAATTCCCTCAATATGTTAGAAGCCCTGGGAAAAAAATCTTTCCTTATACTTCTCGATGCTCCCATCAGCAGCTTGCTTTACCTTGTAGATCCATCTTGAACCTACCACTGATTTACCAACTGGCCTTGTAACAATCTCCGAAGAATTGTTTCTGACAATGGAGTCATACTCCTCCACCATGGCATCTACCCATGTGGACTCTTGCACTACTTCCTCAAAGGAATATGGCCCTGTCATGATACACTTACTCATGAGAGCCATGTATCCAGTATATCGGTCAGGTGACTGCCTCTGTCTGCGCTGTGAAGTAGGGACTCCTACATTCTGTGCCCCATCAAGCTTCAACCTCTCATCTTCTGTGGTACGCCTTATACCAGTTCTGATCTTTGGCTCTGTGTGAGTGAACTCCTCCACTCTATGATCCTCCTCCTGTGGTTGATCGACATTTTGAGGCTCATCTTTGGGAATAAGCAGTTCCTCTTCTGCATGCAAGTGTAGCTCCCTCTGAGGTGACAACTTCATGGCTTTCTCCTCATTGAATTTTATATCCCATTGCACCATAGTCATCCGACTGTTTGGCAAATACACACGATAATTATGGGGTGCTTCTGTGTACCCCAAAAATATCCCAAATTCTGCAGTCGGCTCCAACTTCTTCCTGGCATTCTTGGTCACATGAATATAAATAGATGATCCAAAAATATTTAAATGAGAAACATCCAGCTTCTTACCAATAAAAGCTTCTTTAGGTGTACTCATGCCAAGTACTCTATCAGGACAACAGTTTTGCACATAAACCGTAGTGTTGCATGTTTCCGTCCAAAAGTGCATTAGTAGGCCCTGACCATGCAGCATAGCTCATGCAACACCCATGATCGTTCTGTTCTTCCTCTTCACGACCCCATTCTACTGTGGGTTATGAGGCGCTATGAGTTCTCTTTTAATTTCTTATTTACTATAGAATTATTTGAATTTGTTCGAGATATATTCACCACCATTATCTCTTTGCAGAGCCTTCACTTGCTTCCCCGACTCTTTCTCCACCAATGCTTCAAACTCACAGAACTTTGAGAATGTTTGATCCTTCTTCTGCATGAAGAAGATCCAGCATCTATGAGAATATTCATAAAAAATAAATAACATAATACCTGTATTTTTTTGTTGAAGCAACTGAGTATGGTCCACACACATCTGTGTGAATTCTCTCAAGGATCATTGAAGCACGGTTCTCCTTTTCATGAAAGGTGGTCTTCACAAACTTACCCATAGTACATCCCTTGCACCGATATATCTGTGCAACTGTACCCTTGGGATGTCCAATAGAAATCTTCTACAAAATCTTCAGGGCGCCATGGTGAAGATGGCCCAATCTCCTGTGCCATAACTCACCCTCATCCCAACTCACCACTTCTTCTTCTTTGCCCGCCATTGCAGTGTAGCCATCTACCTCCAGCTTGTGGATATTATTGACTCGACTCTATCCTCTTGGTTTGAACCATTGTTTTTTTTCGCAGGAAAGCTTTTCCCTCATTGAAAACAACATCATAACCTATGTCCTCCAACATCGCAACTAAGACCAAGTTCTTCTTCAGACCTGGAACATGCATAACATATTTCAACAGAAATGGTTTACCTGAATCCCTCTCAAGGGTAATGGTTCCAATTCCTATCTCACTGTATCGCCGATCATCACCCATCTCTATATGCATTGGGAGATATTTCTCCTCCAAGTCGTTGAAAATCTCCTTATCTCCCGTCATGTGGAAGGAAGCACCACTATCAAGATACCATACCGATCCCATTGCACTTGAAACCAAGCATGCAATGAAAGATAAATCAAGTTCAAATTGCGAGGAAAGGGCCTCATCAGCTGCAACTCCAGTAGCCTTCTTGTTCTTCTTTTTCTATGGGCAGTTAGTGGTGAGATGCTCATGTTCGTGACAGTGAAAACACTTCACCTTGGACAAACCTAGCTTCTTTCCTTTAGCCTCCGATTTTTGATGGGATTTCTTCCCCTTCCCTTTCCTTTCTTTGGCAGCCAAATCAAAATCCTCTTCATCATCATGTTTTGATAAAGAGCCAACCCTGGTACTCCGCCTTATCTCCTCCTGCACTAGATCCGACCAAAGTCGCTCCCAATTCGGCAGTTTCTCCCACCCATTGACAGAGTCTTGATAACTGTGCCAACTCTTCAGAAGTCCAAGGATAGCCAAGCTCACCAAGTCATCATCAACAACTGTAATTCCCACACTCCCTAGCTCATCCCTACATTGGACAAACTTTGTGAGAACCTTTGGAATAATGTTGCCCTTCTCCATTTTGATTTTTTTGAGTTTATCTTTCAACACCAACTTCCTATGGTTGTTGCTGCTTTGGAAAAGATATGTCAAATCCATCCACATTGCAAATGGAGTGGCTTTCCCGTGAAGGCTTGACAAAATATGGTCTTTCACACCTTCCAACAGAATTCTTCTTGTCTTCGCTACTTTCTTTTTCCAGACGTCAAGTAATGAAACATCCATCGAAGTGGGATTAGGAAAATCGCTATCGATGAACTCCTTCAAGCCATTATCTTCCATCATCGCCTCTATACTGTCCTTATAGGCTATGTAGTTAGAGATTCCCTCGAGTACATACTCCAACTGCGACCCATTAAAATCAATTGCAGTGTTTACTCAATTGTCGCACCAAGAAATTCTTGCAGCAAATTCGAATTGTCCGCTAGCAAAAAAATCAACACCGCTTCAATATTGCAATCTCCAGTGATCAACAATACTCTAATACCATGTATAAATTTATAGACAAAATAATTTATTTATGGATTCTTCCGATATAAAAAATTAATCTTATGTTAAATACATAATCCTTCCACTTAATTCTTTGTGGAAATGAAATCGCCAATTGCAAAACACATATGAAGCAAAATCAATCGCACATAACAAGATGTTTTACTAGGAAAGATTAAAGCTAAAAACCCCAAATATGATATATTATGTATATCAATGGAATCATGAAACAATATCATACAAAACTAAACTCATAGATCTCTCAGTACAATATACAATTGTCTCTCACTGTCATGCAGAAATTTTCATATCTATGCACCAATTTCTTGCCTCCTGACAACCTGCCTCCACTGCGCAATCCCAGTTGAAGAAGATCCCTAAATTAATTCGATCTTTCCTTGATTTCATTGTGAAATCCTTGCTTGCATCTCCAATTTCTGTGTAGATGCATTGAATGCATCACTATAGTCACAACTGATAGTCCATCTCACCCTTTCACCTATCTCTCCACTGGGTCTCCACTGGATCTGACATGCAAGTAGCTAACTGTTGTATTTCTTCAGTTGCAAGTAAGACAGTACTTGTGAATTAATTAAATAATTAATTCACTCATCTTTCACTAGTGTACCTTTAGTTACAACTATCACAATTGAGTTTAACTCACTTAACTGAGTTAAACTAAATAAAAACTCCCATAACTACTCTTCCAACTCTGTTACAACTTGCCACAATTGGTTATAACGAAGTTCTCCATGCATGAGTCACCAACTACCCTAGTAATTGCGTAATTCCTTCAGCCCGCTGATGTGCCACATCTGTTCACTGAAATAAAGTGTTCCAAGAGAATAAGTTACTATTTATTTTCTAATTATTATTAAGGGTTAATAATAATCGACATGCATTCTATTTTTAGATTAGCGATCTATGAATAGACTGCACCCATCTTCTAAAAATACAAATTCATCCAAAAATAGAATTTTCTCAACCATATAGAATAGCATCCTGCTAATTTTAGAATATGCTCACCATTCTAAAAATAGACATACACCTAAAAATAGCCTGTGGGCCCCACCTAGTGAAGGTGCTTAATTTTCACTAAGATCATCATCTTGTTGAATCTCAACATTTTGTTGATGTTCTCTACGCAATTAGCATCAGGTTGAGGTTTTTATCATTCAAAAAAATTATTGGGAGGACAACCACTCCCAAGGATTTGATCGTGTGACACTTGGGGTATCATATCGCATTATCAGTCCTTTCTCATATCTGGGATGTGTGATACAATTTGTTATATTTTAATTTTTTATTTTAAAGAGGGATTTTCATATATGGTTATCCTCTTAGAGTTTCAATTAAAATTATTTTGTGGGTTTCCTCATTGGAATTCCCTCTAGGGTTTCCTTTATAAAAACATTATGAGGGTTTCATTCTTAAACTATTTGTAGTTTTATGAATGCAAAAAACACTTATTGAATAAAAAAACTCATTGGTGCCACATCAGAGCTTGTTGTCGATAGGAATAAATTTTATCAAGTGTCACATCAACTCCTTTCCATTTTTTTATTATTTTTTCTTTGAGTACTTTATTTTTTTATGGATTTATGGATTTTTTTAACATATTTTAAGATAAAAAGGTTTCATATCTTAGAGCCCCTCCCTTTCTAGTTCAAATTTTATGGCTCTGATTATATGATAATTTTTATAATTATTCATATGCTTACAATAGTAATTCAAGCCACAACTACTTGGAAATCCTCAAGGTAAATTCACTTTTAAATTTTTAGTTCAATAATTTGTTTTATGACATAGGTATTTGGTGAGGGTAGTAACAACAATTTATTTGTTTACTTTGAAATAGATTGATGTTATGAACCCCAACTAAAAATTTTCCTCAACAAAGTACAAAAGGTTTACCTCTCTAGGTAAGAATCTTCCCTTAAGTCTACAATTATTTCATATTTACTTAAATGATAAAGAGGATGATGTTGATTTATGATGCCTATGACAACATGTTATCAATTTTATTGTTTTAATTGTTGCATACTAGGACTCAAGTTATCATGTTAGTTTTAAGAATTCAATCCTCTTAATTTATTACTTTGTCTCTTAGGAAACTTGTTCAATCTGACTACAGAGAATTCTTAAGCAACTCATTTTGGAGATATTCATATACTAGATTATTATGTAACTAGACTTCCTGAACCCGCATTTTATGCATGATTAATATAGATGTTTAAGTAGTAATTTGAGTATACTACTCTATATGTATGCATTTAGTCTTTTTAATTTCTTAATTTTTATATTTATTTCAACATTATTTCTCAATGAAGAATATGTATGATTATTCTTTCAAATTTGTTCACTTTTTCATTGGTTTAATAACATATACTCTCCTTTTCCAATGGTTCCTAGTTTATTTCTGTTTTTCCTCCCTTATTTACTTGACCTAAATGAAGGCTCAGAGTCTTCCAATTAAGTCTTTATGCAGAAATGGGTAGCTATGAGATACCTCTACAATTATATTTTGTATCCACCTATTGAGAGGGTTTTACTTAACCAAGTTGTATTCCATGTGTAGCATGCTTAAATATTTCTATTTGACTAAACAATAACTCGAAAGAAACTCATGTATCAAGTTTATCTATAATATTGTTCATGTTAAAGTAGAAATACTTGTCAAAAATACTATCATACTAAAATTTCATGCTTTAGATTATTGATTTAGGAATATTCCATCTCTTATATAGATTTGTATAGACCTATATTTACTATGTTCAACACATTTTCCTATATATATATATATTTACTTTGTTTATTATGAGACATGCTTCAATTCATGCTTTACCTATTGTCAAAATTTAGATGCACTCATGAGAATCACTTTCCTTATATATATATATATATATATAGTTGCATGCTTAGCTAATAGTTTTCCTTTATCTATTCACTGTTCATTCTTGATACAACCACCCACATGCTAAATTGTAAATACATGATTAAAAACCAAGCATTCCTGATAAAATAATTATTGCACTAATCTTTAGACTTATCTAAATATTTGGAAATATAGCAGGAATCAACATGTTCCTCCCAACCAGGGAATTGCAACCACATCAATCCCCTCGAGCCTCGGGCTTCTCTACTAAAAGAAACTTATCATATTGTATGATATTCTTCCACTTATCCCTACACAGACTCTAGCAACATCCTGCAATTTTCAATGTCTAACCTTTCATTTCCTATACCTAGGATTTTTTCACAAGTTTCTTTATATTTTTTCCAAGCATTACCTTTATTTCCCACAATATGCTATGTCTTTCCCCATCGAGTATAACATGTATCACTATTTATGTAGTAAATTAGTGGTGATCAATCATCTCAGAATCTTGGGGAATCAATTGTCGCCGTAAATTTTCCACTACAATGGACTCAAACCATGTAAATATTTTCTGGACAAAAAAGTAGTGTGACTACTCACATATTGGTTCCCATGATATTTCGAAGAAAAAAAAAATTTGATTATTTCCCATAGTTATCTACATCTCTCAATCAAATTAGAAAATGTATTCTTTTCTTGGTGGCTAGTTTTTCCATCCTAAATAATTACAAGTGAAAAACAAATCATAGCATTCTTATAAAAGTAATTGTAATAGGGGTATTGCATTTTCCCTTCACTTAAATTTCAACACCATCCTTCGTGTTTTCTTTGCACTCATCACTTCTGGAGGAGGGAAGGAAATTCTTCTTGCATTTTCTCTTTTATCTCTCAAGTGGCCTCCCCAAAGCTAAAGGGCTTCCATTACACTTTAACCTTGACAATGGCTCAAATCTAAAGTAAATTTTTCCTCTTGTCTAAAATTTGTAAATGTTCAACTCGAAAATCGCCTTCTAATTCAACATGTATCATATTTAAATCAATTATATGACTTGGATCATGAATATATTTCTTTAAAAATGATACATGAAATGCATTATGCACTTTTATGTGAGACGGTAGTTTCGGCTAGTAGGCCACAAGTCCTACTCTGGGTAATATTTCAAATGACCCATAGATCTTGGGTGCCAATTTAGTACATGTTCCTAGCCTTATTTTTTTTTTCTTTGGTATAACTTTGATATAATCATGTTCTCCGGCATTGTATTTCTTGTGAATCATTTTATAATCTGCATAAAAAAAATTATGTGTTGAGCTATTTTTAAATTCCAACCTACCTTTCTAACCACTTGTTCCATATATCTCAAGAGACTAGGCCTCATAACTAGTATTTCCTTTGGTTGACTCCAAATCAATGAAATATAGCATTTCCATCCATAAAGAACTTCAAAAGGACTCTTCTTTAGAGATGTCTGATAACTATTATTATATGTAAATTCAACCTTATGTAAGTAATCCTCCCATTTAGTGGCTTGATCCACTGCATACATGAAAAGCATGTATTCAAGGATCTCGTTGGTTCTTTCACTCTTTCCATCATTTTGGGGATGCTAAGTAGTACTTAAATTCAACTTTGTACTCAATCATGTGAAAAGTTTGTTCCTAAAAATTGATGTCAAAATTTCATATCTATTAGAAATTATTGTTTTTGGTAACATGCCAAGGCTAAATATCTCCTTCATAAAAATCTCAGCTATGTGAACAACTTTAAATTTTGATTGCACTGATATAAAATGGGGTGCCTTAATCAAATTTTCAATTACAACAAAGATATGGTCATGTTATCCTCTAATTCTGGGTAACCCTACGATAAAATATAAGGAGATAATTTCTCATTTCCACTCAGGAATGGATAAGGGATTTAATAACCCAACAAGATATTGATAATTCACATTAACATTTTTCCACTCTAAACATTTTTCTAAATACTCAGCCACTTTTTCTTTCATCCCTAGCCAATAAAACCATTTTTTAGCGTTGTGGTATGTTTTTGATAGCCTTGATGGGCTAAAAAGGCTTCCTATGATGTTTCTCTAGGATCAATTGTTTAATTCTATGCACATTTGTGACATAAATAGTGGTTTAGAAAGTCAGCAAACCATCATTATTTATATCATAATCGACCTTTCTATTGGGCTAGTTCCATTTAACATTTTTTCTTACGTTTGTATGTATTATTGATCTTCTAAGGTTGTGGTCAAAATATCTTCATTAAACTCTGTTTTAACACTACTAGAAGAGATCTCATAGATCTAATTTAAACTTAGCTATAGTTTTCGGGATCTGGTATTCCTAAGTTATAGTATTGTAACAAATTCTAAAAATAAATTGAAAATCTCTATGATAAAATGAGAAAAAATCCCTTTTTAGAATTTTGTTACATATTTTTTTAAATATATATATATATTTAACTTATATTTTAATCTTTTTATAACTAATAATAATAATTTGAAATAAAATTATAATTTAATATTTCTTTTTAATAATATATTAAGAAATAAAAGTTATATTTATTAGTATTTACTAATCGTTTAATTTAATTTATATAATATATGAGTCAAATGATTAGAGATATATACTGTTTTATTGAAACTAATTTGCTATTCGATTCTTGACAAATAATAGTTGTTCCACCAGGATTATCGTTAAGAAGTTCCTCGCGTTAGCCGATATAAGCAACGTCACATTGAACATGGGTCGTTCAAGAGAGTTGAAAATTTAACCACCTCAGATTAATTTAAAGTTAACACTTGTAATACAATGGTGTTCAGCAAAGTTAGTCGAGTTGCTTGTGGGGTAAAGGGAACATTTCCACTCTGGAAAAAGTACTTTCCATACTGTCGGTAAATAAGTTTATTTTTAACGATTATTTTAATGTACGGAAACGCATGGCATGACCAAGGAATACCCAACTTTCAAGGAGACTGATTCTGGAAAATTTCAGTTTTGCCGAGAAAAAATCCAACACATTTGGCTTCTGCGCATATTTTTCTTTGACCAGTTCGTTTGAAATTTTTCCTTGGTTGTTTGGGAAATTTGCATAATATTCACAGTTTGTTGCGCAAGAAGGCTGTTGAGATTCATTATTAAAAAGACCCCACTAAATATCTCTGAATGGCAATGGATTGAAGACGTAACAATCTTAACTCATTCAATCAGTTTTCCAACATTCAATGATTCGGAACATCTAAAGTAGACTTGCATTTCTTTCATAGAAGAAGACTGTTTATAGATGTGTAAACAAGCTATCACTTGAGGATGGATCTTTAACAAAAGCAAGCCCCTGGCTATCGCATGTATACATGGTTAAAGATTCAATGTTCCTCCCTACTTTGCAGGTGGGGCTTGTTGGTTTGCAGTCATATGTTTTCTTGTTAGGGTAAAAAGTAAGAGAAAATTATACATTAAAATGAAAATTGAATGAAAAGAAGACCATTAAAATAGATATCAACGAAATAGAAAAAGAAAAGAAGATAAACTAAACAAGATAGAAGAGTATGCTAACCACTGAAAATTAAAGAAAAATGAAGATTTTCCCATGCAATTTACCTTTTTAATTGTTTTGAGTTTGAATAACACATTTTACAAACTTGGAATAGAAAATCAAAATTTCTGTACATTAGAAAAGTTGGAAACCACAGGTATAATTTTGTATTTTATTTTATTTTAAATCATTGAAATTTGCTAATGGAATGTCCTATGTACATGGTATCTATTTCAAATTTTTTTTTTTTTGTGGCTCTGTGCTCTGAGATATAGCCTTCTCACTAAAACATTGTTAGTGAGTTTTCTTTTGAAATATCAGCATAGCTACACATTACTAATATTAGGCATTCACGAAGTAGAGATGCCAACTACACTAATTATATTTATATTTGCATGCAAAAATAAATAAATTATGGCTCCTGAATAATAAGTGAATAACTAATTTCATAACAAATTAATTCAATTAAATATCATATAAAAATTATTAATAATTTTCTTATGGTTTTGAAACTTGTATTGAATAGGAGGCTAAAAAAGTAAAAAAAGTAACATTGGAAGCCGAGGGAGAGCAATAAGAGGAGGATATCGTATTTCCAAACAACAACATTTTAAAAAAAAAACTTGCTCTATTTTAATATTATTATTATTTTTCTTTTTTCTAAAATTTTATTTTTTATTTTTATAATTATAAAAAAAAAACCAATAATATAATAAATTAAAAACATATCTATTATGTATTATTTTATATAAAATTTTATTTTTTATTCTATAATTATAAAAGAAACCAATAATATCATAAACCATATAAATAAATTTGTTTTTATTTATTTATAATGAAAAATTCTTATTTTAAGATTTTAAACTATTCGGAATAAGATAAAAAAAATTATCCTGCAACTAATCATATTTTTGAGATAGAAAATAACATTTTTTTTTAGAATAGACCTATTTGACACTCTTGGAACTATAAAATACGCAGGTTTGTTGATTTACGATTCTAATTAGGTGGAAGATGAAAGAACTTCCTTTTAGAGTTCCCCACTCTTAGTTACATTCACTTTCAATTCCCTACCATCTACACCTTCCAATCTTCAGCTTATTAAAGAAACCCACCTAGGAAACAAGATTTTGAAGAATCAAACTTAGATTCTTTCTCTTGTCTCAATCATCATCATCATCATTGTTGTTTGTTGCTTGTCTCCAAGAAACCTTTCCTTGGTGGCAAAGTAAGAATACAGTAGCAGAACTTTATAAATGTATGTCCACAATTACTATATCAAATAGCCTCTGTTTAACACCCTTGGAATTCGAGTTACATAATACCCTCAATAATACGTACAATGAAAGCCTTCACAATATATAAAATGTTGATATTTGAATGGAATGAAAAGAAGAACTCCAAAGAGAAACTCAAAATGATATGCGAAAACACAAAATCTACGGCTTTTGATTTCGAGAGGAAATTCATGTAGAGAAAAGAGAACTTAAAATAATATGTTGTGAAGCAACGAATCTGTCTCTTTGAAGTTCTCGCGGGGAGTTTATGAAGAGAAGAGAGATGAGGTGAAGAAGTACACTGTCAGTTATTTAAAATTACTTACTCAGATGTAATTGAAGACGAAGTCTCCTACACATTAATTCAAGTCATTCAAGAGGAATAGCCACAAAGCGAAACAAGAAAGGCATATAAGCATCAGCAAGTGTATAAAAAAACTTGATCTTACTAAGTAATTTATAAGAGAATTTAGTCATCGACTAACGATCATCCGAAGGTCCAAAACTTAGAACCACTTTTCTTTATTTCCTATACTGCCAAATACCTCACGGTGGTTCATAGCTAGCCGAACTTCTTGAAACTATTCGACTACCTAAATTGTTAAGATATCTTGTTACGTCATCCTTGAGTAAATTCAAACGCAAATATTGTCTTGTTTGTTGAATGCAGTGTAGCTCACGCGTCCTCCCAAAGTGCCGAGGTGGCGTTGCAGTGTGATGTGGTGGTTGCTGACTCGTAATAAACGCTTATGTGCCCAACTTGACATTTGTCGTGCTCTAACGGTGCCGCTATATTCTTTTCTACCTAACTCACCTAGCCCCTATGTTTCAAATGATTTCACCCTTGTCACTTCTTCAACTCTACCTCTTCTCCTTTGTTCGTCGGGTCGGTTCCCCGATTTTCTCTGCCACGATGCTGTTCTTCATTGCCAAGGTGTTTCACAGTTTTCATGTTATAACCCTCTTTTTTTTTCATGACACGATTTTAACACACGAAAATTCCTTATCGGATCTAAAAAACCTTGAATTCATTTTTAGGCTCGCTACGCTACTTGTATCGCAATTTATTTATTTTTAACTTGTTTTGACACTTATCTTCTAGGTCTACTTATTGTGCGCTGTGCGATCGAATTGACGGGCATAACGATTTCATGAACTTTATCACTTACCTACCCGCAGTTATCCTTTAAAATTCATGATTTACAATTTTGCGATAAGACACACCACACACATCGCGCGCTTTTGTGAGTATAACATTTACCTTGGCCCTTAACTATTAAAACTAGAGATTTACTATGTGGTTAAGGTCTCATCAAGGGTGAACATCACACTACGACGATTTGTCATTTACCTCACGCTGTCTTTTGAAACTTACGGTTTCTTGCTTGCAATTTAATCTTTGTTGTCCATCTCTGCACTACGGTTCTACGCTTTGATCACAGCGGTTTATTTCCACTTTATGCCTCCTCCGCAACTCTTAGTTTTACGAAAATACCTTTTCCACCTTTGTGATTAGTTTATTTATCGAGACGTAACCCTCTGAACTTATTCGGTGTTACTGTCAACGTAGTCCCTCCACGAGCTTATGAATGAGCTGACCTAACCCTATCTAGTGTGCAATGTCTTGAACGCACCCATCGGTACGGCTCTTGAACTATGCACGCATGCGACCAAGCACAGCTCAAAGCCACCTTCACATCTCGTCACGTAATGTTAAATGTACCAAACATATAAATCAAAATTTTTCTATGACACGTAAAAATTTGCATTTTCCTAACTACATAGCTTTTGGTGTTAAGAAAAATATTTCGAAGGTAAATGCAAATAGGCCACAACAATCATCATCATCAAATACACTTAATTTTTAAAAACATTATAATTACAGCTAAAAACCCAAAACTAATTATGAGGCATATATATTAAAATTTAACTAAGCCAATGCAAAACTAGCTATAAAGTATTTATTAAGATATGTGGTGATACAAATCCCAATCTCTACCATTGAAATATATGATATTGTCCTGGTGTAAAAATGTGAAATGAGACATTTCACATTTTGACGTTAAATATGTGAGTCAACATAAAAGCATATGTTTTTAGATTTCAGTCTGTGAACATTCCGGGCAACTTTGTTCCAAGTGAAATATGTCAAAGAATTTATGAAATTTATAGTATTTCAATTTTAGCACCCTCGTTCTTATAACCCTTTTGTTCAATAGGAGTTTTCTCTGAGCACAACGAATAGCCCGGAAAATAGTTTTTTGTCAAAATCCGGTAAACTAATTTCAAAAAATGCGGTAGTTGGAGTGTTTGAGTTACATTTTTGATGGTGGAAATGGATTCGGCTGCATCAAAAACTCTTAGGGCACCCAAAATACTAAAGTTTAACTACGTAATCGAGATTTCAAAGTAGTTGTCAAAATTTTTGAAATTCTTATCGAATTTTTTTGTGTTATTGTGATTTTTTTTTTTTAGAATATGAATTTAATGAAGACAAAACTAATAAATTTAGCCTCTTCTCGGAAGGAATACAATTTGAACATAAACGATTCCAATGTTGTCCACACTTTCTGAAATAAATTCCGGAGTCGAAGACTGCTATTCACGAAATTAAAGCACAAAATCGAGCCATGTGATTAATATTAAACTTACAAAAAGTTGAATGTTCCTAAGAAAAAAAGATCACTAATGTATGTTGCGCTTCTAAATATGGCTATAAAGAGGTTTTCGAGATGGTTTTATTTAACAACTTGTAAGAGCATTCTTGCTACGAGATGGAATGGTTGTGAAGATGCACAACAAGGTAGAGACGATGTTAAAGAAAGTAGGTATTCACCCTTTTCACCTCATAAACATGGCCTCCAATATAGGATAACCACTTAAGACTATATAAATTTTACTTTAAAGTATTCTGCGAATGTTAAAAAAAAAATACATAGGAAATTTGTAACATCTTCCACACTATAATAAAAAAAAATTAATAATATTTACTTCTCTTTATTATCATGTATTATTAATGTTTAGCACCATTAGAAATACATTAAAATAATAAATTTCGATACATGTGAATACAATTACATAAACCTTTCTATTTATTCTTTACATAGCCTATACTACTATGGATTTAGGCAATTTGTTGACACGAATTCCATATGACAATTTGACTTACGAATAAACATAATAATTCATACCATATGCAGTATGATTATTATTTGTGTTCTTACCATGTGGAAATAAACTTAGGATTTAGATAAACACTATGGTTTTTATGGGTTTTGAAATGGTTAATAACGTATTTCACAGGTCGGCTCATCATTTATTGATTAGTATGAGGTTATGATTCCACCTCACCATCGCACCAAATTTTCTCGTGGTCCTTTGGACTTTTTGTTCATTCTACTTCTGTGGATCCTCCTCTCTCAATGGATGAGAAAAGACTTGAAAGGGTTATGCTATAGGCGTCCCTAGAAACCTAACCGATTTTCATTGAGAAATTTGCGAGAGGCAATTTCCAAAATCTTAAATACGCTGTGATTAGGTGAAGCTACATTTTAATGTCGACCTTATATAGTGACATGAGCAGAGTTCAACAGGTATCACTAGTGTCTTGCAAAATCATACTTTTGTATGTTTTTCATATGTGTCTTTACATTTCATTCATATTCATTAGGTTCTGGTCGTTATGTATTTTGAGTTGGTGGATACTTGGTTAATAGCTTCTGGCTGTGACAAAAGCTTAGCAAGTTCTTGAGTTCGTGTCTATAGCTCACCATAGGGTTTTTTTTTGTCATTTCGTAAAGAGGGTTTGGCTATCCTCCTCCAACACGATCAAAACATGTAATATTTTGATAGATCAATTCTTTTTCTCATGAATTTATTGTTAAGTGTTTTCTTACACGAGGTTTCTTCTCTCTCTAACCAAGTTTCTTCTTTTCTATCTCAAAGATTATGGAATCAACTACGATTGCAAACCTAAGGTAAGTTTTGTTGTTTAATGTTGGTTTATATAGTGTTATAATTATTTTATTTTCCAACTTTGGAATAAAATCCAAAACACGACTCGAACTTTGGCTTTTGCATTATTATTCCAACATGGCAACTTGTCATTATAAAATGGGTTCTCCGTGGTTTTCCTTCACGGTTGAAAAATTACTCACCTTCCTCTTCCACGTACTTTTATTTTACTTTGGAGGCATATTCGACATCAAAATTATCTCCCGGTTTGGGTTAAAACCTAAGCTATGTGCGAAAATTAAGTTATGAACTTTTGTTTAATGTTATACGAAGTTTACTAGGGCTCTTTCCTTTAACCTCGATTAACGATTACTCATCTCTGGCTGACAATATATAAGTTACTTCAATAATTTTTTGGGTATATTACGCCATGCATTTAGCAATTTGACTTATTCACCGGTGTTGAATGTTCATGTAGAGGAATTCTTGACTTTGTTATTCGATTAAGCTTTGATATCTTTGTTAAGTTATGATACAATAACGTTTTCTTTTGGACTCTTCATTTCTTATCACAGCTATCTGGAATTCGAACGATGGTAAGTTTAATATTTATATTGTGTTTTCTTATAACTTATGGCTGTTCTCTCTTAATTAAAGTTATCCTTTTTGTTTCTCCTTTAGTTTTATATGCATTTAATTTCTCTGGGGCCTATCTATTTAGCATAGAAAGATGGATTCTTCTATTTTTATCTTATTTATTTCTTTTTGCGGATTAATTGCATGTTGTTCACTTTCTTTGTCATTGTGATTTCTACTCACATGTTTCTTAAATAACATAACAATTACATTTGTCTTTTCATGCTGGTTTTTATTCCTGTAATTTCTTTGTGTTGGCCTTTAAAAGATGCAGTATTTACTACAAAAGTTAGTTGCTTTGTTTAGACTCATATTTTTGTGCTCTTATAGATCATATTTTAAGTCTTCTATCTATACTAAATATAGTAAATAGTTGTTTTCAAATATGTTCTCTTCTATAAATCTTAATATTTTCGATTATATGAGTTTACTCATGTACGAACCATCATTTTAGCTTGGTTAGCTTTACGCAGTAACCCATAGTCCATGTATAGTATTAATATAGCTAGGAGGACATACTATACAATCTAGGGTTCCATCCCCACGATAGAATAAGAGTCCCTTTCCAATCACTCAATTCTACTTTTCTTAGTTAAATGTATAACTTCCCTACGGTTACACCAGCTTTGAGTCTTCTTTGCAGCATATGGTTTGTTTACTTGTACAATTTTCTCTACATAGATGTCATACTACATGAACAATTCATTCAATGCATTATAAGAAAATAATTTTCGTAAAGACTTAATTAAATAATTTTTCTCTACCATACACAATCCTTTTCCTCTATAGACGGAAATATTCATATACCGAACTACTATTATTAATTCAAAGTTTAGGAGACATTGATTATCTACTCGGAATTCATATGGGGCATTTTACTGTCTTTATTAACTTAACTGATTTAAGTTACTTATCTCACTTTAGAAGTCTAATGATAGCCTCCCAGCCTTGAGAAGTTTACGTCCTCACCCCCTCGTGCTCCTCACAAAAAATATAATTTAATTAGCATTATTCTTTGGAGTAGACCTTAAGACCTATGTGCGGTATTCTCACCAATTCCGGGTTGAAGATTTCTGTGGCTCCAACATGTCTGAATTGCTCACCATCAAGCCTTCTAGCTCTCTTCCTCTTTCACAAAGCCATTTCTCCCACTAGGATTTCCTTTTTGTCCTCGGAGGAAAAGGTAATTGTATTTAACTACTTTTGTCTAACTACTGTAAATTGAAATCTTTACCATCGAGTTTATGGAAATCAAACAATAAATAATTCTTTATTCAAAAAATCAAATAAATCATGTTCATTACTAGATTAACTTACTTGTTAAACCTATTTTACTTAAAAATAAATGCATAATTCTTTTTAAAATAATTTAAGAATTAATTCGGTGTTACATCGTCCTTCTTTGTTCTATCCCATTTTAGAAAATATTTGCAGGTAAGCCTCTCGTACAAATCCTTCATCTTCCCAAGTAACCTCCTGCGGGCCAAAGTACTTCCATTGCACTTTAACTTGGAGTGATGGCTCACCTCGGAATATTGTTCCTCTCTTGCTTGAAAAACATTTAGGTTCTACTAGAAATTCACCGTCGGGTTCAACACCAGTGTAGAAGCCTTTAATTATTCAATATAATATTTATCTTCTTTTGAGGTCCTAGTACTAATTTATTCCCACTACTTGAATGTTTTGAAATTTATTACATACTTTGGATCATGCACATGTACGCAATATTGATACATGAAATACATTTGTGCACCCATATGTGACTTATTAATGCTAATTGATAGGTTACCCGGTCCCACTCTTTCCAAAATTTGAAGGTCCACGGAACCTCGGATCAACTTCGCACAGGTAGTCACCTTGAGTGTTTTATTGGGTCTAATTCTCACATACATATGATCACCCACTTCAAGCCTCGATATTTCATATTTCGGGTACGCATATAGCTTATGCATGTCACAGGCGGATTTTTAAATTACTGTCGAATCTTCCTTCTTTCCACATTTGACCAAAATTTCCGGACCAAGCGTTGGGTTTATTTTTCAGGCCCTTGCTCCAATAACGGGTATTTAACCACTCTATAAAGCCTCGGGCTCATCCGGCTAAGATATTCCTCAGATATCCATTTTGTGAGAGGTATACTAGATGTAATATTCTTGCCGGTTGTTGCATCATATATGTGTAGCATGTCTTCTAAGATTTAATTCACCCACTCGGTGTCCATTTCTGTGGATGATACGGTGTGCTAGGATGGTTTATTGTTGCCCAAACCAATGAATATTTCCTTTCAAAAGGCAAAATAAATTTTACATCTTGATCTAAGACTATTTTTAGAATATCATGCAACTTAACTTACTTCCTCATGAAATTTTTTTCAATATGCATAGTTTTATGGTGGTACGTACTAGAATAAAGATAGCTTCTTTTCTCATCCGATCAGCAACCACCATTATGAAGTCATTATGTTTCTTTGATCTTAATAGACCGATGACAAAATCCCAATGATATCACCTCCCATTTCCATTCGATACATATATAGGCTGCAACAAACTTGGTGGATGTTGATGTTCCACATTGACACAATGACATTCAGAGGATTTAGTCGAGTATTAAGTAATATTTTTACCCATACAAGGCCAAAATAAGCTTTAGTAATTGTTGTTAGCATTTTCAGTAGCTTCGAAGTTAATAGAATAAGTGCTTCGATGATACTCATCCAAGATCAACTATTAAACTCATGCTGTTCAGATGTCTATCTTTCCTCTAAAAGTCCAAATATGCTCACTATTAATCTTATAATCTGATTTTTTTTCTTATTTTCTTCTTCATACGCTTGTTCCATAAAAAATTATATTCAAGATCTTTTTATTTATCTATTTTAGCTCCTAGAACTTAAATTCCACATGGATTAAAATGAACTTCATACACATAAAATAATTTCCTATTTAAGGCATGCGACAACATGATTTTACTTACCTTCCTTGTGCTAAATCTTGAGGTCAAATTCACTCGGGAATGCATTTCACCTTGCTTGTAAAGCATTCAAATCATATTGTTTAAAGTAGCTTGTCAAACAGTGATTGATTTCTAGCACAAACCTTTTTCCCAACAAGTAGTGTCTCCATACCTTCGAGTGTGGCACTACTGGTTAACTCTATATCATAAGTGGAAAAATGTTATTCATGATATTTAGTTTTATTAGCTCATAACAATGAATTTTCTACATCTTCAAACAATATTTGCTCCTACTCCTTCCTTGCACGCATCGAGGTACAGCTTCAAAATTTCTTGTTTGGGTTGGATACCCTCAATATAGAACAATAGTCATCAATTGCTTTAAACATTTCAAAGCTGGTGCGACATTTATTGGTCATTTAAACATCTGCCCTTTTCGATATAGAGAGGTAATAGGGAAAGAATTTTGAGAGAATCCCTCGATAATAGTAGTATATCATAGGAAACCAGGGTAGACTATTTAGTTCAACCTTTATCATTGATTTCCAACTTGTAAAGGACAAATTGATACTTTAACGTTAACTCTTCTCTTTTCCCCGGTGGCTAATTGTACCAGCCGGTGACTGTTAAATTTCGAGGCTCTTACGTCACACTTTTCAGCTATCCGAGAGTTTACACTTATTACAAATGGCACTAAGAACAACCAAAATAAAAAACAGTCAGAATATAGCTTCCTGTGATTTTTATCATGGTGCGTGATAATATTTTTCGATCTTCAAGTGCCACATTAATTTCTTGGTACGTTTCGAGGTAACATCCCCACCATAGAAGCCCCTTGTAGGTTGGCTATTGTTCTCTTCTCCCACGACGGGGGAAATTCTTATAACAATGTGCCTCACCACATCCCCAACACTATAGAGGTGGTTTAAGGATCTTCCCCATGAGATGCAGTATGTTGGATGCTTCGGTGGGTCACTCCTCTGTTGGCCATTGGTTTCTGTTGTCTACTTGCTGAATTTCTTCTTTAATTTCTTAATGTTGTCCCATCTATTGCTTTAAAATTTAGTGTTTTTTTGCCTTTCTTTTAATGCGACCAATTCCTACCGGCTCCTTTTACCTTGAGTACGTGTCACATTCGTTGTTTTTCGAATATTTGTCCATAGTATTTTGGTTCTAGGGTTCGATTATTTCCTTCATATGAAGCGAGAAGCTATCTGAAATCGCTTCCTTTTTCCTTTTCATCTCTCGGGTCGCCATTTGCTATCTGATGATGTAAATTTAGTTATGAATTAGTCCATTGACAATTTCACAAATTTCAAATCATGGAATTGTGATATTTTTCATCATAAAAGTGCTTTTAGGTACTTATCTTTGAAATCTTGTTGGAACTCATCCCATGTCACATTGTTTGGTCTTCCAATTCCTTGAAAATTTTTACTTATACGATAAAGTGGCTTTTCCTGCAGAGTTGGTAGATAGCCAAATGAGCTTTGTGTTTTTTGCAATATTCATAAACTTGAAAATATTTTTTTCATGTTAATTATCCATGCCTCTACTACCTCTTGGCATCTCCCATCAAATGTACGGGGATTTTAATTTTCCAATTAAGCCCTGTGACTCACTTTCTGTTTTCATCTCTTGCCCAAGTCTGGAAATATTTCCCAAATCTACTTTGTTATATGTTTTGTACTTCACTAAGTATGACTTCCTTCCATTTATCATTGGCACCTGCATCATTGTTCACTGTTCCTGAATTGTATCCTTGCAGGGCTTGGTTGGAGTTCTCCCTTGATTTTTCTCCCAGGAAGCACGGGGCTTCACTTAATGAACCTCTAACATATACGTGCAATCATAGCATATTAAAAAATACCTCCTAATTTGAGTGCATATTGGAAAATTCCCATTAAAATCACATTATTTAACTTCTTAATATAAACCCAAAACACCTTCCCAATTTAAAGTCCTAACTTTCACTATATATTGTAGGTATCCATTTTTTCATTAACATTTTTTATACCTCTTTATATTTTTTCATTAACTTTGAGATAAATTGTTTATACAGCCAATATAAAAACCCTTTACCCCATATATATCCCCAATATATTATATCATTTTCCTCATTATATATATCCCCCAATATGAACGCACGTGGTATAGTATTTCTGTGATGAAGCCCTATGTCACCGAGGAGGCTTTTTTAAGAATCCTCTCTTTCTCTCGCATCAACCTCTCATTTTTCGATTCTTACCAAACCATTTATTCTGCCAATTGTTGCCTCATATCTAGAAGAATACTTGTTTAGTCATTGTTTTTTCTATTTCACGATAGCTCATTTGGTTTCTTGATGTTGATTCATGTATTTTCCCATTTGTGGAGTTCATGTGTATATGATGTTAGGGGGATGAGATACCCGGGTAAGTTTTCAGACTTGGTGTGCTCACCCCCTTCTCATTGTAGCCTTCTATCCCTTTCATATGAATTTCTGCAATTTTGCCTTTGTATGTTATTCATGTGACCCATGCGGGTCCCGATATCGAAACGCCACTTTGATACCACTTGTAACACCTTCCACATTATAGAATTTTTTTTTTTTTAATACTATTTGAGTATCTTAATTATCTTGTATATTATTAATATTTAACACCATGGAAAATACATTAAATAACAAGTTATGATGTCATAAATACAATTAAATAAACATCTCTTTTTACTCTTTGCCATATCCTATCCTATGTTTTGGAAATTTGTTTACATGAATTCCATAGAATTTTGCTGTATAAATAAACATAATAATTCATACACCTGACAGGTCGGTTTGATTATTGTTGTACTACCCTGTGTGGAAATCAACTTCGGATCTCAAGGCCACTATGGTTTACTTGGGATTCGAGACGATTAAATACATATTTCATAGGTTGGCTCATCATTTATTATTTCATTAGGGATTTTTTGAGGTCCCTAAAATGGGCCTTGTGAAAAATGTGCAACCAAATAGCTTTATAAGAACCAATAGGATTCAAGATGATGATGTAACCATGAGGGGATGATTCACCATTTTTTAAGTAAAGGTTAAAATGATTAAAAATTAATAAAATAATAAAACTACTTTTTCAACTCGTATTTTCAACTTGTCTCCCAAAGTTTTTACTCAAATTTCACAACTATGAGTGCTAGATTGGATGCAAAATTTAACTCCTCAAGGACTACCCACATATTCCATACTTTTGATGGACTATATTTATGCAGAAAATGAAAATACATGGAAAACATGATTGCAATCCATTTTCACTATGTTTATCTGGCTTTAAATGTAGCATGGTCCATCAAAAGTATGCAACATGGGTACTCCTTGGATGAGAATTAAATTTTGCATCCCAAAATGCTCGGCAAAATTTGAATAAAACTTTCGGGACATAGTTGAAAAATAGTTTTTCCTTTTCCCTCTAAATTTTGATGATGTCATCAAATCTTATTTTATTATTTCCACTATTGTTGTAATTTCCTTAGGAGGTCACGTTTTAGACCTCAAAATTCCCCTAATGGTTATTCAAGTTATGACTCCACCTCACCGAATTGCGCTAGATTTTCTCTTGGTCGCTTTAGTTCTCCGTTGACATTTATGCTTCTACCTATTGGGTATGTGTTATATTTTTTTCGAGTAGCCCACTCTTATGTTGTGCAGTGCTGCAGGGGTCCCCGAGGTGGTGGCCATTACATTACGGGTCGGGGGCAATGTGCCTTGGAAATTTTTAAGGTGTGTGTAGACCCACTCATGGCCAGACCACCCATGGTTTTGTGCATGAGTTTGCACATGTTTTTGGGGGACAATGGTTTTTAACTTCGAGTGTTTTGTAGATCCGGTCAAAGGGAACTACGGTTGTGTTCTAATCGAGGTTAATGGATTGGGATTATGTATGCTTCGGCATGTATATTTATGTGTTGTAACACTTTTAAGAGGAATATAATGAAAAATCAAGTTGGTTGTCCCAATTTGGGATGCGAGGGTGAAAATATTTGTGTGTTATCTTTGTTTTATGTTTTATGCTCTCACTATTGTTTATTTTCTATTTTAAGATTTGTTTGTAGATAATTTACGTATGGGGTTGAACGTACATTTGCTATCGGAGAATTGTTTGAGCTTCAAGGAGACATACCTGCGCTACTAAGGGTTTTTATGTCGGGCCTTTCATAGACCCTATTAATGGGAGATCTACGGGTCTCGATTCGTGCGGTGAAAGAGAAGATGACGGCGGTGGAAAGATGAGGGTAAAACCAAATTTATTGAAGAGTCGAGTTTTGAGTTGTGCAGGCCAAGATGGAGGACCTTAGAATTAGGTAAAGATCAATGGATCGCAGTGAATCCGAATGCTAAATATGATGGCTATCAGATGAAGACAGAAGAAGTTGGATCGGAAGGCGAGAAAACAATATGATTTGTGTCTGAGTTTAAAATGTATAGACATGTCACAGGAAGCTCAAATGAATAATTTATGGTAGCTTGCAGACATTACTTTTTAATCCAAGTCTGTTGAATAATTTAACATGGGGAAAAATTTATGTTTGAGGATGAAGGATGGAACTGGTGACCAACGGAAGCATGCGAAGGCAAGTCTTGCTAATCTTATAGTAGGCATTGGTTATGTATGTTAAATGTTAAAATCTGGATGAAGATAAATTATGATTTGTTGTCTACAGATTCATGGAAAAGTCTGATTTATTGAAGAAATGAGTAGCAATAAAACTGCCTTGGATTTTGATGACATTGTCTGAGCACTTACTATTAGAGGAAATGGACAGAAAATATAAAACACAAAGATGGAGATGCCTTGTCATGCAGGGAAATTTTAAAACAAAAACAAGAATAAGGGTTTGGTGGAGATCCAATCTGAAGTCCAAATCTCTTGGAAATTTTGCCTAAAGATGTGGTAAGACTCGGAAAGGCCTCAGAAGGCCGCATGTCTGACATAAGCGAAGAAGAGGATCAAATATAGTGCTCACATGGAGGGCAAAAACATCGGATGAAGGTGGGGATGTGTGTTGAGTTCTTCACAAACCATATGTGAATCCTCAATCCATAGTTTAATTGACTGGGTGCATCACTTCATCACATAGGGAGTGATTCTATAACGAAGCTGTCAGAAATATGGTGGCAATGATATTATAAAGGGATGATAGAGTAGAATCGTCGGACGGCAGAAATTCGAATGAAGCTACGAGGTGGAAGGATTGAACTGCTTCTGGTACTCTTGCACATTCCTTCATTGACGTCAGTTGCAGCAGAAATATGGATGATGCGAGTGTAAACGAGTGTTTGGAAATATGTGTAAGATGGTTAGGGAGCATTTGGTATTAATGGAGGAGTAGGATTGGAACTACGTACGAGCTTGGGGACAATGCGGCACAGTGGACATTTACTGTGTTTCAAGAGGTGGATTCAGGAAAGCCTAAGCGATCTGCGGAAAATACCCACGATATGGAATAAAAGGCTTGGATATATTGGAGAGAGGGCCTTTGGATGCTACATGAAAATGGTATGGTGGAGGAAGTGTGCTCTAAGTTCTCCTAGATTTTGATTTACCTTGAACATTGTGTATATGGGAAGCATAATCGAGTGATTTCCTTTCTGCTACTAAGAGGGCAAACAAGATATTAGAGCTTGTGCCACCGGTGATGTGTTTGAACATGTTGATTCCATCCTTTGGGATAGTACGTAATACTATGTTTTCATTCATAGATGACTTCTCGAGAATACATGGATATATTTCTTGAGGAAGAAATCTAAATTCTTTGACAAATTTAAAAGAATTTAGACTCACAGTGGAAAACTGAGACGAGAGAAGAAAATAAGGAGGTGCTAAGGACATATAATGGTGGGGGGATTATGATAAGGAATTTGAATAGTTCGCAATAAGTGTGGTATTGCACAACATACTTGACTACTCCATACGATTATCGACAAAATGAAGTTGCAAAAAGACAGACAGGCGATGGAAAGAGCAGAAGCATGCTTAGTGGTGCGGTTATGACCAAAGAATTCTGGGTAGAGAGTGAAGACATCATGTTACTAGTTAACGGATCACCCTTGAATAATCATTAGAGGATAAGACTCCATGAGGTATGGAGTGGTAAGAAACCCTCTCTTTCACATCTAAGGGTATTTGGATGAGATGCATATGTACATGTTCCAAAGGAGAAAAAGGACCAAGTTGGATAATAAATCTTAAGGGTGCATCTTTATTGGATATAAGGATGGTTTAAAGGGTTACAAGCTTTGGAATACTGAAACAAAAGGTTGTATTACAAGCGAGATGTACGTGTTTAGAGGTGAGAATGTTGATGGCTGCAAGTCCTACTAAAGGAATATGAGAAGATGAGTTTGAGCTAAAGGGAGATGAATCGGACTCTGATAGAATGAGGCTTCGAAGAGGAAGAGCCACAAACTCCAAGTGTGAGAATATCGAGTTCGAGAAAGAAGGAAACCGAAGGTACTAGTCCATGGCTTTGTTTAATTTCTCCTTAGCCATAACGATGGTAATCTCTCGAGCTTTCGGGGTAGTGGGACTCGAGATGGAAAACTCCCAGGAAAGGCCATGGTTGATGAAATAACATCCTTGCATAAAAATGAGGCATGGGATCTGGTGGAGTTGGGGCGGAAGGAAGCCCTTCTGGAAAATGGGTTTAAGAAAGATGAATGTAAAAGGAAAAGGTGGAGAAAGCTGGCTTATTTGGTAGCAAGAGTTATTCGGTCTTTGGGAATTGATTTTGGTGATATTTTTTTCCTCTGTTTAAAGTTACTTCTATTAGTTTTTTATATGTGTTGCTATTGCATTTGATTTTTGAATGAAATAGATGGATGTGAAGAGTGAATTTGTTCAGGGGATGCAGAAGAGGATGTCTACATGAAACAACCGAAGGCTTTTGTAATGAGAGGGGAAGAAAGAAGCGGTGTGCGGGTTAAATAACTCTGTATAGGTTAAAACGGTCACCAAGGATGTGGTATAGAAATTTAGGTACCTATATATGGGGACTTAGCTTCACGGAAAACGAGAGGATCACTGTGTTTATTTTAAATTAATTTGTGACCATGTTATTTATTTGGTCTTGTATGTGCATGATATGTTGTTGATTGGAAATGATAAAGGAAATTATCCAAGATTTGAATACTCAATCGTTCTCCAAATTAGACATGAAGGATCTTGGTACTCCAAACTATATTTTGGGAAGATGAAATTAACGAGATAGAGAAAAGAGGAAATACGGTTAAACCAAAGTATGCGGGGACTATATTGCGAGTTCAATGTACGGGATAGTAAACCCATAGATGTTCCTATTCTTGTAGGTGTAAAGTTGTCTATTGAACAATGTCCCAAGACATAAGGAAAAGAGGAGGATATTTCCGGTAACCATATGCTAAAGTGTAGTGGGTAACTTTGATGTATGCAATGGTGTACTAGACCGGACATTGCCCATGCATTGGGAACGTGAAGATTTATGTCAAACCCGGGGAAGGAGAATTGGACGTGGGTAAACGGGTTTTTAGATATTTGTGTGCTGGGCGGTGATTATGGCTTGTGCTACCCGGGGAGAAGACACGGAGATTGGAAATAATGTTGGACATTCGTGGTTTTTGTTGATGTAAATTGAAGTGCAGACACTGGATAAAAGAAGATCTCGGTGGGTGTGTATTTGGCCACATTTGGAAGTGCGGTCAGTGGATGGTGGAAATATGGTACGTAGTCACTCTCTATTCTTGCTCGGTAGAATAAACAGCATCCTCATGCAGCAGGCATTTGGTGCAAAAATTGTCAGTTCTAAATATAAGTTAGCTGCATGGAGCTATGGGACCGGACACATGGCTGGGCATTTTCTTGACTCCCGAACTCTACTATCATTCAATGACAGCCATTGATGTTAATGTCTTCTGTACGAAGTGTAATTGCGGGCTCATGTTCTTGGTAAGGTGGACACTGATGTTACTTGAGATGCATTGGCAAAGTACGCGAGCACTCGAGAAGTTCTCTTGGTGCGGAAAGCAGTGTTTGTGATAGCCAAAGTGCAATTTTCTTGGCTCGGAACTCTATATCATTCAAAGACAAAGCACATTGATGTTCAATATCACTTTGTGAGGAATGTAGTTGAGGATAAAAGGGTGTTCTTTGACAAGGGTGGACACTTTGAAGAATGTTTGAGATGCATTGACAAAATTATGGCTTTCAGAGATTGGGCCAGTGCGGAAGGAAACAATGGGTGTTGCGGAGAACGGGATAATGACTAAGCTCTCTTGTGACCCCAACAGAAGAAAACAATAAATGGCGGAATTTTGGTGTCGGGACCCACTCATAAAGTGGACACCCATGGTTTTGTGCATGACTTTGCACATGGTTTTGGGGGATGATGGTTTTAACCCTCATGGCTTTGTCGATCCGGTCGAGGGAACTACGGTTATATTCTAATCCGGGGTTAATGGATTGAGTTTATGTATGCTTCGGCATGTATATATATGTGTGTTTATGTAATTAAAAGGAATATAATGAAAAATCAAGTTGGCGAGTACGATTTGAGATCTAAGGGGAAAATCTCTTGTGTTTGTCTGTTTTATGCTTTATTCTCTAGCTATTGTTTATTTTTGTTTTAAGATTAATTTGTAGATAATTTTTGTGTGATTTAAAACCTACACTACCCACCATTGGATCCCCACTCATCAGCAAGTTCGGAAAAGACCTAGAAGGGTTATGGTATGAACCTACCTCAAACCTTAACTATTTGTCATTGTGAGAACTTTGCAAAATGCTCCTTGGCTCTTCAACTAGATGCATTCACTAGTGCTTCCTTTGTCCTTCAATTGGAGATGATAACGGTGAGGTTAAATGGATTTATCTCATCTAATAATATATACATATATTCACTTTGTGGCTTATTCTGCATATTTACATTTCATTCATAGTCATTGGGTTAATTCATCCTATGTTGCAGGTTGGTGGATACATGGTTAATAACTTCTTGTGATTGAAAAAATCTTGGCAAGTTCTTGGGTTTGATATCGCATTCACCATGGGGTTTTACATCATTTTGACACACATGGTTTCGTGATCCTCTCCGGTCTTGATGAAATAGGTAAGATTTTAATGAAAATTTCTCTTGTCACAGTGAATTTATTCGGTATTTTCTTGCCACGGGGTTTCTTCTCTTCTTGCGCAAGTTTTCTTATTTTTTGTCTCAAGCTTATGGCATCAACCGGTTGTAGACCTGAGTAATTTTCTTCTGTCAGTAAGTTTTACGATTATTTATAATTATTTTATTGTCGGCTCGAATAAACTCCGAACCTTGGCTCGAACTTTGTCTTTCCAGGCATTTAATACAATACGTAACTTGTCATTATGATATGGAACTGTGATTTTCCCCTTCCTGCTTTGAAAATTACTACTTCCCTCTTATAGGTACTTCTAGTTTAGCACGAGGTATTCCAACATCTAAGTTGTCTTCGATTCCCGGAATTCAAAACCTAATTTGTGCACGAGGAATTAAGTTATGAATTTTTTAATAACGTTATCCTGGCTTCACTAGGGCTCTTTCACTACGTGCGGGTTACTCCGGCCTACAGGCTGACTTAATGTATATCGATTACTTCAATATTTTTTGGGGTGTATTATGCCATGCATTCAGAAATTTGATTTACTCAACGGTATTTACATGTTCGTAAATGGAGGAATTCTCAAACTCTTGTTATTCGATTATTTTTGATATCTTTTGTTAAGTTATGATACAATAATGTTTTCTTTTGGAATCTTCATTTTCTTATCTCAAGCTATACATGAGTTTGAATAATGGCGATTTAATATTTATATTTCGTTTTCTTATAAATTATGGCCATTTCACTCTTCTGTTCGCAGGTTTATCTGTTTTGGTTCTCATGGTTTCTATGCGATTAATTTCTGCGGATATCTAGTTTTTATAGAAATATGGATTCTCCTATTGTTATCTTAATTATTCGATGTACATATTAATTGCATCATGTCTGATTTCTCTATCATTGCGGTAATTCTACTTACATGTTTCTTAAATAACATAGCAATTATAGATGTATCTTTTTTTGGGTTTTCTTTCCTATGTTCTTTATGTTTTCATAAGGGTCTCATATTTATAGTACAAACTATTAGATGTTTTATTTAGCATCACATTTTGTGCTCTATTAAGTTAACAAGTCTTATATTTATAATAAGTATAATAAATAGTTTTTTTCACAATTTTTTCCTCTTTTATAAATGTTAATATTTCTTCATATAGGGGGTTTAATCATGTCAGGACCATAATTTTAACTGGGTTAGCTTTTTATCCCATAGTCCATGTATAGTCTTAATATGTAGCTAGGAGAGATAGGACTATAAAATATGATTCCATCCCCGGATAGACTAACGAGTCCTTTCAATCCTCAATACTAATTTTCTTAGTTAAATTTATAATTTCCTACATATTTCCAACTTGTGGTCTTTTTTCTACCATATCGGTTTTGTTTAGTTCCTTAGAATTTCTCTACACACACGGATGTCCTTTCCATGAACAACGCATTTGGGGCATTCCTATAGAAATAAGTGTAGTAACTTAATTAAATAAATATTCCTGTACCATATGCAATCACTTTTTACTACTCTTTGAACAAAAATATCTTAGATATTGAACTACTATTATTAATTCTACAATTGCGAGAGACATGCAATTATCTAATCGAAATTCATATAAAACCTTTCTATTTTCCTAACACGAGTTAATTCTTATCTCCAGCACCAAACTGCAGTAGCCTCCCAACATTGAGAGAGAGAAAATTACGTCTTGACTCCCCACGGTATACGAGAGTGAGATTTAATTACAGTTTGCAGGTAGACCTCAATAACTTCTATCTAGTGTTCTCTCCCGGTTTCGGGTTTATATTTTCACTAAGATCCAACAAGCTCACGGATTACTCCCATCCTCAATCCTTTTGGCTCTCTTCCTCTTTCAAAAAACCCCCTTTTCCTCACTCATATTTCCTTTTTATCCTCGAGAGGAAAAGGTAACTGTCTTTAAGCACTTTTTATTACTACTGCGGAATCTTCTTGGAAATCTTTACCATCATTTTTGTGAAACCAACCCATAAATAATTATTTATTCAAAAAATAAATCATGTTCATTATTGGATTAACTTACTTGTTAATCCTATTTTATAAATAAATAAATGCATAATTCTTTTAAATATAGTTTAAGAATTAATTCGGGTGTTACAAAATTATTTTCCCCAACACACAAAGTTCTGCAGTTGCGGAAATGTCTTAATAGACCATACATTTCAAACAAATCATGAAGGTATTCCTTTTGATACGGTACAGCGATTAAATTTCAACTATAGTGGAGAAAAATATGAACAAGCAATTTTACTCATGGCGAAACGGAAGTGAAAACGAGTTGTGCGGTAAAACTCATCGTGAAATTTTCTGGCCTTAAATGAAACTAACAATACTTTATAATATGATTAAAAAAAAGTACAAGAGATAATTTCTGTGGAGGATGATGTCTTATACGATGAAAACAAATGTTCGTTGATTTACATTTCAAGACAGTGAAACGTTAACATACTATTTTTTATACTTATATTCACCACATTGTTCTTCTACTACATACATGTATAATAAAAACATATATATATATATATATATATATATATATATATATATATATATATTGGAAATTTAATTCATGACGGACTAGTTTAATACGAGAGGATGGGAAAACATGACTTTCTAAACTACAGAGTTGCGTGAAGTAAATAACATGAATAAATTTTTCCCATATGCTTTTTAATAACCATGCACTAAATTCTTGTTTGACTTTATTAGTTTAATCTATTGTGGAATGGGTTATATTACTCATGCGAGAACTTTATTTATGCGATGTCCTTCCTACAAAGTAAAGCTGTAGCACATAAAACATATACTAAGGTATGGTTGATGTTAAGTTAAATAGGGTGGTTGAGATTAATTCTCAACACTCCCCCTTAATTACTGCTTCCTGCCACCATTGAATATTTCCAAACAATCCTAGGAATAAACAAAATTTTATTATTACAGAATGATTTGTGAAGATGTACGTAAATTGTTCTTCTAACACAGGTACTAAAACACAAACTCACCATTGTTAACTAATTCTCTTATGAAATTATGTTCAGGCGTCAATGTGCTTTTTCCTCTTACGGAAAATATAATTCTTTAAGTGTAATTCCTTGATTGTTGTCACAAAAAATAGTGGTTTTTCCATCTTATTCACGACATAAATACGCAACATCCTTCTCATCCAAACTTCTTGACACATTGTTACGGTTGCGATGAAATACTCACGTTTGTTGTTGAGAATGATACTCTGGTTACTTCTTGGAAGCCCATTAAATGGCTCTTGAACCCAAATGAAAAAGCTATACCTAACATGCTCTTTTGTCATCGGCACTTCCTACACAATCATCCGTCGCCAATCAAACTACAATCTCATTTTTTACGGAAGTACAGCGCCATACTCCTATAGGTTTTGACCACAATACGAGAAGGTGTCTGCAAACGAATTTTAAAAACGAGAAAATAAAAAATAGCAAGAAGAATAAAACATAAAACGAGATATACACGAAGAGATTTTCCCTGGATCCCAAATCGGAACTTCTAGCTTGATTTTTCATTATATTCATTTTAGTGTTACAACACACATATATATAAATGTTGAAGCAATAATAAAACACCAATCCATTAACCTGGCTAGAACATGCTTCAGGTTCCCTTGACTAAATCTAATGCAGTCCAAAAACCATCATGCCCAAAAACCATGTGCAAACACATGCACAAAACCGTGGGGGAGTCATGCCGATAAATAGGGTCCAAAAAAAAATTTCCCGAGCTTGTGCCTAGAACCTGAACAAGGAGGGCTACCACCACCTCCTGGCATCGACGCAACGTAAGTGAGGAGCCTTTCCCCCCCCGCTGTGTGACTAATACGTGGTAATAATATAACACACACCCAACATTCTCCCACTTGTTGTTTTCTTTCACGGAGACACAGAAACTTCAATCATTAGTCCGGCTGCGCAACACCCATTTTCTACACAAAGATAACCACGAGTGCTCACAAACTTCGTCGATTCATCTGCAACATTCTTGGAGTATCCCTTGTTCCAACAACACTATTTTATCCTCAGCATATCTCACAAGAAGTGATGTTGATGAGCAATGTGCTTTGTATTTGAATGATAACCATATCGCTACTGTTATACTTGAACACAATCTACATGACAAGCTTGCTTCTTTTCTTGTAGCAGTGGTTGCCATTTGTGCTCTTTGTATGGTAGAGACACTATGAGCTCTCTTTTACTCATCCAGCGACTACACCTCCAAATAGGGTAGCACCTCCACTTGTAGATCTTCTAGCACGGTCTAGATCTCCGAGGCGCATTACGCATAAACAAAACCACGGATGTCAAAAAACTCTAGTCTAATCGTGCTCTTCTGCGGTAGCACAAACCATAATCAACTAGTGCCACACAAATGTCTGAAAACCCGCTTGATTGTTGTCCAGTGATCTTCCCTAGTTTTGACATAAACCTACTCAATACTCCCACTACATGTGCGTACGCTGCGGTCATAATGCAGGACCAATGCGTTGGATACCCATTGCACTTGCATATGGAACATGGGACATATCCTCCTCCTCTTCTTATTTCTTGGGACATTGTTCAACGGATAGATTTACACCTACAAGAATAGGAACCTTCACTAGTTTACTATATCCTACATATTGAACGTCTACAATATTGTCTTGATATACTTCTCTTGGCTTAACTTCGAGCTTCATATTTTCCCAATCTCTATGATTTCCATGCCCAAAATATAGTTTGCTGGCTTTCCAAGATCCTTCATGTCAAATTTGGAGAACAATTTGGTCTTCAAATCTTGGATAATTTATTTGTCATTTCCAATCAACAACATATCATTGTGATACAATACTAAATACATAACATAGATACTGATTAATTTAAAATACACACAGCGAAGATCCTCTTTACTTTTGGTGAATCCAATTCCAAGTATATGGTATCAAATTTACGATACCACATCCTTGATGACAGTTTTAACCATCTGGGGCTTTTTTTTAACCTACATACAAGCTCTTTCTTACCATTCACCTTTAAATACTCGGGTTTCTTCATGTGAATCTCCTTTCAGGATCTGTGAAGAAATGTTGTGTTTACATCCATTTTTTCTACCTCAAATTAAAATATGATAACAACTAATAAAAGTAATCTAAGAAAAAATATCACCAAAAATCAGTTACCGGTACCTCGGAAGTAACCTTTTGCTACCAATCGAGCTTTGTATTTATCAACCTTGCCTTATACATTCATATTTTTCTTAAAGACCACATTTTCATTTGATGACTTTATTGAGTAAACAACTCCACCAAATACCCATGACCATTTTGTGAGATGCCATTTCATCTTTCTGGCCTCCTTCTAAAGTTTTCCATCCTACGGAATCACTTTGTATACGACAATTTCTAAGTTATCATCGAGATATGAACAAGCAAAAGTTGAACGAACGGATGGACTATAAATTTATGGATGCCTTCTTTCCAGTAGCCATATACCAAGCTGGGGTGTGGCTCTTCCTCTTGAATCTTCTTTTGTTGTAGATTAGGATTCATCCTCCTTTAGCTCAAACTCTGTATTCTATAGGGATCCTTTAGTAGGAATTCATGTTTAACAACATCTTTCACCTATCTAAACACCACATCTCGATTGTACGATTACCTCCCTTGTTTACGGGTTCAAGTATTGTAACCTTTTAAACCATCCTTATACCAATCGTATGCCCAGCACATATTTATTATCATCGTCAGTCCCTTTTCTCCTTTGTAACATGTACATATACATCACATCCAGAAACCCTCGGATGTGAGGGTTTCTTTTGGTCCATACCTTGTGGAGTATTAACCTCGAACGTTGATGAAGTTGATCTAATAACTAGGTAACATGATGTCTTCACTTCCTCTTTATAATTCTTGTCATAACACAGTACCACCATGCAGCTTCTTGCCATATCGCTTTCTGTTCATGCCCCTTCTGCAACTTCATTTTGTTGGGGGTTATGGAGTAGTCCTTTTGTCGTGCTATACCACACTTCTTCTGAACTCTTGATTCCTTATTGCAAAACTCTCTACCATTATATGTCCTTAGCACCTTTATTTTCTTCTGTGTACGGTTTTTCCACGAGCCTTAGAGGTATTCATTGTCAAGAGTTAAGTTCTTCCTCAAGAAATATATCCATGTATTCCTTGAGGTCATCTATGAATGAAACATATTGCATAGGAGTACCCGGTGATGGAATTGACACGAGGGTTAAAACACATCTTGTGCTGAAAACTCTAATATCTTGTTTCGCCCTCTGCTTTTGAAGGAAAGATTCACCAAGTTCCACTTCCCATATACACAATGTTCCGAAGATAATCTTGTAAACTTCATTTTATTCTACCATACCATTTCCATGTAGTACAGAGAGCCCTTCTCACCAATGTCGAAGTCTTTGGTGCCATAGCATGGTGTTTTCTCCAGTGCTAGGCTTTCCACTCACTATCAAGAACCATAGAACTATTTTCTGATAATTGCTACCCTAAATCTTATATAGATTTCAATCCGAACTCACATTAATACCGGTGATCCCCAAACCATCTTGCAGGGTATCTTTCTCGAACAATGTTTTTACACCTAAGTTATCATCTTGCTTACAAAAATCATCGACATAGCCATTAGAGGAATGCGGAGCACGGGGAAGTGTTCCAATCCTTCGACCTTGTGACTTCAACTTGAATTTTCCCCATCTGACGATTAAGCCTTCCTATCATCCCCCTAAGAAAGGCATTTCCTGGGTAGCTACTCACAAGAACCACTCCTATGGGGAGTAGAAGTGAAAGGATGATCTACATGTGTGTTGAAGAAGAACCCAAATACATCCTCACTACCTTCATGTAAATTGGTTTTTTCCTCTGAGAATGAGCATCAAAAGATCACTTTCCTTTCTTAGAGACTTTATATTTGGATTACTTTTTGTAGTGCCCTTCCTTTCTAAATTTCCAACACACAAAACTTTCACTGAAGTTTAGATTTCCCTCTAGTTAGATCTCCACTAGAAAACATTTTTATTTATGTTTTGCGACCTTCCTCGTATAGATAAAACATATCATTCTGGCCCTCTATATTTCTCCATATCATTTCCTTCAACAACAAGGGTTGAGACAGAATTGAAAAATTCAAGGTAGTTGTGTGCGCTGTGTCGCGGACGTACGAGTACGGTAGAAACACGAAAAAATGATGCACTTATCTTCATCTAAAGATTTTAATATCAATAAGTGACAAACTGATTTACCACATTCTTGAAAGGCGTTTAGATTATTTGTCATCACGTCTCCATCCTTCATCCTCGGGGTATACAATTTTTTGCAAGAACAATTTGTTCACGAGACATGAATTAATTAAGTGCCTAGCTTGTCTTACAAAGTCTTCATCGTAGTTTCCCCGGACAAATTCAACAATACTAAATCTCGGACCCCTGTTGTATTATTATCTTTGCGTACGATCTCGCTTCTCCCGGTCTTGATCGACGTGTCATTAGTGTAATGCTGGATCTACGCGATCCGCGGTCTTTGTCCACCGACGTATCCTCCATATTGAGCTTCCACATCTCAAAACTACGACCGACAAATTCCTAGGCCTCTATCTTTCCACTACTCACCATCCTATTTCACCGCAGAATCGATCACCTTTAATCTCCTTTGAACAGATTCCACCACGAGCCCTGAAAAAACCCCTCGACAGCAAGGTGTCCCCTTGAGCCGAAATAGCTATGATACCAAATATGGGTTTAAACACATACGAGAGAAGATTATTTATGCTTGAATCTTAAAAATAGAAAATAAAAAATAGCGAGAGAATAAAACATAAAGCAAGCCTGCAGAAGATTTCCTGTGAGATCCCAATTAGGACTACTGACTTGATTTTCATTATATTCCTTTTGGTGTTACAACACATATATATATATACATGTTGAAGCATTGATAAATCCCAATACATTAACCTTTAGTTAGAACATAATCACGGTTCCCTTGTTGGATCTACAAAAATACTAGGGTGAAAACCATCATGCCCCAAAACCATGTGCAAACCCATGCGCAAAGCAAGCAGAACAGGTCCACATTAACACATGCCAAAAACTCCTTTGTCCCATTGACATGCTAGTGTACTTCTGCTGTGTGTCTCTTTGTGTCTCCATAGGTCACTTGACACCAAACTTCACATACATTATATTAGGCCTATTTGTGGTCGAATACATTGGGTTTCCTACCATACTTTTGTATAATGATTGACATTGATGCTTCAATATTCATTGCTCCTTCAACCCCATGGCCAGTTGGGTGGTGATGGCTTTGTACATAAGCCTCTCTAAAAATTTGCAACATATTTTTCTTTGACAAAAAAAATGCCCAAAAAATATCTTAATAAACCCAAAGTTAGTCATTTCAAACTCACTTTTCATGAATGATTTGAAGTGTATTAGAGGAAATTATCACTCCTTTAAAAATCAAATCATCTACATACAAAACAACAATAAGAAGCATACCGTCACTTTGTTTGATGTGGAGGAAGTGAGTTCACCGTCACATTGAGCTATTATCCATCGAGTAAGCATCTCCACTGCTATATCATGCACGCGGAAGTGCTTTCTTCAACTTATAGAGAGATTTTTGCACCTTCCTACACACCTTGTGTTCTTGAACTTCTACCTCATAATTAGGTGGTCACACAACATATACCTCCTCTTTCAACACTCCATCCAATAACATTGATTTTACGTCCATACGATACATTTTTCCATTGTGTTGTGATAAACAACATTATGCACGTATCTCCATCCTCGTGACTCACACAAATGTCTCCTGGTCTCTTCAATTTTGTTGCTTGTATCCTTTGACAACTAACCTTTCTTTATGCCTTTCAATATTTCCTTAAATGTTTCTCTTGATGTATTGACAGCCCCACTCAATGACCTCTTCTCCTTTCAAAAAGGTCACTAACTCCCATGTGCCATTATTTTATGTTATCTATTTCTTCATATGCTGCCACAACCCATTCTCTTCATTGAATGTATCTTCAAAGTGTATTGGATCATCTACATGAAAAGATAATGCCAAATAAACAATTTGTTTGAGTGTTGCTATCAACTTCATCTTTCTGTAAAATTTCATTTAAACATATGAATTTTGTTTTCTTATGCTTGTGGAAGATGTCCTTGACATGTCACTTGGTGTTGTGCTTGAGTAGATGGATTTGTGGATATTTGGGGTGTTATTGGCAAGGCACTTGTGGTTCATAAAATTATTGATTATTTGTTGATGGTGTCACTTGGTGACTATTTTGTTGAGCTTGTGTAGGTGTAGGAAGAGTACCATTGAGGTCTTGTTGCGGTCAATTCCTCTTTGTATTCATGTGGTATACATGTCTTCACATTAGTTTGTCTTCTCTAAACTTTCATCCCATGCTTCCTCTTCTATAAGGCGAACTTCTCTTGTTGATTATGCTCTTTCATAACGGTTGATGGATTAGGCTTGTATGCCTTAGATTTGTATCACTATATCAAAAAATATGCATTTTTTCTCTCCTTTTACGTGTCCAACTTCTTCCTCAAATCATCTGATACATACACATACACCACACATCCAAACAATCTCAAGTGAGTGACACTGTACTTTCTTCCACATACTCCTTCAACATACTCCTTTTCCATTTCCATAATGGTCCTATTCTTAATTTCTACAACACCACTTTGTTGGGGTGTATACATTATTTGTAAATTTCTTGTGAATTCCATGCTCCCTAAAAAAATGTAGGAAGTCACTTGAGATGTTTCGCCACCTCTCTCGGTCCTCAACACTTTCATGTGAGAGTCCACTTTGCTTCTCAACAATAAATTTGTAGTGGAAGAAGTGGTCAAACACTTCCACTTTTGTTTTAAAGAAGTATACCCATCTCTTCCTTGTGTAGTCATATGTGAAGGTCAAAAAATATAATGCTTTAATTGATGGTGTTTGCATTGTTCCACATAAATCTAAGTAAACAATCTTGAAGGGTGCCTTTGCCCTTATTGACTTTCACATTGGAAAGCTAAGTCCTCTATGTTGTTTGCCCAAGATACGTTCTTCACATAGGTTGTCTCGTTCATAGGTGGAAATCCCTTCACCGTAAATTTCATATGTAACAAATTCAAACCTCAAAGTTAGGATAGCCAAATCTCAAATTCCATAACCAATTCTCATCTTTAATTTTTCTTGAAAGTTTTCTTCTGTGACACTTTCCTACATTTATTTCATCATGCAGCAGATTCATTGATAATTGTGCTTGAGCACCTTCTTCCTTCAAGTCGATCTTGTTTAGAAAGTATTCTATGTTTATCATGTAGACTTTTGCAATCAAGTGTCTACTTGGAGACTTAGCCAAAATTATATATACATCACTTTTAAAAAATACATTGTAGCCCTTTTTTCATGGACCTTAATTCTTCGAGTTTATGTTTCAAACCGGGGACAAAATAAACATACGAAATATATTTATTCTCCTTATTTGTTAAATTTGAACTCTTCCTTTTCCCATTCTGATTGCTATCGGTCCTAATGTCACTTTCGTTTACACTGTCATCGATTTAAAAAGGCATTTCTGTGTCCTATCATGTGGTTGCTACACCTTGAATCTAGAAACCATACATCTCTTATTTTTGCAATGCTACATTATGAAGCTAAAGAAAAATAACTACTGTCACGGTTATAATTTTCCTTTATGATGCTGCTTGGTGTGTTACTTATGTCATATTGCTTCTGTGTCACTCTAGAGACGACTGAAGTTGTGATTGACGATTAGAGACATCTTAGCATAGCAAGGAGCGTATAACATAATGTATGAATTTTCAACTTCATCTCATGCTATCTCTCGTAACGGAAATAAGCTAAGAATGGGACCAAGACCCTCGAAATGACACGGAAAGGGATCTTTGAGAGGCAAAACAACAAATCTAATATGAAAGCAATAGAAAATTCAAAGGCAGTTTCTTCATTAAACGGAATCGTTACGATGACATATGTGATCCTCAATTATCGGAAGGTGTATGTAATAGAAAATTTTGAGAAGATATTGGTCAACGTTGGTAGAGTATCCGGATACCACCAATGTTCCACCATGCATGGGCTTACCAATCTGAAGTCCATACATGATAATAGTGATTCAAGCACCCTCCCAAAGCAACTATTATGGCAGAAATATGGTTTAGATGAGTAGTAAGGAAAAAAATATCATGCATGAACCATATTTTAGCGCTTGAATGATCTGAGCATGGGCATCGACTAGGATGAATCCATACCAAAAATCGGTGAGCCACTCGCATTCCAAAAACATGATACAAGAAAGATGGATGAAATGAAATGATGCAATAATATAACACATAGAGAAAAAAGGTTACACATAACAGAAATACCCAGGAGCAGAATCCTCTTTACGGATGGAACTCCTCCTCAACGAGACCCAGCGGAGCTGAATACTTCTAATACAAAAGTTTCACAAAATGTATACAAAAAGCCTTTCAACGAATAATTTTAGGTAAAATGCGGAACCTAGATAATTTGTTCTTAGGGCCATTTATAGAAGAAGAAGAACCCTGTCTTGAAAGTAAAATTGAAAAACATTTAATTTTCCTCGTTAAGACAAAATGGCGGAGAGCATTGGTACCCATCATGAGAATGACTATGTTGTCTTGTATGTGCTACGCAACGACTTTACGAAATAAATGCATTGGGTGAAAATCTCCTCGGGGACATGGCGTAGAGAGTGAAATCATATAAACATTATGTCCTTTCTGAAAGAAAATTCGAGTTGAAATGAAACTTGGAGGGTTTTGTTTTGCGTGCATGTCTCTCTGTGTGTGATCGGGTCCTCTTGATACGGTGCCTGTCTAAGCCATGGATTGGGAGCTTAGAATCTTTGTGCTGAATCTTTGAAATATAAATCACTTTCAACGATACTCTTTGTCGCGACATTAATGTCCACATCTGCAAGGAAATTTGTGCTTTGAATGGCTCTAGGGGTTTTGGCTGATTTTAATCACGGCTTCTTTAATGAAATTCATGTCGTAACGACTTCCTCGATTTTCCCTCATAATTTTTTTCTCTTATGAAAGAATGTGGTGCTTTGATGCGGTTACATAAACTTTTGAAATGAAACTGTAGATACGCGGTACCCCATCACCCAGCAATCACCATGAAACCGGCAAGCTTGAATTTATGAAAGCCATAGGGAGAGCCGTGAAGGGCGGGAGGAAAGATAGTGCGGCGGTGGGGGTCGGCCGGGTAGAATGACTTATGAACCTTGGGGGCCACATATGAAGCATAAGACATTAATGAAAAATATAAGGATTTTGGTACATAGAGAAGCTAGAAATGTGAAATATAATGGAAGTGCGTGTGAGGTGGGACCCATATGGAACCATATGAAATCGCAATCGGAGATGGGAGTGGGGAATAATTGCAATCGCAATAGGGATGCGATGCGATCGATCGGAGGAGTTGCGATGGAGCGATCGACGGAGACATCGTCCGATCAATCGCATCGCAAATGTTTGCAATGGACCGATCGGAGGCACACACATGAATGCCTAGTTGCGATGGTGTCGATTAGCGCCCCTTGGGGTGGGTGCTGGGTTTACCGGGCTAAGGGCATATGTGGGGAAGTAGGTAGGGCTTGCGGTAAAGAGGCTGAGCCTTGTAGTGTTCGAATATGGGTTTTGTGGCCTTTTTATGTAATTTTGAGAAATGAGAGAAAATGCAATGATAGTGACTTATATTTTTAGGGACAGAAAGAGGGGTTTGAAAAAGGTTTAAACGAATTCTTGGCCGGTATTTTTGGCAGGGCGGCTGGTCAACATTGCTCCACCTAGGGATACCACGTTCATCGGCCCCAGGCCCATTATTAAAGACTTCATAGATAACTTCCGATGTCTTCTCATGCAAACTCTTGTCTTTACTTGCTGTGGCTTTCACTTAATAATTCATCACAACACCCACATTGTCAAATAAAAAGGTAAAGGAGAAACTATTATACCAATATGATACATCAGGCATCGGCTGAATGGAACTAGAAATAGGGTTTAAGCTGACTGTTGGAGTCAAGCAAGTCCCCACAATAAATTCTACTTCAGAATAGTGGTGTCACATCATGAGTACGAAAAGATACCCAAACCGAGAGAGGATCGAATTTGCCATGTTTTCCTTGCCCCATTCTTCGGATATCCCATCTGGCACCCGGATCTTATTTGCAGCTTTACGTACGCTAGCATGTGATCGAATAGGTATTTCATCTTCTCGTATTAGAACGACGCTAGTTAAATTTGCGTGTTTCTTCAAATTCCACCGGAAGGTGGTTTGTTCTCCAGTCATGTCATCGAGGCTCTTCTTGACTTTCTTGCATGAATGGGAACTCTTGGTAGGGCTAATTGAATGGGAAATATTGCTGCCATATATTAATTCATATGAAAGTTTTCCCGGAAGTTTGCTCTCTTGCGGTACTTCATATCACGAGAGAAAATTTCAATTGGGAATCCCAATTTTAATTTTCATTAATAGTCTTCTTCGGTGCCTTACCGGTTTTATTGGAAGACTACGCAAAACCCATTTCACTATGGATAATAATTTGTTAGAAGTGACTCGGTGTGATGTTATGTTAATGACGAGGAGAAACTTTGAACTTCGCGAGACTTGGCTTTGAGCATTGTCGATTCTTATTCTGTCGAGAACGTGGCTTTGGATATGATGTTCTCACTCCATGAACTTTATTATCCATTGTATCTGTTGTGTTTCTCGCGGTATGGCTTCCACCCACACATTTTGAAATAATCGGTGGCCGATTAAAATCCACCTATGCGACCACTCGATGGAGGGTGTATTTCTCCAATAAAAATCAATACCCTATTGGCGAAAGGGTTCATCTACATACTGCCCAGAATCGGAAATGGTGCCAATTTATGTCTCTCGACAAATTTACGACGACATCACATGCTCTTATAAGCAAAAATATCTCCAAAAACAAACCAATATCGACAATTTTGACCATTATGACGATGCCGCCTCAAAGCTGTAATGACTTCCACGGGATCATAAGTGAAATTCAACTATTATGTTCTCTACCTCATCCTCTTGAAAACGGGAATAGGATGCTGAGGGGTCTCACGGTATAGCTAGCCATTCTTTGAATAAGTATTTACGTGATTTCAATCTTAGCGATACGTATTTAGCTTTGTCACATCTTGGAGGGGAGCAATGAGGTGGCGAACGGTGCTCTACTATCTCTTTGCTTCCTTGTTGGTGAGGTGCTATATGTGTTTGTGGAGTAGCTACCCCAATCACTTGTCTCTCTTCTTTCTCTTGATTCCTCGAACATATTATGGATAAATTTATACCCAAGCACAGTAATTTGATTCTAATAACATCTTGGCTGGCCCACATCCTTTGATCGACTTGGTAGGTCAGATATCTGGTTTATGTTCTTCTCTGTATTTTTGCAATCCACTTTCCCCCTTTTTTCCTTCCTGTCACAGATAAGGATATCTTCTAGCAGGTTGTAGGCGTATGGATGAAATGATATGGGGCTCGAATATATGTGTGGGATGCTTTGAGGGATTTCACTGAGGGCGTATGCTTGTTTTCTAATATGTTATACTTAATTAAATACGGAGCACTTTGGTGAAAAGGCAATATTCTCATATCATCATGTTCTGCAATAAAACTCCTTTGCTATTGTGAGGTGATGCAAAAGAAAATATCATAAAAGGTTTACCATAATCGTTCCAGCTAGCACAGAGCTTCTGCCAGAAAGCATTTTTTATTATGGTAAGAGCCTCTCGTGACTCACAGAATGGTTTAAACTCATTATATTTTTTTAACATATCATTTATATGTCTAATTATTTCGACATATTTAGGAATAAATCTTCTCGAGAAAATTGGTCGCCCTAGGAATACTTGTACCTCCTTCTTATTACTGAGAAAAGAAATGGCATTTATAACCTCTACCCTCCTAGGGTCTATCTTTACACCCCATCCCCTTGGTCACAATATGTCCCAACATCTTGACTTCTTCTAATACCAAATAAAGACTTTTGTAGATTAAAGGAAAGACAACTGTACGCATTTCTCAAAAGTTCTAAATTAATACTCAATGTGTACGACATCACTCTGCATCAGGATATCATCTCAAGGTAGACCTACCAAAAATTTATCTTTATCTGCCAGCAATATCCATGGCCTACGAAAAGTGGCCCCTACATTAATCAGTCCAAAGGCATCTTGGCATACTTAAATGTACCCTAGGGTGCGGTGAAAACGGTCCTTTTAAAGTCTTAAATTACATCCACAGTTGTAGCCGGAAAATCCATCCATCATTGACATCCTAGAAGCTCTGACCACTTTTTACCGAGGATGTGATCCATCTTGGGTAGCGGATAATTATCCTTTAAGGATGCTCTATTTAAATTTCTGAAATACACACATAGCCTTATTTCTCCATTCTTTCTTACGGCGGGACTAGGTTTGCCAGTAGGGTATCTTAATGGTACAATTCTTTGTCAGGCTGCTGTTCCTTCTCAATAGAGGAAAACGTTAATGGATTTATCTATCTAAGCTTCTCCTTGTGAGGGTTTACATTTTTCTTTAGGAGGGAATTTTCTTTGCATGATGCTAATGTCAAAATTTTTCAAGTCTTGATAAGACCTTGCAAACACATCTTTATGGGGTAAAACCTTTTGGTATAGCTTTTTATATAACCAGAATCCTCTTGGATAGCTTTACAACTTTGAAATTACGTTATCACTGCAAGATTCAAGTCTTCCACACGATTTTCTTCTACTTTTCTTGGCTAGGTGGGACATCATTTTTATCAAAATATTCTCTCTAAAGGCACAGCCCTTTACGTATAATATTTCCCTTCCATTTTGTAACACTTTATTACTGTGCATTTTCTCCTCCCAATTGCCTTGAAATATCTTGACCTCCTCTTCTTCACCGAAGCATCAATCTCCATATTTTAGAATTCCCCTACCATTTCTAAGGAATCTCTTCATCTATTCTTCATCCTCAAATACACCTTTAGTGCTTGATGTTATCTAGGATTGAGGGTCGATAACTTACCTCAATTTCATATCTTAAGAGAAGTTGAGGTGGGGACGAAATGTCTTTGGAATCAAGGAATCGGCCATCCTATTCTATGTTCTTGGAACAGAGCGCGGATATTGAATACCAAGAAAAGAAATTCTCTACCATAGCTCCCAAACTTCATTCCTATAAGCCCTAAGTCGAGGATGTTTGGTTTTTGACACGGTTACCTTGCCTAACCACCGATTCTGAATCTCCCCGAACTTTTATACTTTGTATGTTCATGCTCCTGGTGCATGCTGCAATCCTATCGACCTTTGCTTCATATTTAGCCACATTGTTGCTTGACTTCGACTTTCTAGCTTGAAAGACAATGGAACCGAACACGTAGGAGAAATAAATAGTATTCCAACCCCATTACCTTCTTTTGAATTTGTCATCAAAATGAAGGTCAGTTCTGCTTCATGGCTCACTAAGGGCACAACTCGGTCTTTGATGCGATGAAAGGATGGTTCATGAAACCTCATCTTGATCTTATTCTAGCATAAAGCATGATAAATCTCCTTCCTTACTATAAATTGGTGATTTTACGGTGTTTTATAGAGCTGTGGTAACCATCTTGACAAATGCGAATGCTCACGTACGGGTCTCCTCTCTAGCCACCAAAAATTGGGATAGTTGCATATGTTAAGTCCATCACAGGTAATGACAATTTTTTTCTCCCCAAAGACAACCAGCGGTAACATGCCAAAGTGAGTTTGGGGATGTCGGCCACCACAATGTCGATTACCACACTTTTTGCTAGGATTTGGGCCAAATTGACCACCAAATCCTTGATCATCCCCAAGCATTTAACTCTTTTGGATCGATAGACCTGAGAGATCCTTGTATGGACGGGTGATTTTGTAATCCTAGTTGTTCCATGGTGAAAAAGGTAGATTATGAAGCTCAAAGGTGTGACCGATTCATAATAGCGGACATGAATCACTAGAGACACATAGAAAGGAGGAGTAGAAGCATCTACTTCCTCAACATGTGGGCCAAATACAACCATAGGTATTTATTCTTCAAGGGTTGGGGTACATCTGGGATGATGCGCACAACGCCACCAGAGGCATCATAGAAAGAGGTGATTTGAGATTGATATGCCATTGTTCCAACGGTAGTCGAAGGCCCAGGATTTTGACCTTCTCAAGTTCCTTTTGCGGAGTTTGAAAGCGAGGGAGGACTTCTCTGTTACAACCTCTTTTGACTCTTTATTTTTAGGCTGAGGGTTTGTCTTCTTTTGATACGAGACTTAGCATCGGGGGGAAAAGACTATTTTGGAAGAGGAGAGAATTTGATCATTCGTACATAACGAGTCTTGTTTAGAGGCTTCTTACCTTTGTCGATTGACTTTGCGGATTGTTATTTTGCTTCGAACGGTGCTTCCTTAAGGGTGGCTCTCCTTTCTTCTCTTGGTAGTCATCTTCCTAGAAGATACGAGATCATACTCTATTGAGCTATGTGTGCACGAAATCATCAAATAGCCTACAATAGTAATCAATCTCTAAGTCTTAGTGTCTCTAGCATTTTCTTCTTCTTGTAATGAGCATTCTTCTCCATGCTATACGAAAAATCAAGATTTGCATCCTCCATTCCATAAGCGGTGTCTTCAATAGCATCATCTTCTGGACCTTCCTGGTAATGGGTTTGGTACTGATCTTTGTTGTTCATGGTTCCCCTTGGCAGGATTTGTGAGAGGTGGTTTCATATCTTTGAGGATTGTAACTCTCTGTTTTGAAGCATTGTGAAATTCTTAAATTTGAGTTGTGGCCTCCAGTGTGTTTAAATAACCTTTAATCATTTTTCTCATTTCTGGGTCTCACTTGAGTTAGAGTTAGTGCACTCACTCTTTTCCCTTCTTTTAAGCATCTTGTTAGTTTTCCTTTTGATTTGGAGCAAACTTGGTTGCCTCAATCTCTAGTACATCATCTAAGCATCATCCAGTGTGAGACTTTCTTTCTCTCGGAGAGAAACCAAAATCTAAATCAAGGCTGCTACAAAAACAACTTTGTGATGATCGACGGTGAGGCTTCACGTCGGCCCAAGGAAAACTCAAATACAATTTGTTAAATATTTTGATAAATTCGGACACCTTCATTGCCTTTTCTTGAGTGTATTAAACTTGGTAATGTACTGTCCATGATCTTTCTTCTCTCCCCATTTCTAAGAAAAGTATCTTCCATATTATCCCAAACAATGACAGAATAAACTTTGTAATGTCTTAAACCATTTTAGAACCACCATCAAAGAGATTGGACAAAAATCCTTAAGACCACATCTAAATGTTTCACATTAAAATTCTTAGCGAAAGAAAAAAGACCTCCGGATGTTTTTGAGCATCGATCTCATTTTCCCATTGAATCGAGGTAAGATCTTCAAATAAGTGTGGCATATCATTTATCACTTGAGGGAATGCAGAACATATTTGTTCAACAAGAAGGCTAGAACATTGTGCATTGGAGGAGGTGAGAGGTAGTTCAACGATTTGATGTGTAAAAGGAGGAGGAGGAGGTGGAAGTGGAGTATGAATAACAATAGGAATGTATTGTACGACATTTGAGGTGTTGATGGGAAGAGTTACGGTTAACATGACTACTTCGGTGACTTCCTTAACCTCTTCGACCTCAAGATTAGGGTGGATATTCTCTTTGGTTGTACACTATAGGTGGACTATCAGATAATAATCGGTTTCACCACGGTAGAGTCGGGATGCGGCATGAGAATCTTGAGAAGAAGAGGATGGAAGTCTTCTATAGATAATTCGAGGATCTCGAGTGGACTGATTTTATTTCCTCCAATTTATTCTATGTATGATATTTTTAGGGTTAGATATTGAAGGTGTCTTTGGATTCGACGTATCTAACCTTGGGTGTGAGCACGAGGAGCCGAGTGCTGGAAATAGATTTATGAAATGAAAAAATGCGGGTCGCCAAGGTAGAGGGATCTACAACTCTCAACTCTCCATACTCACCTGTGAAGAGTGAATTAGATTTTTCGAGAGCGGGACTGGAATTTCTCAACTTCGTTCCTGTATATGAAGTACCAGTGAAAAGATGTTGTCACTCCTGAACGACCTAGAGTTGTGATAGACCGGTGCCTAGGACATCTTGGCAAGGAAGCGTGTAATATAATGTATGATTGTCAGCAGCTCACATGCTATCTCACGTAAATAGGGAAATAAACAAGAATGGGACAGAACCCTCGAGAAAATGACACGAGAGAAAGGGATACTGTGAGGCAAAGTGCATAAATCTAAATGAAAGCAACGAGACAATTTGAAAGAACGGTTCTTTATGACGAGCCAATTCAAGTAACATGTCACAAATACCAATTATCGAGAAGGTGTATGTAATGAAATAAATGTTGAAGATATTAGTCAACATTGGTGATATCCGGATACACGTGCACCACCATGCATGGCTTACCAATCTGGAAATCATACATGATAATAGAGCTTTAAAAAACACCCTCCCAAAGAAACTAATATAGCAAAAATACGGTTTAGATGAGTAATGGAATAGAATATGTTACATGAAGCCATATTTAAAGCGCTTGACGGTCGACATGGGCATCAACTGGGATGAATCCATACTAAAAATTAGTGAGCCACTGCGCATTCCAAAACATTATACAAGAAATATGGATGAAATGAAATGATCTATTAATATAACACATAAAAGAAAAGGTTACACGCTTCAAAATACCAAAGAACCCGAATCCTCTTTACAAATGGAACTCCTCCTCAACGAGATGGCGAACCTCTCCAGGGAGCCTTCATACAAAGTTTCAAAATGTATACAAAAAGCCTTTCACTGCATAATTTTACGATAAAATACGGAACCCTAAATAATAATCCTATTCTTAGGGCCATTTTATAGAAGAAGAATAACCCTAATAAAAAGTAGGTGAAAAACATTTAATTTGCCTCGTTAAGACAAAATGGCGAAACATTACTGTTTATCTTTATGAATGACTATGTTGTTGTGTGCTACGAAACGACTTTACGGGAAATAAATGCGTTGGGTGAGAATCTCCTCGGGGACATGGCATAGAAGTAAAGTCACATAAATATTTTCTCCTTTCTGAAAGAAAATTCGGCTGAAATGAAACCGGGAGGGTTTTGTTTCTTGTGCATTGTACCCTACGTGACGATCGGGATATCTTTGATACGGTACCTTTGTCTACAATCCATGGTTAGGGCTTGAAATCTTTAATGCTAATCTTTGAAATCCTCGATATTTCAACGATACTCTTTATTGCGACATTAATATCTCCATGTACAAAAATCGTACTTTTAATGGCTGCGAGTTTTGACGATTTTATCCTGGCTTCCTTAATAGCCGATACGTAACAGCTTCTCGTATTTTCCTCATAAGTTTTCCTGCGAAGAATGTTCCCTTGATGCATTCTCGACTTTTGAAGAGCTGGAGGCTATGAACAATGGCAATTTTGTATAAGTACATAATCTTTAACAAAACCCACAAACTTGGTTATGAAAGCTATGCATGGGGAGAATGGATATTGAAGAAGCTGGAGAAAGATAATTACTGTGGTGATGAGAGATTGACCCATGGAATGACTTATGAACCTTCTTTCGGAATACATATGAAACACTAGACTTTAATGAAAAATGTGAAGATTTGGAGGTTGTAGAGGAAATACAAGGAAATGCATGAAATATAATGGAAGTGCGTGTAAGGGTGCAGGACCCATATGGAGTAAGTAGTAGGAGCGGTGGGGACTAATCACAATCGCAATAGGAAAACGCGATGCGGTCAATCAGAGGGAGTTGCGATGGAGCGATTGGCGGGAGACATGCGATGCGATCAATCGCATCGCAAGTATTTGCGTGGAATGATGCGATGGGCTACACATGAATGCGGTGCGATGGTGCAATTAGCGCCTTAAGGATACGACGCTCGGTTTTCGAGGGGGGGGCTAAGGGCATATGTGGGGAAGTGGTTGGGGCTTGCGGTAAAGGGGCTAGGCCTTATATATGTTGAATATGGGTTTTGTGGCCTTTTTTAGTGTAATTTGAGAAAGCGAGAAAATGCGACAATAGTGAAACGGATTTTGGGGGCGAGAAAGAGGGGGTTTGGGGGGGGGGGGTTCTAGCGAGATGCAACTAAGTTTTGGCGGAGCCCATGACATGGTCAATAGCTTCTTTCACATTGTTTGCATAATGACCATGCTTGTGCTGTATGACGACATTGAACTTGAGATTTATCATACCGTTGTTTGTGTGTGATTTTGGCTTGGCCATAGCAGTGCCCCAGTTACTTGCCCCTTCAACTTGAGCACAAAGAGCTGCTTCTTCCTCATCTGTGTGGCATTCTTCCTATTCCTCTATAATTTGGTCTTCCTCAACCTCTACCTTGACCAAATGAGACTTGTGACTTAGTGCTGCTCCAATATTGAGGACTTTATTGCTATTTTCAACCTATGCTCATAAGACATCACTGATGCATAAAGCTCATCCAGAAAACTATGATGAATGTGTTAGCTTTCTTCTGCTGTTACAACTATGGCATCAAACCTTGCTAGTAAACCTGAAAACTCTCTCAAAATATTATCTCACTTTCCCCAATTAAATATCATAGCAGGACATTTGAAATGTACTTAGGCTTCTGTGTGTAAACAATTTGTCTACATTCTCAACTATTTACATTTTAGTTTTGTTGTCTTCACCTTTTATTCCTTGGTGGGTTGTACGGATGAGTATCCATGCTTTCTTAGACTTTGTTGCTGTGCGACCCTTTAGAAAATGCTTTCATGGAATTCTTGGAAAATATAGAAGAGGGAATTTGAGTCCTTCTTCTTTTGCCTTCAACAAATATCTTTACGCAGCATAAAACATTATATGCTAGTACATCCTATTTAAGTTCTTGGGAAGCAAATATCACGAATTCGCAAATGTCTTGAGAGAAAGAAAACAAAGCCTTCATTTGTAATAGCCTAATAGTCATAATTTTTCCATTAAGCAGAGGTATTTGTGGATTACCCAAGCTTGTGCTAGTTGCTTCCATTTCTTCATGTGTGAAAAGGAAACTTTCTTGTGTAAAAACTTAAAAAAAATTCTCCTTTGGTGAATAAGCTCCATAAAAATGTCGAACACTTAACTCCTTGGTAAAAGCACTGCCTTTTACTGAGATTTTAAACCCATACCATGTCGAAATTTAGGGAGAAATTCTTAATCTAGAACATAGAGAGTTGCGGAAATGTCTTAATCCAAAACACACAAATTTCCATAGAGAGTTGCGGAAATGTCTTAATCAGGATCATGTGCAAAATAAAATCATGAAGGTATTGTTTTAATTGGATCAAATATAAACAAACAATTTTCCTAGGGATGAAATAGAGTAAAACAAAAATACTGATAAAACTCATATGTGAAATTTCACAACAAGTGTAACTAATGATAGTTTATGTTATGATTCAAAAAGAAGGAGCACTGAAGATAATTCATATGGAGTTTGTGGCTACTTCACTAATAAAAAAATGTTCTTACTAATTTATATTACGCAATTAAAACACACGATGAAACACAGGTAACATACAAAACCATACTACCAAAAGTGAAATACCCTTCTCGTAGGATTTGTGCTAGTCCACGGACTAAAGATATCAATTTTATAAGGGCCAAAATTTTTTGGTGGAATAAGCAGACGGATGTCATGCCAAACTCAAATATTTTGGCCTCGTTTCTTTTAATTCCTTCACTATCCACTGCTTTTCTCATCACCCATGAAGCCTACTTTTGATACACAAAAATAGCTGCCGATTCAATTAAAGCAAGGAGGTGGTTAGCACACCTTTAATCGGCCACATTCTGCGGTCGTTCCACCAGGTGCAACAAATTCACTTTATATAGCTTCAATCATATTGTGGCATATCAAAGAAGACTACTAAGAATGCAAACTGAAAAGAAACATGAACTTGAAGCACAGCCAATTAAACAAAAAAAGTAATGATGTCCAACAGAACAAAAAAATCAATGTTGAACGATTTTTTGAAACAAGAGGATTTACAAATTTTATGCATTTCAAATACCTTCGGAAATAATGGTAGACCACGGAGCATGGAAATGCGAGCTGACTTAAATGAATTGGTGGATGTATGGAAGACAAAGACCATAGGGTAGAAACTATAACACATTCCACAGGCTATTGGTGTGCTAATCAACCACATAAGGGAAAAAAATTACTCATGACCAATTCAAGTAAACGGACAACACACTATACCATTGAATTAAGGTACATCAATCAAGTTATACGGAAGCCTTTCCTAAAAATACGTGTCTTTTTGGATTTCGATGAACTTCTATCCTTTACGATGTGTAACAAAACGCCCATCCTCTACGGTAATAACAAATCATGTAACCTACAAAATACAAGTAGTAACTTTAGTAAATATCTTGACGGGTCACTTGACATGATTGGAGCTTAATAATGGATGTTTAGATTTTGCCCTCTTTGCCCCCAAAAGGTGTTGTTCCTCGTATCCTGCGACTGTCGGTTCTCTCCCCATCTTTCAACATCTTCGATGAATTTTTCTTTCTTTCGGAGAAAATTTACATCTTTGTACAAACAATGTAGAATCTAGTTTTATGATGTTTTGAGGAGCTCTATTTTCACTAACTCTTGTGTAAGGCATCCCTGCGATGAATTAATCCGGTGCCTACGTAGAATGGACCTTCACTTCCATCCAACCCTTTATATTTTTTATGCATATAAATATTGATGAGTCAGATTATGCCTGCGTTTGTCTGTATATTCACACTATTTCACAAATGTCAAAGTTGTGTATGGTCACCTCTAAGGTAGCCTTAAATTATTTTCATCGAGATCATTCATCGTGATCAGATACAATGAAGTTCAGTGAAATTGGACATAGGCAAATTGGTTAACAATATTGTGTTGGATAGCAGGAAGGATTCAATCACACAATTAACACAAATATGTCACACAAAACAATGAGGCTACGGCTCTTCAATTAATCTCAATCACTCTGAATCACAAAACTAAAAACAATGAACCTTGTGAAGGGTATTTAACCTAAATTGACATGCCTCTCTCTCACATAATTGAACTTGATCAAATCCCTTAACTCACTCTCTAACTCACTCACCAAATCTATACTATAACTCAACTCACGTAGTTAATAACTATATTTCTAACTCTACATGCGAGGGAAGTAATTATATATTTTGTATCTCCCTTAATTACGACCCATAAACTAAAACATAACTCATGACAATAAATAGCTATAGTGGTCTGTGTCTCAACTAGGCCTTTTAAGTTTGTTTTGAAACTCAAAGATCTCTTCTTCAATGGCTTTGTAAAGATATCATCCAATTGATCACTCGTTCTACTGAGAGCTTCAAGTGAACTTCTCCATTGCTCACAAGTCCTTGAATAAAGTGATATCTAGTATCAATATGCTCCTCTTTTGATACGAAACACACTATTCTTGGATAGTGAAATCGGCGATGTGTTGTCATAGTATATCGATGTTGATCCTTGTTGTTTACGCTTGAGTCCATCCCAAAAACTCTTCTTAACCATACTACTTGACATCTTCTTTGAAGTCGTTTGCTACATATTCTGTACGCTAATGATAATGTCACAATAGACTATTTCTTATGTACCCGTACTATCACTCCTGGTGATATGAAAAACATAACCGGATGTGCTCTTAAGATCTCATTCAAACTTCCTACAAAATCGCTATCTATGTATCCAATAAATTATTTCTTTTCGTACTTGAATACGTTATTCCATAATCTCTTGGTTCTGCTATGTATCCTGGAAGATTATTTTTCCAACACTCAAATGTGTGTCTTTTGATCTCCTGCAATGAATTAAAATTGATCCCTACATAATGTCTGCCCTTGTCATTGTGAGATACATGACGTTGCCAGCAATATTTTGAATAGAGTTGGATTTATCTGCTCCTTCATCACCCTTAATTAAATTTGTACTGTTGCATTGGTGTAGGTACAAGTTTCGAATTATCCATCCTGAATCTTTTCAACCGATCTTTTTGCATACTTATTTTGGAAAATAAAAATGTATTTTTTCAGTTGCTCCGCTTCAATGCCAAGAAAATATTTCATGAGAGACCTAGATCTATCATCTCAAATTATTTCATCTGTGATTTAACTTTAAATTCATCTATCTCAGATCACCTATAAAAATCATATCATCAATGTGTATAAGAAAACTATCAAAATCGCTTCATGTCCATTTACCTTTTATAAGGTAGGCTCAATCTTGGTCCACCTTTAAATCCATTTCTTGATCATATAGCCCCCATCGAATTCTGCTATACCATGCTCTAGATGTTTGCTTCAATCCATAGAGCGCTTTCTTCAATACGTAAACTTTATCTTCTTTACCTTCGAGTTCATAACTTGCCTGGAGGTATGCCTTTTTTATAGAATTTCTTCTTCTAGAATTCCATTCAAGAATCTTGATTTGACATCCATCTACAGTTAACTTTCCACTTGTTATAAGTTTCACCATCGCTAGAATTTCTCTTACATTATCTAGTGCGACTCTTTGGAGAAAATATTTCTCAAGTTCTATTCCCTAGTTCTTTCAGAGATTCCTTTTGCTACAAGTCTTGCTTTAAATCTACAATCTCACCTTTCTCATTCACTTTTGTCTTGTACACCCACTTCACACCAATGATATTTCTATCCTTTAGTGGGTCATTAAATCCATGTCATTCTTTCCAATTGATTTCCTTCTCTTCATCCATGGCTTGCACCCAATTGTCATCTGCGATTGCTTCTTCAAATGAAGAAGGTTGGAATCACCAACAATGAAAATTCCCACCCCTATTATAAATCATCATAAATATATTTAGGACTTCTCATCTTTTTCTTACATTTCTTGATTCATTACGATTCATTGTGGAGAATTCTGATGCGGTGATGCGCGAAGATCCATTACTTACTGAAAATCTTGGAGTCCTTGTTGGTGTGAATTTTTGGTGTTTTGCTCTCTTGATTATTGCTGCTCTCCAGTCTACTTCATCATCTTCCATCAATGGCATTTGTGCATGATTCTTCATGTCAGTCCATTCACGGCCTCTTGTTCTTTGAACACAACATCTTGCTAATGATTGTCTTCTTGGTGACCAGTTATACAATTTGTAAGCTTTTAGGTTGCTCCTTTGTAAAACAGGTAAAATATGATTTTCACTTTGATCATCTAATTTTCCTCTTATTTCTTGAAAGCACATCTTTGCATCGGCTACACGTCAAAAACTGCAGAAATGAGATACTACACGGCATACTGACCATGCTTTATTACGGAGCTATTTCATCTGTGCTCTTTGTAGGAATATGTTTTATCACACATAAATAGCACATGCAAGCATACTGCCAATCTACTCATGAATGAGTGTCTTGCTTTCAACATGCTCCTTTTCATGTTCATGATTATTCGGTTGTTCTCTCTACTTCACCATTCTACTGTGGTGTGTGTATATGGTTAATAAATGTCTTTTGATTCCATGTTGATTGAAGTACTCATGTAATACTGTCCAAGATATATTCTCCACCACGATCAGATCTGTTGTGATCTATCAATCACCCCAGTTTTCCTCACTAATGCTTTGAACTATTTAAAATTTGAAAAAGTTTAGGACTTGGCCAAAAAAGTAAACCCAAGTCTTCCTGTATTCATCAATAAAGGTGAGGAAATAATAACTTCCACAGATAGTGTGTCCTCACGGTCCACACAAGTCGGTATGCCATTCAAGTTGTTTCTTTGTACGTAAGAAACTCCTTCGAAAAACTTTAGGTGTTTCTTTGCCAGATACGCTCACAAGTGCTTGCGGGCTCTTTGATGGGTAAACCTGCGACTACTGTTCTTGCTCAAACAATTTTAATAGGAAAAAATGCAAATGTCCAAACCAAAAAAGTGCCATGACCGATAATCCTTCGAACATGTAGTTATAAAGAACTAACATGATCATTGTAGTTCATAATTAGAGGAAAGAATATGTTCCTCGTCATACGCACCTTCAAATCTCTTTGCTTTCTTGGGGATTTGTCGTAAATAACACCTGCTATTTGCCCCCTAAAAGAGAACTTTGTATCCTTTGCATTAATTTACCCAACACTAATCAGAATTTGTTTGAGTCCGGGGACATATTATAGCGATACCTGTGGTCTTTTGCTCCCCTATTTGGTCACAATGTTGACCACTCCTTTACCATCTACATCCACAGTCTTGTAGGGTCCCAACTTTACCTGTTTGTCTTCAACGAGACATCCAAATTGGCAACCAAATTCTTTCTGTCCTTGTGGTTATTTCAACCACTATCTAAAAACGGACATATGGAAGGCATCATAGTATTGCATGTAGAAACATACGATCGATATTCTCACTGCAACTTACTAACGACCCAGCTCTCTAATTTCCTTGATTAGCTATCTTCTTCCTAAATCATGAGCATAATGAAAAATATCATTACACCGGTAATAACACTTTGCCTTTGATTTTAGGACCTTTGATTGTTGTGAAATATTTTGTTGCTTTTGCTTCCTTGCAGTGTGCTCATGATATTCACGACCATCTCTTTGACCTACATAGTTGCCGCCTCGTCCTCTTGCCTCTCGATGACCTCTTCTCGACCTCTTGAAATATAAATTGACTTTTCGAATGTGGTTTGTGAAATTAGAATCTTTATTTCTATCTATCCTTGCCTCATGTGGCGAGAAGGATCCCATCAACTTATCAGCGTACGATTTTCCCAAATCCTTCACTTCCTCTATGCATTTTTGGTACCACAACATCAAACTTGGTAGACAAAGATAGAAGAACCTTCTAAATTACTATTCTATCTTTAACATCTTCACCATAGATTTTTAACTTATTGATGACAAAAATGACCCTATTCTTGAAGGAATCAATGTCCTCTGTCTCCTTCATCTGTAGACTTTCAAAGTCTCTCCTAGTATTCTACAATTTGACAATATTAACTTTGGCCATACTTTGATAGCTTGTCGCCAAAGTTTCCCATGCTTCCTTTGCTAAAGAAGTTATACGGTCTTCTAGAACAACATGGGAGTCCACTCTTTCTTTGGATAAGAAAGAAACACTTGTGCATTCTTAACGCCTCTTTCTTCCATTGTTTCCTCTACTGCATTGCGGGGGCTCGTTCCTCTACATCATCTTGAGTTTATGAGCCAAAATTGACATGATCCCATACATCATGTGCTTTTAGCATAGTCTCCATTTTAATGGCCCACATTTAATCTTTCTTTGGTGAAAGAAGGAAGTTGTGTTGAAAACTAGATGTGGCATCTTGCCTCAAAAAAAATTGTCTGCGACAAAAACCCTAAGTGCTCTTTTTTTTCTTTTTCTTTTCTTATTAAAGCTTTGCAAAGGTGCTTTAAAAACCATTTTTTTATATAAAAATTTATATATAAAAAACTTTTGATAAAAACCACTCTTTAAAAAACTTTGTTGGAAAGAATATAACTTTAAAAATCTCTTTTCAAAAAAAGTAAACCTTACTTTTTAAATCTCAAAAGAAAACTTGTACGTATAGTATATAAAATATTAGCAAATATTTAAACTAAATGGTGGGTACGATTTCCAAACCAGAACACCCACGTGAAATTTAATATAAATAAAATATGATTCTTTTGAAAAATCTCACGGTCACGTATCACAATTCAACGTTATTTCACCTTTGTTTCCTGTTCTGGCTGTCAGCCAAATTTTGAAACCTGGTTCCGCACTCCCAGAGAGCAGTTGACACGGATTATTATTTTAATTTAATGTGCAGTTTAATGAAATATCTGCATGTTTTCTTGGGAGACGTTGCAGGCCTCCCGTAGGTGCTGCATTTATAAATGTGTGGACCTCCACAGGTAAAAAAAAAAAAATTATTTAAAAAAAAATTGATACCCTTTTTTTGCTGTTGGCCTCCTTCTGCGGCTTTCTGCTAGCCCATGGATATTATGATCATTCCTGGGATACGGTAATTTTTAGATAACTTGGAATGCAATTTTTTAGATAGCGAGAGGATTCAATCACACAATTAACACAAATATGCCACACGAAACAATGGTCGACTCTTCAAATAATCTCCAATCACTCTGAATCACAAAAAGTAAAAACAATGAACCATAGCAGAGAATTATTTAACCTAAATTGACATACGCTCTCTCACATAGCTAGAACTTGATCAAGTCCCTTAACTCCTTCTCTGTCCTCCACCAAATCTATATCTAACTCAACTCAACCAATTCACTTAACTATTTGTCTAACTCTACATGCGGAAGTAATTATATATTTTAACATGTTAGAATCCAAGAAAAATCACATGGCTTGACGAACTGCTTCATAATTGTTTTTGGACATGTCACAATCAAGGTGATAATGAAGGGATAATTTCTCATTACGCCCAAACTCTGAGTTGCCAACATTAAAAATGACACCCTCTAATATTTTGTGATATAAACTAGATAGCATATAATTGTTAATTGACTGCTACTTGGCAATGGAAACCCGTACATAGAAAAATATTACCAAGGCATTAAGAGCACCTGCCTTGTAATGGTGGTGAATTCAGTTTAACTATATGGGAGACATATATAAGATGAGCAGATCATTTCCTCCAATGTCCCTCTCCTCTCCCTTCTCCAGAACAGAATTTTCACTTACCAATCAAATATCCATTCAAAAGAAGACACAATTAATATATATATATATATATATATATATATATATATACAGAGAGAGAGAGATAATTTGAATAAATTGTATGACATGATCTGAACTAGATGTTTTTAACACATCATGAAATAGATATGATTCGAATGTCCCAATAAGAGACAAGACCGGGACAAGACCTAAACACATACTAGGATGATCTCACCTATTTGCTTCCACAAATCTAGTCCTTGATTCCTTTGTTCTTTCTGTTTGTGTACTTGAATATTTCCCATCTCACTGTAACCTTGGAGATTCAATTTTTCATTTCAAATACATTTTCTCATACAAGATGGAAAAAATAAAAATAAATGTTGTTTAAAACTGATACATGAAGTAATATAAGATGAAAATAGAAATGCAAAGTTTGGTAGAGGTGTCCACCAGATATAATACTGTCCTAAGTACATTTTCATGTTTCCAGTCTCTCTCATAAGAAGTGCATATTTTTATTTTCAATAGCATCAAACATTTGAGAAGTAAACCTCTTGAAATTTGTCTTGAATGGCGTAGTTATCACAAAATGGAAGTCAAATATTTGCAAAATGTGAATATTCTGAGGTCATATAGGTAAATTTGGGGATCCTCCATAATCTGAAACATAGCATGAAAATTTTCCCACTATATAATCTATGGCGAGAGTGGACAATACTGTGTTTATAGTGGTGGTGGGGGTTCTTTGATGGGATCAACGATGTATATAAATATCCCGGAAGGCTGTAACTGCTCTCAAACATGTCCATTTACGTAGATTAATCAATATTCATTGCTGTATCCATGAACAAGTTGTAGCACAACCATATTTAATTGTTGTTGTGCCAGAAAACATAATTAACAAGTTTGAATTTGAATTCGAATTCGATTGGTGAGAAAAAAATTTGATTTCTTAAAATTCAATATATCAAAAAATCTCAGAAATATACTTTTTAAAGTTTATAGTTTAACATTTTCGATAACATTATGTGAGGTATTTTTTTAAAAAATATAAATAATAATGAAAATTTTAATAAATAAATTTAAAATAACACATATATTTTAAACTAAAACAAATTATTAATTTAAAAATTTAAAATAACACATTTTAACTCACAAATATATATGCCTTAACTCTTACTTACTTTCATACATTTTAAATCATAACGTATGTGCGGTAACTCTTCTTTATATATCACCTTTTTTTCAAGCATGAAAATAATTCTAGTTTATATTATGTACGGAGAAAAGCTATACTTCTGGTAAAACGTCCCTCGAGACATCTTTTGTCCAGTGGAAAAAGTTTGAAACAAGCCTCTTACAATCATTACATAGGAAGAAAACAAAGTTCTTCAAAAACAAAAGTTAAACAATACCAAGTTTCTTTACAAACGAGTTCAAACGGCTAGGAGATAAAATTGTAATGAAGGTGTACGGTAGTTCTCCGGCCGGTTTAAAACAAAAATCATAACATAATACGAGTTCCATCGAGAGATATTGTCTTACAAAGATATTAACAAAAAATGAGATGGTGCAAAAATTTACGAAAACGTAGCCGAGGTTATTTATAAGCCCTTTCGGTCCGACATTAAGTTAAACAAAAACGGGGAAACATTTAGAAATAAACACGACCAATTAAGCTAATTGCTGTCATGCCCTCTGCACCTATTCCATGAGCATGAATACAGGTTCATAATTCATATAACCAAAGGTTCCACTCAATCCTCTTTTTGATAAATGGTCGACTTCCTCATTTTTTTCTCCTGGAGACATGGCAAAAAAGAGATGAAAGTAAAATTATTCTTCAAAACATGGATACGCTCGATCCAGGTGGTGGCCAAACCGAGTTGGGTGGATGTTTTGTTCATGAGTCAATAAGGATGAGTCTTAGAATCCCCCAAAACCACGTATCCATATAGATAAGTTGCCACAGTAAAGTCCCCATAAAGCTATGCACTCCACTCTCATATTCGAACCATTCCCTCCACATTCCAATAAGAATTTATAATGACATGAAGGTGATAGCATAAGCCATATCCCGCATATGCAAAATTGAGTTCTCGACAGCCCCATCAAAATATCAGTGGAGAATGAAATTCATGTGGTCTCGGTCTCACACTCGGTAGATCTAGGGGAGACTTCTACGAGAGACTTGTGTCTCTCCCAATAAATATAGATGGGCCAAACCATCAACTGAAGGCAGAGGTCTTTTATGTTGCACCATATAAACCGATGAGCAAAATAGAATAGCTCCAAAAATATTTTCCTCTTTTGAACCACTGCAGCTAAATACATTCCATAGTATTCGAAAGGACGAGTACGAGAAAAATCTCAAATTGAACACAACATTTCTAGAATTTTCTTGCTCGCTTGACAATGATAAAGAGATGTTGATTATCTTCATTTTCTATGCCACATAAAAATACGGTAACTCGGACCCTCCCATCCTTTCCTTTGTAAGTTTCTCCATGTCGGATTATTATCTCCAAACTAACCTTAAAGAGAAAATAATCATTTAATTGTTACATTTACCTTCCAAAATTACCTTAAACCGACTATCGACTCCATGGATGATTTTGAGTCAACGGTGCCAAATAAATTTCTTTTACCTTCGGCCCATTCTGCACGTACATCCTCCAAATAAGTCTATCGCCCTCCATATTTCTACACGGTACCGGTTGTCTAAAGGCGGTCGTTAGATTAATCCATGCCCCTTTCAACCTTAAATTCAGCCACCAGCATCTTGAAGATTTTCCAGAGTGGAATCTCATTTTCCCATCCATCAATAATCTGATTAATTTAAAAAATATGCGCCTTGATTTAGAGGCAATACCCGAGTCCTGTTTATGGGTTTACGAGCATCATATCCGAACATATAAATACTTCCAATAGAATCTTACCTTGTCTCCAAAGAAAAACAGTTCGGATTTTCTTTAAAAATAAGCCAAGTATCTCTAAAGCCCTTCCATATGTTAGATTGTTTCTGTGCATGTCAACCCGTGGTGGCATAATCAACCATCTTCCTCTGACTTAGATATTTTGCAATACGTCTCTTTCCATTTGCCTTTAAGTTGAACATCTCCTCACAATGATTTCGAAATGAGGTATTTTCAAAAGATCTCGATATCCATGATACCCTATCCCCCCTTTTTCCTTTGGTATTGTAGTTGAGTCCCACCTGCTTGTAAATGCTTAACCATATCTTAACACCCCCTCCTCCCCAAATAAAACGAGTTATAATCTTCTTAATATCCTTGAGGTTCGGGGGAGGAATAATATATAAGTGTACCCAATAGGCTTGAAAACTGTTAAGAAACGACGTAATGATTAAAATCAACCTTCCCCCTCTTTGAAAGCCATTTAGCGACCCCACATGTTTAACTTTCTTACATGCTTCTCCAGAATCCATCTCCAATCCTCAACTATATAATTACACGGTTTCATTCGAAACCCAAATAGATCATACCCCCAAGAAAGGCTCTTCCACACTTGAACAAGGAGATAATGGGATCCACTTCATAGTGTAATATAGGCAACATTTTACCTTCAATGATCGGCATACCTAGCTGCGCGGGGGAATACACGAAAAAATATCATTAAAGATATACCAACATTTTCTACGTAACATACAAAATAAGTATATCATCCAAAAAAAGGCTATGAGCCTTGATTTGAACAATGTTAATCTGGGAATAAAGCCTCCATCAACAATCGATTTCAATTTCAAGCTCATTGCATCCACCATTAAGATAAATAATAGAGGAGAAAGAGCACATCCTTGGCGTAGGCCCCTACACGAGATGGAAAAACTCGAGATGCCGATCCATTAATGATTCTCGCCATAGAGATGTTTGTTAAACAACCCATCACCACTCAACCGCTTCCTTGTCTAAACCAATTTTATATAAAACAAGTCTCACAAAAACCCAATCCGTACGGTCCTGCAAAGCCTTATTAAAGATCAATTTTCTAAACATGATTCCAAACTTCTCGATTGGATAGTATGAATAATCTCTTGTGTTGCCCGACATCATCGTGTATGCTCCTTTGCTTTAAAAAGCAGTTGTTCCGACGATATAAACTTGGAAAGAACACCTTTCGGTGTTTCAGAAATAACCTTTCCGTCTATAATCATTAAAAAACTTCGACCCCTTCTTCTTAAGAGTTAAAGCCATGAAAGTGGAATTAATGGCACCATGTATCCTCCCCATGATGCGAGCTTCACTCACCATTTCAGGTCAACTCCAAAATAAAGTCACTCCAGAAATGAATATATACTTTATATCACTACTAATTCATTACAAGCTTGAAACCTGAGGTGTCCTTCTAATTCATTTAAAGCTTGGAAACCTAGGCTGTATTATCCATACCTAACTGCAAATGCTATTATTCTGACTGCAACTTTTTTCAGTTAGTATGGCCGGTAACTATGCTTGAAAATTTGGTAACCATTAGTGGAAAATATCACCTCTGAGAAAGTCTTTTGGAAAGACCTTCGCTCAACTAATCACCACTTGAAGGCTTCTCTAAAATCCAACTGTAGGCAAAGCCTAATTCTAGAAATATCAGAATCCATGGCCAATATTTCTCTTCGACACTATATCCCATTAGAGCGATAATATGCAGGGAAATTGGCCATAGAAAGAGTGGGCACCGGCATAAGCTCTGTACATGAAGGATTTATTTTCCAGTGTCGTATATAGAGGAAAATTCTTAGCTCCATGGACAGCTTGATTGAGACATCAAAGACGGTGAAGCCCCGTTTGTGCTTTAGTTCCCTTGTTTACCGTTCTTTACTGAGAAGGTCCTCCCACAGATTTGCGTGCAGTCAAAGACATTGTGTGGTTTGTATTTCTAATTCACGGAGGAGGACCACACACTCGGTATCTGATCAATTCGTTTCCTCAATAAAGATTGCTGCTGTGGCATCTAGAAAAATCGCCAGAAATCTAAACAATAATTAATGAATACAAAACCATTTTACTTTGTTCATCAACTCGTTCGTTCGATAAAGATCCGGTATGGCATCCAGAAAAATCGACATAAATGGAAATTTATAATTAATCCGTGAATTCACGATTGGTGTTGTCATTTGTGAGGAACCAAACTTCCCGCCGTCGGACCACAATATGGGACCAATTTTGTGAACGACTTCTGACAACAAAATGCACTAAAGACACTATATCATTATATCAATTATAAAATTTTAAATATTTATATTATTATTTTGGTTATAGATGTTTATTTTGAAATGGGATTTTTAAATTTTAATTAATTTAATTATTAATATTGTATTAATTGGATAATAAAAAGTTAATTTTTTATAAAACATTTTATAATATTTGTAATAATATATATATATTCTGTTTCTTTCTATTTTATCTAGTTAAAATACATTTTTATTTAGCATTTATATATATATATATATATATATATATATATATATATATATATATATTTTCATTAATTATATAGAAATTTCTACTTCATCATAAAAAGAATGAAAATTAAAAAATAAAAATAAAAAAAAAATCAAATGCTAAATATCATTAACTACAAACTTTTGAAGTAGAAATTGCCATCTAAAAAAATGTTTGCTTTGAAACATGTCATTAAATGATATAAACAAATGCTGTTCATGGTGAATCCTCTCCCATTCTCAATGAGAATTCCTAAATCAACCTTCTTATTAATCACCAAACTTTAGGGACTCCTACCAACCTGAAATACAAAGGAACCTAAAATACAAGCCACATTGATATTACTTGATGTTGAAATTTCAATTATTTCTGGACAAGTTTATTTGAAAATAAGTTTTATCATTTTTATACTTCAAATTAAATTATTAATATTAATTTTAAATATATTTAATGAAGATAAATATTATATTGATTCATAATAGTCGTAACAATTTATTGATAGATTAGGGATATTCATGTCAGACTAAAATTAAAATGAATTTCTATAGTTAAGAACTTTATTATATTGTTATTTTTTTTTAAATGTGTTTTTATTATATATTTATTCTATAATTAGTTAATTTTTGCATGATTTTTTTAATTTTAGCTGTTTGAAATATATGATGAAATAAATGTTTTAATATTTATCATCATTTTTAAGTAACTTATTTTATATAAGTTCACTATTACATGGAATACATGAAAAAGATATCAAACTAATATTTAGCATGGACTTTATTCATTAAATAAAAAATAATAATATATTGTCCATTGCATTTTGAGTTTTGTCATAATGAATGAACAGCTTATTAACCTTTTGCAAGAGTATTGTCTAGTTTACCAGGTCTCTTCAGTTTTAATAAAATAATTTTTATTATTTTTATTTATATTAATATATTAATTGATATAAAATAATTTAAGTTGTCAAAATTAAAATAAAGTAATTTAAAAGAAAACATAATATTAAAAATATTATCTGAAAGTCTTCTATAAGAAGTTTTAGGTACAGCCAAGGGATTTCTTTTTTTCCTTTTTGTCGTAGGTAATACATAATGTATGACATTTGTAATAATTTTTACTCTATAATAAATAGTTATCAAGCGGTTTTCTCAATGGAGAACCAAGGTTTCCTCACAATACGTAGGTAAATACCACATGGGATCTTTTTATTAGTTTATCTTTCATTCAATGTATAGATGTTTATAGCCATTTATATGGATATTTACTAATAGTTTATCTACAATAAACTCAATAATAGCCAGTTATGAGGTCTTTTAATGGAGAACCAGTTTTTTTTCTTCTGCATGTGAGTATTATATGAAGTTTGTAATAGTTTATATGGATATTTGCTGTCAAGTTTTATCTCTATTAGCTAAAATAATAACTAGTTATGAAGAGGTCTTTTAATGTAAGAACCAAATTTTTTTCTTCTTTGTCATGAGTAATGTATGGAGATTTGTAATAGTTTATGTAGGAAATTTGCTTAAAAATTTTATTATAATAATTAAATGTAGTTTTAAATATAAATATCATACAGCAAATTAATATAATTATGGTTTTTAAATGTTTAGGATCATGTAATAAAAATTATTAAGATTTATTTTTTTATTTTTTTTTGGGATATTAAATTATTTTTTATTTGGATATTAAATTATTCTCATTTAATGTATAAGATAGAAAAACAAAAAGATAATTATAGGGCAAAGATGTTTTAGCAATTTCATAGCTTTATCTAATAAGAAATTAATAAATAAAAAAAATAATGTGGTTAAATGGACACTAACAGCTTACTTGTTGGGGGAAAAATATTAATTGGTAAAGACAATGTTAGATGAGAGAACATTCAATACTTTGGAAAGACAAATTGACATTAATTAATAATTTTGTATGAAAATAATAGAAAATGAGAAGGAGGTGAGGTCTGATTACATGTGAAGAGAAATGAAGGAAAATAATGGAAAATGAAGAAAATAGAGGCCTCATTGACAAAAGACTTTTGAGGATTAGTTGGTACCTTTAATTGAAGGTATTTTTAAGTACATAGTTTGCTGCAGGGCTCTCATTCCTTCTCTCTGTCTCTCTCTCTCCTCTTGGACACTTAGAGTTTCTTTGAACTTTTTTTGGCATTAGGTCAAAGAAAGTGAAAGGCTTGAAGGAAGGAAGAAGAAAGTAAGGAAGAAGGATCAAGCAACTACAACATGATTCTTTGCGAGGTATTGATTTACATGTGTGATTTCCTTCTTATATTTGGCATGCATGTTAACATGCCAGTTCTTAACTGTTGTCGTGGCATGGGTTTTTTTTTTTCCAGGTGTGATAGTGTTTTCATCTAGTTTTTTTTTTTTGGTAAGTTGTACTAATCTGTGATTCGAAACATATAAGTACATAGTTGTGGTGGGGTTTAGTAAGATATTATAACTTCATTCTACATACATTACTATTTGGTTCTTCCAGGGAAAGTTTAACTGAATAAAAACTTACGAAGCAAAAAAAGACTATGTGCATAGTAGCGTTGATACATTGGAGCTTGGAAGACATATGATTACGATTATATAGGCATACATAACAAAAACAAAAAAAAACCCAAAACAAAAACACAAAAATTAAATTATACTCATGCTACGGTGGGGAGCTTCCTTGAGGATGGCCACGGCAGGGCTTCTACACAATGGCCAACACCTTGGCGGCTTCACCAGCGATGGTGGATGAGAAGAATTTCGACGATCTTGTAGGATGAGGAGTACGGATCTACTCCTTCCGGAACCTTTGTCCAAACGTCATTGGAATCCGTGATCCAAATGTCGAGAGTCTTCATCTTCCTATGCGGGGTAGTTCGGGGGTGCTAGAATGCCACTGGGAGGAAAGCCTGGAAATTGAAGAATGGACCTCCTTTTCCAATCCATCTTGTCGTTGGGTTCCTCGAGTTCTGCCTTTCCTCGGCCGAAGGATGGCTAGCGAGATGGTTTGTCGAGGATCACACAGAAGCACGATCGAGTCGATTTTCCTCACTGCAGTCTGTGGCCTGGGCACCCTGGTTCGTGGCTTCTGCAGGATGGTGTGCCAACTTTGTAGGAGCAAAATGCCGCACTTGGTAGGACGGGGGAGGCTGTGAGGGCAGAAAAAATTGCAAAAGTTGAGACATTGCGATGTGTCGAGGCCATGGCCGGAGGGGATCTTAGTAGCTTCACTCCAGGACTTAGACTACGCGGTTGAGTGGTTTGATGACTTCCAAATCGAGAGGAGAAAAATGCGTGAGCGGATAATGAATGGAAAGGCTAGGTGGGGGATATATGGAATGTGAATGAGGCATGTGAGAGGCTATGAGTGATGCGCAAGCTCAAGCTAATTGTCTGAACGCGGTGAGCGGGGGTTGGAAATGACACATGCAGCATGGTCATTAGTAGGTAAGGGTGAGGTGATGGTCCGGGTCGGTGGAAACCGAGCTTTGTCCATTCTACGTGATCGATGTTTTGCGAGGGATCATGCGGAAAACAATACTTCATCATTCAGAATCATAGTGGTAGAGGGGGATTGCCCATGAGGATCTGGGTGGCACAGTGAATTATGACTTTGTTGTCCCACCCGTGTCAAACATGTCACTTGCATCCATTTCATCTCTGGGTTATGAACAAACTATAGCAAATCCAAATAATTTCTAACATTATTAATTTGAAGTTTTATGGACTGCTAATTTCACTAAAAATGCGGGATTGAAGTTAAATTACCTAGTCTCTGCTTCATCTATTCCCCAGGATTATTGTCCTCCAAGAGAAAATGAAGAACAACAGAGTTTTGATGCTGAGAGAGAGAGCAGCTTAAAGAGACAGTATCAATACTTCTCAAGCAATTCTATAACAACATTTACCATCATAGTTAAAATGTGCAATCATATAAGATAAAAACAACATGTGAAGAGTATTTTGTGTCCATATACTAAGCAGTGAAAAAACAGTCTTATTACATCTTTGAAATTTAAAAGCAAAACTTTATTCTAAACTTTAATTCTCCTCTCTATCATATCTATCATCCCTATCATATCAAAATAGAAGAGAAGAATATTTTTGCCTGTGAAGGTGCTTTAAAAATACTAAGTAACTCATGAACAAATCCACTTTCTAAATAATATCCTAAACAAAATATGATCCCTTGAATCCTCACTCATCTCTCACAAATCTTGGATAAAGAATATATTATTCAATCTCCATGATGTCTCTTGGAATAAGTACTGTATTCCAACATCCTTTGAATTCTTGAAATGTTGGAGAAATATTCAAGAATATTTTTAATAATCCTTTCAAATAATCCTACACATTACAAAGCTCATCACATTTGAAGATTAATGAAATATGTTAATTTTTAAATGTTCAATCTTGGAATTCTCTTATAATATTAAAGATAAATAATTGGAAAACAATGATGTCAACTTACATGGAAATGTTATGATGAATGGTTAAATGAAGGTGATATAATGCTGAGGGCTGAAAAATTTATGATAAAAGTAAACAATTAGAACCCATGCCCCTCCATTTGACTTGCATGTCCTCATGCAACCCTGCATCAGATTATTATGGTTTCTAGCAACGTATCATTCAGATGTAAATACATGTCACATAGCTGTTACTGTGGTTGGTTCTTGTGTTAATAACCATAAATACAACAAATATTCCAGTTTCATGTACCAACAACATTCATTTATCTTTTTTTTTTTTTTAATACATGTAATGAAAATGATAAGTCATTAATATGCATAAAAAAGCATTTTCTCATATTTTTAAATGTGCCAAAATAGATATCAATGTATTTGAATCCATAATACACACTGTGAAGTGTAACTTGGAAGAATCATGTTGGTCGACAATATGTAGGGTGATGAATGAAATTAAATGGCTATGAATACCCCTACCCTCCTATTTGAAGATGTGTTATGTTTACGAAAAGGAGAAAAGATAATGTAATATGGTGAAAGGTCTTGCAAGTTTTTTTTTGTTTCAACATGTAAGAAATTTTTTTGATTAGAAATTAAAAAATAACATACGACTTACCCAAACAATTGATGAACCATGCAATATAAATTTAGCTACTACGCTCTAGATCGGGAAAATGTCATGCTAATTATGTTGGATGAGGAAAATGTCATGCTGCTAGATAAAGTGAAAGAATGTGAACTACTCCTTGGTTTTATGAATCGAGGAAGATGATGTGCGAAAGTGGAGACTATGGTACTCTCTTATGGCTGAAGATATGTTCTTGCAGAATTTTATGGAATTCCTGTAGAAGAATATATGAAGAAACATTCTTCTTTCCCAAAGAGCACGATGGTACAATTCTGATCATGGGAATGGATGTGTCGATGTCGAGAGAGCATGAAAAAAGTCCAATGGGATTACCGACCATTAATGGATGTTGTTAACCAACACGAGGAAAACTCACCATTGATGTCAATGAGTGCCAAGGTACCCAATTACATCTTGCGAAGTGCGAATAAATGATCTGATGTCGAGCCACTTGCATGATCCAATGATCAAGGGACATTGATGCATTCCCATGACTGTCGGCGAGAGAACCTGTCATTAGGGAATACAAGCCTCAAGGTACTAATGAGGAATCTAATCTCTATCCCAGATAAAGTGTTGTGGTCAATGGGTCGAGACTTGTTGAAAGGTGGGCCTTAAGGAATCCCACATCAGTCAATGCGAGTTTGTACAAAATGATTGGTAGGCCTATAGATGAAAATGATTGCAGTAGAAACAGGTTTTTGGAAAATGATAGCAAGGAAATGTAGTCATGGAAAAAGGAGTTGTTTGGTTTTATTTATGAGAAAAAAGATGAATTGGAAATGATAAAAGAATGTATGCAACTAATAAAGGTATGTATGTGTGAAGTCAAAATGAAAGCAGGCTTCGATATGGATGACTGATAAGCATAGAAGGATATGAGTTTATTGGAAATGTCATGGCACAATGGATTTTTTTCACAAATGTCTATGTGGTAGACATGTGCGATGAAAAGTTTAGCTCCTCCCAACTTTCAATGATGCATGTTTTATTGTGATTTCTGAAAATCACCACATTAAACCATCTTCCAACTTGAAAAAGTTTTGCACTATTCCTGCATAAAAACTATAAGGTCTTTGAAAAACATAAAATGCGGGAATGTTAAAAGAAAAACATCTTACTTGTTGCCTTTGTGCGCTAGTTCCATCGACCATTCCTGTATGAAGCGATTAAAAAACAACGGATTAGCTAATTTTCAAGAATTATGAAATGTCCATTTTTTATTTTTTTCGAAGTTACACCAATCATGGATGAAAGGGTGTTGCATCGTAATGTTGAGGCTTTTTGCATAAGATTATCTTTGACCTACACATAACACCAATCTCATTCCACTTGTAAGGTATTAGTATATGCATTTTATTTCCTAACTTTTGACCACAAATTCACTTAAAATCACTGAAAATTAATAAAATTTGGAAAAAAAACATATATGTGACCCAAATAATGATAATGGTAAGGTTAATGTAGTGAAATGGAGGTGGAGTGGAAGTGATATTATGGAAGGATGAGTGTAAATGAAGTGAAAATGAATGACAGTTCTAAGGCCCAACATACTTTAATTACCCCCCAACTAAAAGTATTGCATCTTCTCATGCAATCTATTACATTGAAATTTTTTTATTCCTTGAGCTTGGCTTATATTTTAACTTTGCATGATAATATTTGATAACTTCATAATTTTACAAAGTGTTTTTATTGGATTGCAACATGGTTGGTTCTTGTGTGACAACCATGATATTTTTTTTTAGCATCCACTTATCTTTGAAAAACATTTTAAAAGCCATTTGTTTGAATCATAATGTAATAGTAAATGGCTTTTGGAACAAGTATGTTGGTTTTATGAATGTGATATAAATGAATGTGGCATGGCATAAATATGAATATAGCGCCCCACTGATGGTATTGGCAATTTTTATGAAGTGAGGAAAGGAAGTGTTTTTTTTTTCCCAAAAATTATAACTCTATATTTTTAAGGAATTATATGATAAAAGTTATAAAATGACATACTTACATGATGAAGATAGATGAGTTGTGAGGGCATACTTATATGTTGATCAGTGCGAATTGAAAGGTTATTTCGGAAAAAGCTTTCGTACACCCGAAGGCATCATTCGGTAGCAAGCTATCTACATACATCTCTGAATATGCTTGAAATTTCAACATGTAGAATCATTTTCTTCCAACGGTTCAATTCATATTAAACCATAAATAACGAAGTAGAAATGCGTGTATGAAATGTGACTTTCCTCTCACCCAACATCTTGTGAAGTCAATATATCAAATCTTACCCATTGGTAGCGTTATCATGAGCAGCACAAACAATTATTTTGAAACATTTAACGTAACTTCCACCTGCAATAACTTGAATTAATTATATCAATGAGCCTATTTCACCAATTAAATAAATGGATGGGCTGCTGACACTATTTTACCAATTTAATGAATGGATGGGTTGTGAGGGCATCTTGCTTTTAACCAATACCTTAAAAAAAAAGACAAACAAACTGTGTGTCATCTAATAAAGGAGCATTGTGCATGACATTGAATTTGCATTGATGTCCTAGGGTACTACTTTGCATCTGATTCAAATTCAAAAGCCTAACATGGAATAAGAGGTATTACACAAACCCCTTACAGCTTGAATGCTAATACGCGAACCCAATTGCTATGCTCTAACGATGAGAAGAAAAGTGGGAGTGTAGATTTAGAGACCCAGATTGAAAAACTGGGGAAAAAGAGCGAAGGCCAGATAGATAAAGAGATTAAGGCTCTAGTGACAAAATATTGGGATAAAGATCACACTGATCTCGTAGCTTTTAGTCAAAGCTCAGAACAGAGCAAGGAGCAATGTACTAGTTTTAAACATAGAAATTGAAATATGAAACCAAAATCAATGCCCGCTACAAGTTCGCATCTTTACTTGAAGGAAAAAGAATGAACCCAACTAGATCACGTGCTCATTGTTGAAAAGTAGGAGTTTTGAGATTTTAGTCTTGGAATCTAGCGCAAACTACTAAAGCCCAATACACATGAAATTTGTACCTTGCGAAATATTAGAACTCGGACCCTCGGGTCTAAGAGATCCAACAGAATTGAGAAGCTTGTATTCCTAACAATGACATATGAAGCGAATCCTTCATCCCCTTTAATGGAAAATGGGAAATGAAAAGAGAGATGACTTGTGAATATTTAGAGTGTAGTGTCAACATTTAAGATGACAAATTAATATGGTTTTATCTTCTAACTGCCCTGCTACTCGAATTAGATATTTGACCACCTGTAAAAACCCGCGTATTCCCTAACAACACAGAGACAAACACCATTATTGAAATTTAAAAAAAAAGAGTCTATTCTTGGAAAGGATCAAATCTCCATAATCGCGGAGACTCTAATGGTGCAAAGATTTGGCCTAAATTCCATGTTCCGAAAATGTTTCCCCATCATTCTATTTGAACGCCAACTAACTCACAAAATTGAGCACATAGTCGTTGGTGACTTTAATGGATTGCCTGTCTACGCAGAAGGATCATCTCGAATGTCACGATATCTATGGAGATTCACTTAATTACAACTAGAGAATTGTGCTGGAGTCCCATAATTTCGACATCTCCCCACATTAGTTGGGATTGAATGTGATTTTCTTGGACTGAGCCATACAATGCCAATGACACTCCAAACATTACACATTTGTAAAATGCTAGAGGTGCTACCAAGTATGCAAACATTGGTATTTTTAGAGAAGTTGGCGACAATTGGATGTCGTAAGTTGAAGCGCATAGACGGGTTGGCGCAGCTGAAAAATCTTCACTCGTTGTCCATTTCTCATTGCTCCGAGTACATGTATTTCAGTTGGAGCCGAGATGATCGCCATTTCCTTAGGTCTCAAACCTTGTTGTAAATAATTCTGTATAATAGAAGCTATCTCATGGTCATATTAGTTATCAAAATGGCCATTTGTAGATGTAACAATTACATCTCCATCTTTCAGGGCAATGTCATAGCTCTCCAATAGCAATGATGGATCATCTCCTCTCTCTCAATCTAGAAAGGAAAATTAAATCCATGCGTCGTTGGAGATGACTTTACAATAACCAATCCTTCTCGAATGACGATAAATCTAGAATCTCCAAGGTTTACAATGCAAAGAGTCAGACCAATCAGACTGGCTACCAACACTGTTGATGAGCCTGCAGACTTTGCTTCCATAGCACTCATGACAAGTAATTGCTTTGGGTCAGCACTTGTACTTTCTTCAGATACAGGCTTCCTACAATTTTCCATAAGCTTATGTGCATACAATTCCGAATTGATTCCTTCGAGTGTCCACTGACCAACCCCATTAGCAACCCCAACCCAATTATTACGTATTACAAAGTAAGCATCCTCACCGGCAGTAGATGTCTTAGTAGGGTGTGGAAGCATAAAAATACCAGATAGAAGACTAAGTGTTCTCCTTGCTCCATCCTTCTCTTTCAGCTCCCCTAGTGCATTATTTTCACTGATTTTTTTTTTTTTAATTATTATTATTATTAATTTTAATTATTGTTTATTTTTTAATTAATTTGTTTTATTTCCAAAATAAAATTGAATTAAAAAAAAAATCTAAATGATTATATATATATATATATATATATATATATATATATATAATATTTTTAATTTGTTTTATTTCTAACAATAAAAAAAATGGAATTAGAAAATTTTGAAACAAAAGATAAAATTTTTAGAAAAAAAAATTATCCCTGAAAAATATTGGAGACATTTTTTTTTAGAGATTCCATACTTATTCAAAAAATAAATAAAAAAACTAAAAATAATGTTTTTTATTTATTTTTCCTACCTACTTTACTTTAATTGAATATTGAAAATCACTACGTGTAATCAAATTTCCAGTGTAACCATGCGTACAAAAGTAGTAAAAATATATTCACTTTTGATTGCACATATGAAAAATGGAAATATACAAGAATAACTGGATCTATTTGTGGTGACTTGATTTAACTAAATAAAAACAAAACGACTGATCTAACCTCATACTGGCTTGGAACCATTTTTCAATAAGATTTTCGTAGGCGTGATTTTACTCCTTACTCCTTTAGATCATGCCGCCACTCCTCGTTGTTCTCATCAATATCCTATTTTACTAATTATTTTTCATCAAATATACAAGATTTTTTGTAGGTTGATTCATTCTTTTTTGAAGGAGTAGTTAAGCTTTCCGCAGCTGTCAATATCTTCTTTTCATAGGAATAGGAGATCCCAACTTCTGTTAGGATATGAGTGAGTTGTTCCAAAATTATGCTCATTGTTAAATTATTTTAAAAACACTAACAATCACTCTTCACAGTTGCAGAAATCAAATGATCTTGTACAAAAATCAAACTTGCTGAAATTAAACACGCTTGCTGAAATTGAAATTCACACTTGCAGGAAAAAAATAACCTATACCTCAATCCATCATGCTTCCCCAACAACATCGCAAAATTTTTGGGTGAAACTATCATCGTCACATAATTTCCCTAACATAATTTATCAATCCGAGGGTTTCGTAGACTTACGAAGCACATGCCCTGGAAATGCAGGACTGAAGTTAAATTAGCCTAGTCTAATGCTTTCACCTCTGATTCAACATGTAGTAAAAAATAAAGATGCTCCTAACTTAGGAGAACCTGGTTGTCCTTCCCCAGATTACTGTCCTCAAGAAAAGAGACTAAAGAGCAGCAGTTTGTGATGTGTAGAAAGCGAGAGAAGAGGCTCCTAACTTAGGAGAACCTGATTGTCCTTCCTCAACAATTCTACTCCAAAAAAATTACCACCGCATCATATATTGGAAATGTGCAATCGTATAAGATAGAAACGACAAGTCAAGAGTGACCTTGTGTCAACATATATTAACGATGAATAAAAACCATGAAAGATTACAAAACCAAAAATTTATTCTAGACTCTTCTCCTCTCTATCATATCTATCATTCCTATCATATCAAAATGAAGAGATAACATTCTCTTTTATACATGAGTGCTTTGAAAACAAGACAAGAAACTCATAATTACAAATCCACTTTTCCCTCAACCAATATCCATATAATTACAAAATATGATCCCTTCAAATCCTCACTCATCTCTCACAAATGTTGGATGAGATATGTTATCCAAATCTCCATGACCTTCTCCTTGGAATACCCATGATCTTCTTATTGGAATAAGCTTGAACAATTATCCTTTGAATTCTTGAAATGGTGGAGGAAATATTCAAGAATATTTTTGAATAATCCTTCAAATAATCCTACACATTACAAATCTCATCCACATTTGAGATATTAATGAAATACGTTAATTTTCTAATAATTAATCATAAATTCTCTTATAATATTAAAATAAATTGGAAAATAATGAGGTGAACCCATGAAAATGGTATGATGAATGATTAAATGAGGTGATGGAATGCGAGGAATGGTAAGGATAAATATGATAAAAATGCAACAATTACGAGACCCAACAACATTATCACTCGGAAGAACCTTATCTTTGAATAACCTAGAGTGGGTGGACAATATTAAATATACAATGCCAATAATTATCAACGTTCATAAAATTGACCATTTGTAATGTTGATTGTGTGGCAATATTTCTCAAACTATAAGGGACTCGATGGTCAATTACCTCAAATTTTCTGAGAAACATGCATTCGAAAAGCCAAAATTTGCTTTCAATTTGTACATTAACATCATTGTACTCAACAGGGTAGAATTTGATTGACCGCCAGGTCCAAAGAGAGGGGGGTGGAAGAAAATTTAAGGCTTTCGAGAAAGGTATCAGCGATATGATCATCATCCCCTAGCTTATCATCGTTCTGGAATGCATATAACAACATGGTCTCCATGGCAGTCGTATCCATTAAGTAATAATTCATACCAACCTCCATTTGATTACCTCCATTGCCAGCTTGTGAAGAACTACTATTGTTGTAGTCATTCTTAATTGGTGAATTTGAACGTAGTGGAAATTGAATAGGTGGTTGATTCAACCATTCTTGGTATCGTTACTCTCTGAGTTTTTCTCTTAATTCAACCTTCTCTCTATTTGATGTTGTCGTGGGGTGCAACAGAAGATGGTAGGTAGGTTGCTCATCATCACTAGAATCCTAATAATTTCAAAAAATATATTTGAACATGATTGGTACAATATCGATGATATCAATTAGTAAGCATGTCAATGCATGATTAATTGGTTTGACGTTGAAATAATTACATTATACCAAATAATTATTACCATAATTGTCCTTATATTTTGGCTAGAAGATGGCATGTTACAATTAGTAGGGTGAAGCAGCTGTCCATTTTCATCTACCAACCACGCCTTGCAGTATGTTGCTCTTGATAAGAGCTTCTGACATTTGGAACTATTTGAATATTTTGTGCATCTGAACTCGATTCTGAATCTGCATGAACCTGAAAATTTGTATACATTAATTTTATTCAGCTGATTGACATGGATTAAAAAAATAATTATATAATGAAAATATTAATAAAATCTGAAGTAATTACGTCTGGAGATGGATAGGTAGAACTCTTAGATGGACTTTGAGAAATATTATGGAACGAGATGGATTTTGAAGAATTTTACATTTGATATAATTATGAGATTTTCTCCCTACATTTGAGCAAAATCAACAATAAATTTTGGTGTACATACATAAAAGTAATTTCGGTGCGTTAAAAAAAGAGTTATGGTTATCGATGCTAATGTACTGTTAACTACACCAGTGTGGTTAGTTAACTAACAAACACACCAAATATTGGGAAAAAAATAACACAACTTTACTTGTTTGAAGTGAAAAAAAAACAGTAAAATGAAAAATGTGCGGCAAATGATTTTCAGAATTATTCCATTATTTTTGCCAATTTTTTCAAGGAGGGATTTGCACGAGAGACATACCTGGAACAAGATAGCATCATGGAACAACAAAATACTTTCGAACAAGAGCACTATTCAGATAATTAGAATTTGAAACATCTGGTGATTCACACAAAAACCCTATAGTATAGTCAAAATGTTAAATTTTACTATAATAATTGTTTTTTTTACAGTTTCTATTAGATTTAATACATGCATAGTAAAAATTTTAAATTTTACTGTGAATTTTACTAATAAAATCATTTACAATCTCTATTAAAAAAACATTATTACGTTAAACCCTTGCTGCTTCTTGTTTATGTGACTACAAAAATTCAAAATTAGGGTTTTTCATTTTAGATTTATAGGGCTTGTATTACTATATATATAGGTGCTTGACATCTAACTCACGGGACCACTTGCAGAGTCGAATCCCAATCCCTGTTAACCCTTCAACGATTTAAAAAAAAATAGTTTTTGTTAATTGGTGTGCCCTGTTTAATATAGTGCATCGATGCACACTTTTAGTATAATGCACTAGGCACGTATTGACAAAAAACATTGTTCGATAAAAACTGTTTTCCGTTCATTTATGTTTATGTTAATCGGTGCTCCTGTATTAATATAACGCACTGGGTCTCCTATTGACAAAGAGCACTGTACAATGTTTCTACTATATTGACAGTGTGTTTATAATAACATATCGCACCATTATCGTTTAAATTGTTTACCTGTTTTCAATGCTTAAGTGGCGAAAGTCACACCGGTGCGGTTAAAAATATAAACACATTGGGCGTGTAATTTAGATAGACACACCGTTTTCTTGACTTTGTTTTTTTTACCTGAAAAGTATGTGATTTATTTATAAAATATATTAATGAATGGTACAGGTTTTATATTAATAAAAAAATGGCTAACAAGAGTTCAAGTAACAAAAATACTGATAGCACATCTAGAAAAGAAAAAAAGGTAAGTTCTTTGTAAATTCTTTACAAAAATTATTATTTTTGAACTATATGTAAGTTTAACTAATATGAATTGTCTAGTGTGTGTCATGCAGAGAAAAAAATGACGAAGCTCGATAAGATTCTTTCTGATCTAAGACCAGAAGAGCATAAAATCTTGATGGAAAAATTGTAGAAGGATGAATCAGGTGAATGAAAAAAATACTATCGATCCAATATGAGTTTCTTTTTTGAATTTTCATTAATAATATACTTAAAAATATTAGATAACTTATTTCAAACAATCTATTAATTCAGATATGTTTAATGTTCTACATGGACCGATAATGAAGGAAATAAATGTTGTTCTAAGGAAAGAAAAAAAATAGAACATGCAAATGAAAATGAATTGCTCCTTAGCTCATCTGGAGTGGTGCTGGAGGTTAACAAAAGGGGAAATTTTTTTTCAAAAATTCGATGGATCTAGTGGAATGAATGTATAGATGTTCTTTCCACTTACAATACAAAAATCAATCCAATGATTCCAAGAACAAAATTTTATTTAAACTACAGGAAGATTTTCCACAGAATTGGTCAATAAGACATGTCAGAATTTTAATAGCAAAAATATACAACAACAAAAAAGAAGCATTGAAAAAATAATATTGCTTTAAATTTTTTTTCTAGAATTATATGTATATATTACTACAAAGCAATCATTTATAAATATCACTTTTGTTATATTTAGTTTTCATATATCAATATAAAAATTAAATAGTTTATTGTCATGTTACTTTTTCACGAAAATTATGAAAATCTCAAAGAATGAACGAGCTGATATCAGAAATATGCTAGTATAAATATCCAAAAAGGTGTACAAGGAGATGGTCTAAGAAATTGACATAATTTCATCGCATGAGGAGCCATATCAACAACAACGTGCTTCAAATGTAATATGTAATCATTGAAATTTTCGATTAGGTACAATAAATAAATAATTTAGCATTAAATATTAATTTTCAAGTATTTTCTTACAGAAAAGAAAATAAAATGGAACCCATTCAACACATAAAACAGGACGATAAGGAAGAAAATGGTTGATATCTAAGTTTGTGAGTAATTGTTACTTCCTTATAACAACTTAACTAGATTTCATTTTCGTATATTTTAAGTTGTTTTACAACAATCATCATTGAATGTCTTCAAACAAGTGCTAACATACAAAGAAGAACCATTAGAAGAATTGATTGACATTGGGTTAAATATGGGTTATCAGTATATGTTGGCATATCAGAAATTAATTGTGGAATTTGTAAAAATCTATCTTTACTTAGCTTCCTCTATAATTAATAGAACGATAAAAATATTTTATATTAAATCTATGATTTGTTATGGGGTATAAAACTTGCATGAAACAAAGTATGGAACTGCTCCAACAAAAGAATTGTTGAAAGAAGACATGAAATCTGGTTTTGAAATAATGTTTATACTTCACGAGTAAATTCTTTCTATGGTACATTCTTTTCGATGTACATTGATGTATATTATTTAATATTGCAATTTTCATTATTCTCACCAATGTAGATACACTCACTAGACTATATTTTTATGTTTGTAGATGGAAATTGAAGAAGAAGAAAACAATCAACACAATTAACAAAACATTCCTCTAAATAACCCAATTCATGGAAGTAGCTTGAGCAGTGACAACAGTTCCAACGAAGAATAATGATCAATATGTTTAGATATAAAAAAAAGGTGTTGTATTTTTTGAAATATTTGTCGGTGAAATTAGACATTTTGTTTAATGTAATGGATAGAGTGTCCCAATTGAAAGAAAAAGGGTTACCAATAACTGTCCCATTTTGTATAACAAAGAGTCTCTTATTCATATGTATATAATAAAATATGTTTTAATTTATTCTATTGTGTTCTCCATTGTCGCTATGAAATGTTACACCACTGATTAAATATATGGATGATTAAATATTATAATGAAGAGATGTGGAATATGATGATATAAATATTCATCCAAACATCACATTCAAATGCACTAATAAAAATTTAATCGATATGAATATTGTTATAAGATATGTGTCGAATTTTGATGAATAATGAATTAAAAAAAAACACAATAATTGCACTGTCATAGGTCGATGTCTCTAAAAATAGAAATGAACACCGGTATGTGTGTATGATACTACACACGAGTGTGTTGCTATGAATTATGAGCACCGTACCAAATACCAATACCAATTATAATGCCCTGTGCACTTTATCGATGACTACGACCTGAGCGGATAGGTGTTGCATGCACCAGTATGGTTTTCCTTTAACGCATCGATGCGTTTTTACACCTTAACGGCCTGGGCCGTGTACACAACCCATATGCACTGGGTGGATAGAAGGTGTGTGCACCGATGTATTCGTATTTGTAATACACCGGTAGTGTTTGCATTAAATGCCTCTGTGCTTTACAACTATAATCTGAATAACACTGGTGTATGCATCTTTTATTGGCCTGGTGCATATTTTTTAGTGACACGCACTGGGATTTTTCATATGTAAATTACTCGAAGCTTCAATTTTTTTTTTTCAACCCGGTTGCTTGGTATGTTTACAACACCGATGCGTACCGTTTAAAACACACCGGTGTGTTCGCACATGAAGCGCGCACCGATAAGAAAAACATCCGTGAAAACCTCTAGCTGCTAAGTTTTTTAGTTGTGATGAAGTTCCATTAGCAGCTCCGTGAAAACCTCCATTACCCAAAATGGATGTTGTAGAAAATGTTTTTTGAAATTTTTTTCTAATTTTATAGCACTAAAAACCTCCTTTATAAACTCCGCTAAAGGGTCTTTTATCCCCCGAGGGCAGAATCATTCACTGAAAAGTGTGTTGACCATTACTCTAATACCGAGCCACCCTGCCTACTTTCGACCCACCTGCCTCTGCATCTTAGTATTCGACCGACACGTGATCCTCCGCTACCGAATACCGTGGGTCCTCGTATGATCCATGAGAAAAAAAAATGTACCTCAATGGACCCTGCCCAAATTTCTGCACTTTTGGACTATTACTTGACATCGCCCCACCTCACACCTGGAGGTATGGCTGCATGTGCTCCCTCTGCTCACTTGGCTCAAAATATCCTCCATTTGGAGTTTTCTAACTGTTCATATTCATCATCAACCTCCTGGTCATCCCAACTTCCAACTGGCTTAGGTTTCCTCTTGAGAGCTAAATCATGCTCCTTCTCAACCAAAAAATCTCTAATCCTTGCCTTTCTCCTCAAGGTTGTGCATGAATATTCCTCTAATGTGTATAGGCTCTTGATCCTGACACCAAATTTCTTGATTTGAAATGAAGAAAGATGCTTGACATGGGCTTTCCCATCTTTGAAGACTACCTCATATCCTTTATCTTCAATCCTCAATTTCCTCCTTAGTTCAAGTTTCTTGGCTTCATTGTTATTAACGAATAGCTCATTGAGACTCAATGCTCTGGTGAGAAGATTGAACAAATTAATTGAGTCAAGTGAAAATAGAAACAAATTCAGGGATAAATTGATTACTTATCAAGAAAAGTTGAAGTCTATATTTGACAGAAAAGAAAAATAAGTTATTTTTCAAGCAAGATATCTGGTACTGAGGTGGGATACCAGACGAGAAGAAAAATGGAAGCATGGTAAATTTGACCCTCTTGGTATGGTCCATACAGAATCTCTAAGGCAAGTTCAAATAACACATTCAATTTGGAAAATCTAGATGGAGAGTCAGTACAACTGCCTGTGAATGGGCAGTACCTGAAGCATTATTTCCAGCATTAAGAGTTCAATGGTTCACCATTGTACATACCAAGACTGTTCATTTTTCATATATCACCAAGCAGTATTTGACTCCATGCCCGAAGTGAAGGCAATAATCCACGGTGCTTAGTGTTGTTAGTCATCAGTAATTTTTACCTGTTTAGATGACTAAATGATTATCCCAAGATTTCGAGAAACAAAGTTCATAAACATTGTGAGTTCTATAAATCTCACTGCCTTCATTATCCTTAAGATAATTTTTCATTATTTTTATCATTTCATCCTATCTAGCTTTGCCTACCAGTCTCAGAATACCCATTAAGAGCCCATGTCACCCATTTTATCTATATCTTGTCACCTTTGACCCAAATACCATGTTTTTGTTTCACCTAAAAACCCCACTGCTACCTAAGCTCACCAATCAATCAGCTTGTTGTGTCCACCAAACTACTCCTAAACACTGATAATCTCAAACTATCTCTATAGACTCTTTAATAAATCAAGTACATTGGGTTACAGGTCTTCAATATATTATTTCATCATGAACTCTGTCTCACACTTGATAAATCCCAGGTTATAGGTTTCAGTCGAAAAGGCCAAGTCCCAGAAAGCCTCCACTAGGTCACCTAGAGTTTCACAAAGTCATAGGATGGATTTAGTGCCCTACAAACTTTGTTTTTCCTATATGAAGAAACTGCATTCCAAGAAATAAAGGACTGGTGATATTTTCTTAAACTCATCAAAGAGATCATTCAAAAGGTATTTGGCCTAAAGCACAAGTTTTGTAAGGGGACAAATTCCCCTTGCTTACATTTCTGCAAAAGAGTCAAAAGGCTACCAACCTAGCAAGAGGTAAAGTAATGAGAGGCACCATCACCAGAAAACCACTCATAGCCAAGAAGAAAGAAACAAGGTATGGGTTTGATGGAAATCAAGATTTATGACTGTTTTTTATCAAGAAATAAAACAATACCACGGTTACAAAGGCGAAGGACACCTCAACCCCTTTAAATGATCATTGAAGACTTTTTAGACATAAGAAATGAGTTTGATAATTATTTCTTTGAGAACTTAGAAGACAACACTGTTTGCTTTTTTCTAAGCATCCCTAAAAATTCGGAAGTTTGGGAAGATGGAAAAAGATGGTTAAAAAGTGACAAAGAAGCCTCCTTCATCACAACAGATGGTTTCAAAGGGTTTTCAAAGTACCTTCTAGGGTTTGTCAGACAAGCACTAACTTCACTTCTTCAAAAGGTAAAATCAGAGGTTTTTAAGAAGATCAAGAAGGGCAGACATGAAAATAAATACTCCACTACACCAAAGGTAGAAAAATGATGAAGAGCATCTGCAAAAAGAGGCAAGAAATGTCAGTTCAAGGGTATTTTTTCTTAAGAACAGTTAGAGGAATATTTCAAGTGGATTGAGAAACAAATATACCCCTCGTTTACAATAGAGCAGTGGAACTCCCAACAAGGGCCTCCTTATCAAATGACTATTCTACAAAAGATAGATGAACATAAATGGCACTTTACTAGATTGTCAAAAGTGTTTTCTTACAAAGAAAATTGATAAGGATAAGGCAAGCAATGTTTCACATAAAGGTGTCACATCCCAAAAGACCAAACTGCTGTTTATACTTACTTCTAGGGTATTTCTCCCACCAAGAGGTTTTTTCTTCATTACTTAAAGGAAAAAACATGGCAGAATATCAGTCACAGGGAGAAATTGAAAAAATGATAAGTTTGCTGTGTATAGGTGTTAAAAGTCATAAAACAGGTTCATTTTCCAAATATAGGAGAAAGGAATAGTCTTGGATTCTTCAGCAAGTTTATCAATTTGAAAAGAAACTCAAGTTGCCTCCAGCAGTGAAAATAACAAAGTTCCTGTCAAAATACCACCTACAAGACCAAAAATAGTCAAAAGGCATAGTGAGAAAAAGTGAGAAGAAACAAACCTTATAAAGTGGGTTTTTACTTTTGATTTTTATCAAAGGGTATAAAACAACTCCAGCAAAGCATCTCCCATTCACCATTTGGATTTTTGCATAAGGAGTGAGGGTTTTTCAAAATTTCCGACAAATTCCTCTAGCAATTTTTCCGGGCGCTGCGCTTCTGTAGCGTCTCCCTGTGTAATTTTCCACTATGCACTGCGCGCTTGTAGAACGGTGTTGTGCTCTTGCTGTTTTCCTGACGTTCAGAGGGGTGGCACGACACTACGTTCAGGGCTGCCCAAAGGTTGCACGAGGTATGGTTCTGAGCTGCATGACCCAACTCCATTCAGCAGTTTGCCCGCGTGCAAGAGTTGCCCAATGTGCAGCCTCTACACGATTATCCATTCAGAGGGTGACCCGAGCCGCCCGACCAGCACTGTGTTGCGCTCTTGCCTAGCGTGCAACCTCTGCATGATTCTTCGTTCAGAGGGTGACCCGAGCCGCCCGACCATCGTTTTGCTGCGCTCCTACCATAACGTGCAGCCTCTGCACAATTCTCCATTCACAGGGTGACCCAAGCCGCCCGACCAGTGTTGTGCTGTGCTCCTACCACAACGTGCAGCCTCTCCATGAAAATATGTTCAGGAGGTGACCTGAGCCACCCGACAAGGTTTTATTTTAGCTATTTTTCCTACTGTGGAGGAATTTTGAAGAGGTATTTTGAACTTTTCCTTCATGTGCATGTTTTTATAAAGATAAGGTCACAAAGAAAATTTGAAAGTTGTTTTTGAGTAGGCAGTGAAATCCTAAAGAAAACATTTTTCCTACACACTGCTGGGCCTTAACCTAATTAGAAAACTTCATCATCTCATTCCCCATTGTCACATCATTCTACAAGCAGTGCCAATTCTCTTTAAATATTTTGAGGTAGGGGTAAAAAACAAAATGTCTAAAGAAGATAATTTTGACATTGATGAGGCAAATCAAAGCCCTAAAAAGCAACAAAGGAAGGGAGGGATGCCGAATAGGTTTGAACCTATAAGCACTGAAGAGCTGATAACCTCCCCTACTATTTTGTCCTGTTTTCAAGAATTGGGATGCTATGAATTCTGTAAAAAAGTACAAAAGATCTAGAGTCACCCTAAATTGACCAAGCTCTTTTCCCTAAACTTTCATAATTATCAAGTACACCTAGCTAGGGTAAAATTTGAGTTGACCGCCTATGCCATCTCTAGGGCCACTGGAATACCTTGCATAGGAGAAAGGTGGTTCAAACAAAAGCATCTGGACCTAAGCCACTATCGCCCATTCTTGAAACCAAGTTTTCAAGCTAATTGCAAAACCATGTTCCCCTTCTCTGATCTATTGGAAAGATATGTTCTCCTAATGAAAATCATTATGAAATACTTCACCTGCAAGGGTAGGTTCTCCAAATTCTCTTCCTACCACATTATACTCCTCATGCACTTCACCAAAACCAAGCTGCTACATATGGCCTACTACCTTTGCAAAAGTATTGAGAAAATGTCTTCCATCATGCAAAAGAGGCCTCCATCCCAACAAATTTCAAGCCTTTTTCATCATTCTCTCTTCAAAGTGATTGTCTCACACCAACTAGAACAACAAGGCATCCCCTGGGAGGTTTTCATCACCCATGATGATTTCAAAACTCCACAGCCCATCCCTCTGCAAAGTCTGCCATCATCATCTCAAAATCCTCCTCACACACCTCCATCACCCTCCACCGACCTTGGTTAAGCTTCTTCACATGAATCATTTCCTCAAATAGACCTTCCTCATTCACCTTCCCCTAAGAAATTAGAAAATGAAGAAAGAAGTGAAGGGGAGGAAAATGGCCAAGAAGAAAGCAGTGAGGGAGAGGATGATCAAAATGAAGAAAATAGTCAAGGAGAGGAAGATAGCCACAAAGAGGAAGATATCCAAGAAGAAAGCAGTGATGGCCAAGAAGAAATCAATGAGGGAAAGGATGATGAAAATAAATAAAGTAGTGAAGAAGAGAAACATGGCAAAGAGGACAAGGGACATGAAGAAAATAGTGATAGAAATGAAGAAAATAGTGGTACAAATGAACATAACGATGAAACAAATGAAGAAAGTAGTGAGGCGGAGGATAATGAAAATGAAGAAAATAGTGAAGAAGAGGAAGATGGAAAAGAGGACAAGGAAAATGAAGAAAGTAGTGATAGCCAAGAATAAATTAATGAAGGCAGTGACCAAGAAGAAAGTATTGATGAAGAAGAAAACAAAGATGAAAACAGTGAGACTAGAGACATGGAAACACACTAATGACGGTCAAAAAATTAATGACAATCAAAAAACTAGTGACAATCAAGGAAAAGGAGTAAATAATGGACCAAACAGTGAAGAAGAACTCAGCCAAAAGGACAGTATGCATAATGGTGAAGGGACAAATTCTGAAGGTAGTGAACATAGCAAAAGTGAAAATGATACAAGTTATGAAACAGAGGTTGAATTTAAAGGTAAAGACCGTAGGCAAGACAATGAAAATAGTGGGTCACATGATGAAGAAGAGGACATTCATGAAGACAAAGATGTACCAGGCAATAATGAAGACTGTTCTATCATTCAAAAAATAGAGGATGACGGTCCTAAGATTCTTGACAGTGATGATGGCATAAAAGATAGTGAGGATGCTTATCAAAGGGGTAGCCAAGAACAAGTTAAGGAAGATGCACACACAGAGATCATCCATGAGGAGAAAAACAATCCTAAGGTCACTAGTGATCAATATTTGCAAGTAAAACTTATTGCGTCTTTCACCATTACCTATCAAAGAGGAGAGAGGCATGTGTTTGCTGCCTCCAAAGGGAAAGGGGCCATGCCATCCTCCTCATTTCAAATGATTGACAAAGGTAAATAACAAGTAAAAGAGGAAGAAGACAATCATGAAAAGGAGAGAGAATTTGAGCTCATTCACATAGACAGTGATGAGGAAAATGAAACAAGAATTGCAAACTCTCTCCTACAAGATAGGAATGCACAGATTAGGGATTTGGAAGCTGAATTATAGAGAGATAAGGATGTCATTCATTTCTTACAAATGCAGAACAAACAAATGAGTGGCCAATAGGCCATCTATGAAGCAAGGGCACTCAAATACCAGAAAGAGGCTCAAAGATCACAGGTGAAGTTGGAGGAGTACATGGGCACCTATGAAGAAAGTGAGGATAAGGAGGGTCAGTCTAGAAAGATGCCTAGAACTATGGGCCTAAGAAAGGCTTTAGCACGAGAAAGGGAGCAAGAATCAGCCCAAGCGTAACAACTTCCCCTCACTGAACTCCTTGCTATGGAAGTTGAGCATAATAGGGAATCATGGCTTGAGAGGGACAACATACATCTTGATACCAAACTGGAGAAGGCCAACAAAAATTTGAACTTGCAAAGAAGAATGGCTGAGCACTCTAAATGAAGAAACCTCTTTGCAAGGAAAAAACTCAAAACTGCCCAAAATGAGGGCCTGGCACCAAACGATGAAAAATACCAAGCTAGGCTTGGTATTTTGGCCCAAGCTTCTCTACAGGTCTCCAGGGACCCATAAGGCACCTACCTACCAATTTTGAGAGAAACTGAACAACCTTTTTTTTGCAAATTTTGAGGCTAGGAGCACAGCACACCCTGTGTTGCGCTTTTTCCCATGGCATCTTCAAGAGGAGAGGTTTACATTTTTGGATTCCCCATCATTAGAGGAGTATTCTCATGAAATTTCAGCTCAATTGGAGTTTTTTTGACCCCCAAAAAGGGTAAAAAACACTCAATTTTTCACCTTTCTACCCACTTTTCTCAGCCTGTGCTGCGCTCCTGTTAGCCTTGAAATTTTCACTTTTTGAGCAACTTTTAGAAGTCAAATTGAAGAAATAAAGGAATATACAGAAAGTAGACTTCCATGGCTTTCCAACGAGCCATCACAGATCCTTTTCTGACATCGGGAAGGCCTCCAAAACACTGTTGCAAAAAGGCCTATTTTTGTGTTGCGCTCTTGGCATAATTTCAGAGTTTGACACAGTGTGTTGCACTCTTGTGGGTGACTGGACAGAATGTACATTTAGCAAGTTTTAAAAGGCATTTCAAGCCTAAAATTCAATTTAATTTCCATTTATAGTTGGAAAAGATATTTTTTAGATATTTTTGTGCCTTGGGCTTTGGAAAGCCTCAAGGACAACTTAGGATATTTCTTTTTGGCCAATAGGCTTCTAGATACTCTCCTTGGTTTCCCTCTTCCTTGTTTGTTATATAAGGCATGATGATTCATTTTAAGCAATTGGGACTTGATGTGTTAAGAGAAATGCATGGTTTTTTAAACTTGAAGAACAATTTAGTGTTGTGGAGCTTGTGGATGATCTGCCTTTATTGATGGTGATAAAGGCTTGCTTGCAGGATCTCTGAGTTTAGTTAATGGTGATGTATCTCTCATATGTTCATTTTTTTTTTTCTTTTTTTCCATATTTCCATCTTTCTATTTTGCAATAGCTCAGAAGAGTATAGGATGAGAAATGTTGTTTGAGGCACCTCAGTCCCCCTGTTAGCTATTGTTTTCATGTTTTCTTCTGCTGGGTTAGCTTAAAGAATTCTTCATTGCTCCTTAGGCCCACCTAAGCTTTTCTATTTCAATTTTGGATTAATATGCTAGCTTATAAACATGAATCATGGTAAGCCCTGCTTGTTTAATGCTATCTAAACTCTGTCTTGAAATCTCTTTTTGATGTATTGATTGATAGGTTAAGTCAAAGAGGTCTTGTTTCGATCTTGCCCTTTGAATATTCTTATCACTTTGCTTCGAAGTTCTTTATAGTTTAATGAATGATGTTTAGGCGTTCCCTCTTCATTTATTGATGCTATTTGTCTCTTATATGTTTCCAAATCTTGACAGTTGAATCATTGAAGTTAGATAAGTTGTCTTGCTTCCGTGCTCTATTGATTGTTTATCTTGAATTTTTATTTGTTGAAAGTATTGTCACTGAGTAAATGGTGCACCCTACCTCATGATTAGTATCTTTTTCTTATCAATATTGAATACCTTCCTGTTCATAGGTATTTGACAAAGGATTCTTAACTGCCCTTTGCCCTACCTTGGTTCCCAAACTTATTGTCCATTTCACCTCACACATAAACTTAAAGATCCATTAACCACACTGGATTTTCTCTGTGATGTACCCCGATTCGCTACCAAGATATCAATAACTTCATAGACTCCATTTCCCAATTTATTACTAACCGAAGTAGTATGAATCCTTTGTCGAAGTGTACAAAAAAGGACCACTTTAGCTACGCATAACTAATAGCCCTAACAACAAAAGTGGCTGCCAATATCTTCAGATCTGCGGTTAGTTGAACAAGAAAAGAGCTGCAAAACACCAGATCTATGCATGGAAAGACATTAAGCAGTAAAAACAAAGGTTTGCTCCATATACCAATAGACAAGACAAGAACAATTTTTGAAAGAATTTTTATATTAATTGGGCACCTGGGAGGAAAACAAGAAGGCATATCCAATTCTCCTCAGCGGGATGGGTTCTTGGAAGTCCTCAGCACTTCAGATCTAAGATTTCTCTCTCTTGTTGGTGTAGAAAACCCAATGCAAAGAATAGAGCTCAAAGGGAGCTCACACATCAAATAATGGAAAAATGTGACCAAGTGTATAGATCCAGAGTGATCTAATAGGCAACAAAAGGTGAAGAATGGTAGGAAAAACCCTCCTATTTATAACAAAATATTGGGTCATTCTAGATCTTGGTGCATGATTAAAATAATCTTAACCAAATCTAGATCCACCTTTCATGGAATATTTTATTATATTTGTTGGAGGGAAAAAGTATTTGACTTGGGTCAAATCCCTTTATTTGTTAATAATAAATAAATAAATGATTTATTTATCTTTTTAAGGAAGTGGTTGAAGGATAATTAAATAAATAATGATTTATTTAATTATTTGTGGGTGATTTGGTCATATTTAATAAGGAATATTATCTAAATAAGATTTAAATAATTATTCCTAGAAATTAATAAGATAAATAAAGGTTTATCTAATTAATTTCTTTGATTTTGGGTTAAACATGACTGGGAATAATAATTAAATTATGGTTTAATTAATTATTCCATGAGGAAAATCAAACAAACATGGGTTTGTTTAATATTTCCTTTTGGGGTTTCCTGTTTAGACCATAAACAACCTAATAAATGTGGTTTATTAAGTTATTTAACATAGTGAAGGCAATTTTACTTAGGTAAAATTGGTCTTACATGGTGTACTTGGGTCCATCTAATGATAATAGGTTAGATGACCAAAAAATGGTGTAACAGATTGCCCCCCAGCGTGCGAGTGTCAGGAGCAAAACGTATGACCGAAGTACGTTGTAAGAACTCAATCACTAGACAACAAAAGGGAAGTCAGAGAGAGAAATGCGAGGTAGATAGTGTGCTGAAGAACTAGACCCTGAGGAGACGAGACTCGCAGGTGCAACAAGTCTCTTTTTATGAGAGGGTACATGTGCTGAAGGCGGCGGGGGAGGCATACCTATGCCCGCCGAGACAAAGTACAAAAGAATAGTGTGTCCAGTAAACAAGGGACTGAACCATAAAGTACAGCTGGCATAATCATGAGCCAGATAAAAATACAATGAGGAATCCCACATACATGCTGTGCCTGGGATAACAGCCAGGACTTGTACAATAATATCTGAGTACATGAGATACAAATACAACCCAAATGCCCCCTGTAAATGGGGAAGGGCTCACAAAATCTGACTAATACATGCAAATCAAAGAGGCGCTGCAAGTGGCTAAGGCCAACATCATCAAATATCTGGAGCTGCATCGAAGGCTGCAAGGAGGAGGTCATCCGGGCATGTGGGGGGCTACCTGCAGGGCCACCCCCTCATGAAGGTTGAGACATCTCACACACACCCGGGAATCATCAAGAGCCGCTGCTGTATCACTGAACCATCAAGTATACGGATCTCGGTCATGCTGAAAGGAGCTGGAGTGGAGAAACAATCAAGCAAAGGGAAATGAGAGATCCCTTTGCCTCGTATTCGCGAGAGGCACCAAACAAGAGGAAGTCGGAACCAAGGTACACCGCCTGTGACTCGGCTTCCGGGAATGAATGAGCTGATGTCGACAGAAGGAGGTCCACCATAGGTGAGGCAATGAGAGACTCTCAACCAAGGCACGAGAGAAAATAGTAGAGCGACGGACAGACTGACACTAATGATGATAGTGAAATGGAAAGGACTGAGTAGCGAATGGACGACTTCCCTTGTTAGAGCATAAAGGGCATGAATGACATGGCAGCGACTGACACAATATCATAAGGGATAGGGGATAGTGGGACTGAAGGTCATAATATGCGACACAAGAGAGAGACCAAGCAATGAAGGATGGAGGACTATAGCGGGGTACAAAGGGACTCGGGATAGACTCCATGAATGCGATGATGACTCAACTTGGATGCTCTAAACAAGGGCGACTCGATGGTGCTGCCACACAGTAAAGGCCCAATGGGGGACCATGAAAACATGAGTACAAGGTGGGAACTCATGACAAAATCGACACGAACGTGGACAAGTATGGAGGCGAAGTGGTGCCCCAAGTACGAGTGTCGTAAGTGAGGAGATTCGATTTAAAGGGGAGGTGAAGTGACCCTCCTTGGACAAAATGGGTCCGGGTGAAGTAGCAAATCACAAAAACGAAAAAAGATGCTGGCTATCTAAAAGAAAATAAAACATGCATTTCAGAAGGGAAATGCTAAGGGTAATATTTCTTAAGATAGAGTGCATTGCGAGGATTAGGAAGGGGATGGCCTTCGAAATCTTCTAAGAGGTATGCCCCCTTACCGAGATCCTTACTAATGATGTAAGGGCCTAGCCATAATGAGTCAAACTTTCCATGACCAAGGACATCATGGGCCTGGTCATATACTAGAACAAGGTCGCCTTCGTGAAAAGTGCGAGGTTGGACCTTTTGGTCATACTGAGCTTTGGTGCGCTTTTTGGCTGCTTCCATGGTTTGCAAGGAAACACGGCGGTCTTCAGAAGCGCGCTCAAGCATGATAAGTCGTTGTTCTAGAGGTTGGGTGTCAGGGAGAAGTTCAACGGCCAGATGTAGGGAAGGAATTTCACACTCGATCGGTAAGACTGCCTCCTCTCCAAAAACGAGGTGGAAAGGAGTAAACCCGGTGGCGGTTTTAACAGAAGTTCGATAGGCCCACAAAGCAGGGAAGAGCATAAGATGCCAGTTGGTTTTGTGCTTATTCACCGTTCGTTGAAGCATAGTCTTGAGGATTTTGTTGATTGCTTCAACTTGGCCATTACCTTGGGGGTAATAGGAGGAGGAATATTGGTGCTCAAAACCCAACAGTGAGGATAGCTCACGCCATATCTCATCTTCAAAATGTCGGCCGTGGTCAGAGACCAGTTGTTTCGGAACCCCGAATCGAGTGATAACGTGGTTAAAGAAAAAGAGGGCTGCGGTAGCTTCCGTGTTGTTAAATGTTGGCATAGCCTCGGCCCATTTTGTGAAATAGTCGACCGCCACGATGATATATTTATGGTTACCAGCGGATGGCGGGCGACACTCCATAAATTCGATGGCCCATTTACAAAAGGGACCAGTTGAGACGACCGGATGGAGGGGAGCTGGGGGAGCTCGCGCCTTAGGGGCGAAATGTTGGCAATTGGGACAGTGTTTGACTGCCTCAATGCAATCACTAAAGATGGAAGGCCAAAAATACCCAACGTGCATAACTTTCTGGGCAGTAGCAAGACCGGAGAGGTGGCCACCGCAAGCACCGCTATGGCAGGCATTAAGGACATGTTCAGCTTCAGTGTGTGTGAGACAACGACGAAGGACAGTGTCAACCCCGCGACGGAAAATCATCATTAACTGGAGGGTTTTGCGATCCGGTAGGTAATTCAAAAATGAGCTCAGCGAGGGCTAAGCCTTTCTTACTCTTTGGTGTGACAAATTCGAGGTCGAATTCCTGAAGAATAACGACCCAACGGGTGTACTTCCCAGTGAGGATACGATGACTCAATAGGAAAGCCATGGGGTTGGAATTAGTCACAACCTTGGTGGAGCGCATGAGGATATAATGAAGAAGTTTTTGGACTGAGAACACGACAGCCAGCGCTAATTTTTCTTCATATGAGTAGGAAACAAGAGGCCCTACAAGGTTCTTACTGACGTAGTAAATCACATGCTCGATACCATTGTCATCTTCCTGGATAAGGACTCTAGCGACCGAATAGGTGGAAGCGGAGATATACAGGATGAAGTCCCGATCAAAGTCGGGAGGGCGGATCAAGGGAGCGGATGTGAGAGCCTGCTTGAGGGCATCGAAAGACTCATGAGCATAGGAATCCCAAACAAATGGGATAGTAGATCGAAGGAGTCTAAGGAACCCATGTGCGGTGGTGGCATAGTCAGGGACGAACCGACGAAGAAAATTAGCTTTGCCTTGGAGACTTTGGAGCTGGCGTAGGGTACGAGGAATGGGAAGTTCAAGAATGGCTTGAACTTTCAAAGGGTCAAGAGTGATACCATCCTTAGACACTATGAAGCCTAAGAGATGGCCGGCGGGAACGCAAATGACGCACTTCAACGAGTTAAGGCGGATATTATACTTGCGACATTGGAGAAAGACGATACGCAGATCGTGGAGGTGTTGTGCCCGATGCTTAGAACGCGCAGTGAGGTCGTCTAAATAAGCAAGGATAATATGAGCTAAGTCATGGAAACAATAAGACATGGCCCGTTGAAAAGTGGCGCCGGCGTTTTTAAGGCCGAAAGGCATGACCCGGTAAGCAAAAGTTCCCCACGGACTAATGAACGCGGTTTTTAGTTGATCAGCAGGACAGATAACAATTTGGTTGTATCCGGAGAAACCATCCATAAAGGATAGAACCTCATGCCCCGCACACTTGTCAATGATTTGGTCAATGAACGGTGTGGGGAAGTTGTCTTTGGGACAAGCTTTGTTCAAGTCGCGAAAGTCTGTGCAGACACGGATGGTGCCTTGTTTCTTGAGAACGGGAACTGGGTTGGATACCCAAGTGGTGTATTCAATGGGGTAAATGAAACCAGCCTGCTTGAGCTTATCGATTTCGGCTTTGATAGCGTCACGTCTGGAAGGATGAATGGGTCTCAACTTTTGACGGACCGGTTTGGCATCAGGCCATGTGTTGATATGGTGTTCGAAAATGGCGGGATCGAGTTCGGGCATTTCAGAATAGAACCAGGCGAAAATATCACGGAATTATTTGAAAAGCTTGGTGTAAGCTTTGATTTCTTCCGGGGTGCATTGGGCGCCCAAGGTGATATATTCTGCGATTCCTGGTTTGACTGAAATGTCAATTTTGATGGTAGGAGAGATATTGGCCATGTTTCCTTCTTCGAAAGCATCAGGTGCAGGGATGGGATTTTTGAACCAATCGACTGCATTGGGAATGAAGTCTTTGGTTTCCATAGCATATTGGTCATGGGATTGTTGTGGGAGGAAGTATGCGCGATGGTGCATATCGTCCCATGGAAAGTCAGGGTTGGTCATGGCTTCCATAATGTGTTCATCGGACTGGAAGATGGGAAGACTGGAGGAAGAAGGGTCACCCGAGGAGGTGGTGATGTGTGACGGGTCATCTGGAGGAGAAGGGCTCAAATGCGCAATGTCAACAGATCCAAGGTCGACTGAGGAGGAACCGAGAGTATCTGCAGGTTGAAGGGTAGGTGAACTATCTCGCAAGGATGATGATAGGTACAAAATGGTGGTTGAAGGCTCCGTTGGTTCGATAGTGGGAGGAGGAATGTGAATGGGAGTAGGAATATCCTCTGGTCCTATCGAAGTAGGACTCGTAGACAAGTGAGAAGGTATCTTGTCGTGCGTAGCCTTGAATTGGAGGTACATGTCCAAGGAGGAACGATACTCGTCAAGGCGGGGACAGAGGTGGGTGTAATGGCCGTGGAAATCGCACAAAGCACAAGGGTGGTTTGTGCGCAAGGTTTTGAGTTTCGGGATAGAGTCCGGGATAGTGACGTAGACTTCGGGGATGTCAGAGTCGGGAAACATCTCGTTGACCAGGATCTTGAGGTGAAGCAATTCAGGACACATATGGGTGGCGTGACCGACAATATCGCACAAAGCGCATTGGATAGCGGGCTTTGGCGGTCTCTACCGTTGAAGCTCCCTGGATGTTCACATGACAGAGGCGATCCCTACTAGCCCAGAACGGGTCTAGCAACAATCACAAATGCTACAACGCAAGTTCCTAGTTATGAATAAATAGACCAACGATGGAGGCCTACCTGGAGTCCAACACTATGATTCGAAGAAGAGGTGGTGCGCTCTCGTTCCTTCACCCTGGCAAGTCACGATCCTCGCGATTTCCGCGAATGGACACCTGCACATGAAAAGAAAAAAACGAATACAAGCCTAGAATCCAGAAATACACAACTATATATCAGTCAAAAAGGATATAACTCATTACAATCATCAACAAAGACTAGAGTGGAACCATAACAGTAGTCATTCATTACAAATCAATCGAAAAGAGATTACAACCAATAGTTCTGACGTCGCAATCTCCTTCGAAAGGGGTCGCCAGTCGAACACGTCTCGCAAAGCCTGTCTGAAGTGGGACAAGCCTCTCTACGATGGTCTCCTCGCTTGGATTTGGCCTTAGGGAGAGAATGAGGAATCTTGCAGCATAAGGCTCTTGGGCACTTGGAGATTATGGAGTTTCAGAATTGGGACTCCTAGGACTCTTAGGACTAGCTTGCAATGGAGAATGAGCAAGCTTTTATAGATGGAGGAAGGGGAGTTGGGGATCCCTATAATTGTGGGATTGGCCCTATCTTCATGGAAGGTTCCATGAGAGGTGGCAAACCACTTCCTCTCTATGGAAATCCGTAGCCAAACCACCCAACTCAAGATAGATATCAATCCAGTAATTTGTTAGGACGAACCTTCCGCCATTTTATTTTTAAAAAACAACTCTTAAACTGGTTGGCGCGGGTGCGGCTCTGCGACGTAGCTAATTGGCATTTTTCCTCTTTGGAGGATTTGCCCCTGGCACTGAGGGCCGAACTATGAAACCGCGCCAATGGAAAAGGAGTCATTTTCATGGTTTTTTGCAAGGAGATGTCTTCTGTGGCAAGTGAAGCTCATGACAGGAGTGCAAAATGAAGGTGACTGGCATGACATTTTTCATGTGTCACGAAATGAGTCCTCCATTGTGCGGGATTCGGGGAATGGTAGGGACCTGACAAATCGCCGTGTAACCTTACGAGCTTGGCCTCTTTCCCTGGGCCGGAATCACAGGGGTAGGGTCCTCCGGGGAGGTGCGGGGGCCTAGAGGAAGTGAGGCAGAGGGGACTGCTGAACTGGTTGAAGGTGTTGTGCTGGGTAGGGTTTGGGGTGACCGGGTGGGGTAGCGGCTGGAGGGTCAATGTACCAGACGGGTATGCCCAGGGTCAGGTTAGGGAGAGAGAGGGTGGCCATGACCGGTACCGTGTACACTCCTGGTGGGGGAGCTAGGAACGGTATCTGACCAGAGGGGTAATGGCCAGGTGGGACGACTCCTAAATGGCTAAGGCCTGGAGGAACCATGCCAGGGGGATAAAGGGGCTCATGACTACCAACTACAGGTGAAGGGCTAGGAGCAGGTTGCGGAGGGCAAGGTTGCTGACTAGCCGAAGCAGGTTGCTTGAGAGCAGCCCGAGACGATTGCATCATGCAAACATTCGATGAGCTGGGGTCAGAGATAGGAGGAGGAAGACCAGGGAAGGTTCCGAGCAAAGAGGAATCTTTGTAGACGCCGGGGGAGACACTGGTCAAGGAGTCGACGGTTTGCTTGTTGGCTACAGAAGAGATGGTTGTCTCAGGTGAGGTCTGAGATTTTGGCTCATGATATGTCAATTGGTCAATGGTGACTATCTTTCCATTATGGGGGAAAGACATCTTGCGGAAAACCGCGGATGGGACAGCAGACATAGCATAGGTGTAGCTTCGCCCCAATAGAATGTTGTAGTCTAGCGGGGCATCGATGACTTCGACGTCAACGCAAACAGTCTTACCGACGAGGGTGATAGGAAAATTACGAAATAGGCCAATGGACTGGAAGGCATGACCATCCCACGCTTGAAGGGTGATCGTGGAAGGGGCCAGCTCAGGGGATCCGAGTTGCTTCCAAACCGAAGCGGACATCACGCAGGTGGATGCCCCCTCATCAATGATACACCGGGACACGTTGGCGTTCCAGATTTTGACTGGGATTTGGAAGGCGACGGAAGGAGGAAGAGGAGGATGGTCCGATAGAGTGGCATCGAAAACAATCATTTGGTCATCAGCAGGATCTACAGCGCCCACGGCAGATAGTAGAGCCTTCTTTTGGGAAGGGCACGACTGGAGGAGTTCCAATGTGGAAATGGCAGCAGGAGATTGCGCCAAATCATCTACTATGCTATACGAATGAGCAGCTCGACCAGAAGCAGCATTTAAACGTAATGGTCCCTTAGGAATCTTGGTATGAACCTCAACTTTGGGTTGAGGGATATGTAAGGGGCCATTGGATGTCGAAAGAGGCTTTGTAGAACCTGAAGAAGGGGACTCGGGGGCAGACTGAGCGGGAGGCTTGGGGTACTGGCGAGACCGAGTTTGAAGGTGAAGGTCGACGGTTGGGGATGGATCAGAGTTCATCATGAGGATCTGGTAATCGGAGGAACCAGAAATGGAAGGTGGAGTGGAGACCCGCCCGTCAGGTGGTTGGGTAGCCACGAATCCTTGCTGAGGGAAAGGATCGGTAAAAACAGCTGGTTGGGTAGTGGCCACATTAGGAGGAGCATGAGGGGAGGTGTGTTGTCCGCGCAATGTGGCTTGAGACTCCCACATCTGCCGCATCTGTGGTAAGAGGGGACAATCGTGGGTATAATGACCGTAAACACCGCAACACGAACAAGGTTTATTGGTGCGAAGAGGCCTGTCCGGCTTGGGCTGAGTGCCCTGTTGCTGGTTAGCAGTGTTAGGGTCAAAACCCTGAGGATTGGGTCCACGAGTACCAGGGGCAGATTGATTTGGATTGCCTCTCCGCCTTCTTTGAGAAGAAGGGGGATTAGTCGCACCCTGCTGTGCAAATACTTGCCCTGAAGGGGGCTGTAGGTGCTGTTGCTGGGGTTGAGGAGGCAAGGGAGGTGGAAGTGCATATGCTGGAGGAGCTGGCACACCAGGCTGCAGATAAGGGTAATGGTTAGGTTGGGCAACATTGAGGTAAGCAGGAGGTTGGGCAAAAGGAGGAGGCATGCCGTATCCTGGGTACATGCTACCGGGAGGGGGAAGAGTGCTAGAGGTGTTGGCCCCTCCGTGAGGGAGACCGTAGCCCATAGGAGGTTGAGCATATGGATGGGAAAGGGCTCCAACGATACCGTCGACGGAATGAGATGCCCCCGGGGCGTTAGCGCCACCGAGCCTAAGGAGGTCAGGAAGGACGGTATAAACATAACCAGACTGGGCGTAGATCAGGTCATATTTCAAGGCTATTTGGAGGGCGGCTTCTTTGGTTTGAGGGAAATGGGAGGCGACATCTTTGCCGATTGGAGCTAGGAGAGAACGAAGGAACCAGTCCATATAGATCCGATCTTCGAAGGGGGGAGCTCGACATAAGCTGCGTCTACGTCGCCATTCCTGAACATGGGTGGAAAGGCGGGTCGAAGATGTTTGCTTAAAGGAAGTCAAGAGCTCCGTACCGGTATCGTATTGGAGAGGGAGCTGGAAGTAAGATAAAAAGGCTTGGGCAATGGTCGCAAAGGTGGTATGGGAAGAGGTGGCTTGGTCTACATACCATTTAGAAGCTTTGCCGGTAAGCGTGCATTGGAACAAACGAAGATGAATGGAGTCATCGGTAATGGAATTGGAGGAACACCACATGTGGAAAGATCGGACATGATTGGTTGGATCTTATCCAGCAAGGCCTTCGAACTTAGTGATGTCGGAGGGGAGCTTGGTTGGCATAGCAGGCCAACCAACATCATGGCGGATAGGGTCATTGATCAACTGATTGAAATCGGGGAGGCTAAGGCCTGCGATGTACGGCAGCAAGGGTATGGCCGAGGTAGTTCCTGTGGTGGTTCCGCTAGTAGTAGTTCCGGCATTAGGGCCTGGAGCACTGCTAGCGTTAGGCCCTGGACCAGACATAGTGAAGGTGACAGGGGGAGAACCAGGAGGAGAAGGAGAACCCAATGAATCAGAAGAGGAGTCGGAGTGCAGACTCAGAGGAGGACTGGCTCGACGACGGCGGGACGGAGCAGGTCGATCGACCGGAAACTGAGGGTGAAGGCCAAGAAGTCTCCGGGAAAGGCGCCTTGGGGGCACAATGATGACGGGAAGAAGGAAACCGACAAGGGAAAAAAGGGACAGAATCAAGTGAGGTCAAGGGCAGAAAATGTGCAGTGACAATTGATTTTAGAGTCTTTGCTAGGCGGTGTTAACCAGGCGCTTCTTCACTTAGGGTCAGTGTGTGGTGTGTGTTAATTTTAATTTTTAAAACCCTTTTCGTTTTGAGAGCAAGAAAAAAGTGTGCTGCGTAACTGAAAATCTGCAAAGAACAGTATATAATGCTGAAATAACAGAAAATTAACAGCTAATATTGCAACTATCTAACCCAAGAAGGCAGGTCCCTCAAAACTAGTCTAAAAAAGGGGAAAAAATCTAGTCAAAACACACTGAAAAGAGGACAATAGATCTAAGGTCGGGAGGGACAGGGATCTAAAGGATAAAGCTGCTGAAAAGAGGTGCAGATCACAGCCAAGAGATAGAGGCAAGGTGGCTGGAAAAAGGGAGGAAATCAGCAAAAAGCGGAAAGGACAGGGAGGAGGTCCTAAAGAGAGGTCCAAACAAAACGACAAGAGGTGATTTGAAAGGAAGAAAGGCTGATTTCAAGGGATCTGAAGAGGAGGTTTCAGATCTGAAAAAGGGAAGGCTGAAACTCTGAAAAACAGACGGCTGAAACAGCTAAAACTCTTCCACAAAAAGTGGAGGGTACTGAAGCCCTAGGGGGCTAGGTTCCCACTTAGATGAGTAAAAATAGATCAGAACTAGGTCAAAGCGGGCTGAGACAGAGGCTGGAAAACCCTGACAGAAGCTTCAGCAAAACCCAGAAAAATTGCAGAAAAACCACTGAAAAATTGGCAGGTCACAGGTTCTGACCTGTTTTCAGTGCAGGTCGCAGAAAAGAGGCTGAAAAGTGCGACCTCCCATTCCGGTTGTCTCGGCGGCAGATTTTCAGAAAAGTTGCCATCTCAGTTGCAGCTGATGTCGCTTACCTGCGCAATAGGGCCAGAAACACACGGAAGTTAAAAATTTTAATGTTTTAGGGTTTTATGTGAGAAAAACAACATAAAAATAGGAAAAATAAACAGCTGAAAAGAAACCCTAGGGTCTGAAGTAGCTGGATATGCAGGAATATGAAAAACGACAGCGGTCGTAATTTAAAACCCGTGTGGAGTCACCATTTGTTAGTATGAATCCTTTGTCGAAGTGTACGAAAAAGGACCACTTTAGTTACGCATAACTAATAGCCCTAACAACAAAAGTGGCTGCCAATATCTTCAGATCTGCGGTTAGTTGAACATAAAAGAGCTGCAAAAACCAGATCTATGCATGGAAAGACATTAAGCAAAAAAAACAAGGGTTTTCTCCATATACCAATAGACAAGACAAGAAAAATTTTTGAAATAATTTTTATATTAATTGGGCACCTGGGAGGAAAACAAGAAGGCGTATCCAATTCTCCTCAGTGGGATGGGTTCTTGGAAGTCCTCAGCACTTCAGATCTAAGATTTCTCTCTCTTGTTGGTGTATAAAACCCAATGCAAAGAATAGAGCTCAAAGGGAGCTCACACAGCAAATAATGGAAAAATATGACCAAGTGTATAGATCCAGAGTGATCTAATAGGCAACAAAAGGTGAAGAATGATAGGAAAAACCCTCCTATTTATAACAAAATATTGGGTCATTCTAGATCTTGGTGCATGATTAAAATAATGTTAACCAAATCTAGATCCACCTTTCATGGAATATTTTATTATATTTGTTGGAGGGAAAGGGTCTTTGACTTGGGTCAAATCCCTTGATTAGTCAAAAATAAATAAATAAATGATTTATTTATCTTTTTAAGGAAGTGGTTGGAAGATAATCAAATAAATAATGATTTATTTAATTATTTTTGGGTGATTTGGTCATATTTAACAAGGAATATTATCTAAATAAGATTTAAATAATTATTCCTAGAAAATAATAAGATAAATAAAGGTTTATCTAATTAATTTCTTTGTTTTTGGGTTAAACATGACCGGGAATAATAATTAAATTATGGTTTAATTAATTATTCCATGAGGAAAATCAAACAAATATAGGTTTGTTTAATATTTCCTTTTTGGGGTTTCCTGTTTGGACCATAAACAACCTAATAAATGTGGTTTATTAAATTATTTAACATAGTGAAGGCAATTTTACTTAGGGTAAAATTGGTCTTACATGGTGTACTTGGGTCCATCTAATGATAATAGGTTAGATGACCAAAAATGGTGTAACAATAACCTCTCACTCCACCTATCCTACTTGATCATATTACCCCAACCCAAAAAAAAAAAAACAAACCTACACTTAACAACTAGTCTAAAATCAATCATCCAAAGTGAACAAGTTCACATCCTTCGCATAATAGAGAGAGAACTCTCGAGTCCAGAAGGCTAGGTCATAGGACTCCAAATAATGGTCCTGAAAGCTATCTCCGTCATTTGGTTTGGCAATCCGCCAAATCACGTGACACTAACATAATGGCGATCGCGGTGGGACCTTCTGAGTATATAATTGCTTAAACACCTCTTAAGACTCTTTAGACCCTCAATTTTGACTGATAGTATCTGATGGTTCATCTGCCACCTCATCGCCACACTAACATAATGGCGATCACGGTGGGACAGAGTACATAGTAGCCTAAAAAATCTTATAGGCTCTTTTAACCCTTAGTTAAACTTTGAAATCCTGTTATTTGTAAATCACCTCATCACTTTCACCAACACAATGGTGATTATGATGCAACCTCTGATGTCAGTGACAAACTAAGTATCCCTTAGGACTTCAGAAACCTTCGTCAAATCATAAGATAACTTAACTGATAGCCTAAGAGTAGAATCTAGATTTTTCACCATCCTAGAAAAATGATGACTCAACTATAATACACTCTTACATACCTTAAGGGCTGCATATAAAAACTCAAAAAAATCCAAAACATTCCTAGATTGGCTTCTTGTCAGTATTGGTGGTGGACCATAGACACATATC